>OY728143.1:1322858606-1323483606 GCA_963277665.1 Viscum album
TAAACACATACAGAAGCTTACTATGAAAGCTTAATGTATAAGTGCAGACAACCACAACACCTATTTACTATAATAGGATCAATCTGAGAAAAAACCATAACAAAAAAATTGGCACAATAAATTTGATATTACTAGTACAGGGACATCAATGGACAAAAATAAATTCAAATAATATTCAAATTCCAAAATAAAACCTGAAACAAAGATATAAATATTATTAAAAGTTGATAACAGGGATGGACGATCCTATATTTGGACCAATGTAGTAACAACTGGACCACACAAGTCAATAATGAACAGAAATAAAATCATCTTGGTTATCCAAAAATGACACTACAATGATGTTTCAAACACCTAAAAATTTAACCAAACACCTACCTTGATAGGTTGAAGAAGATAAAAGACCCTCAATTATAGATCTTGATGTTTTCTTCGGAACCCCCTTCTGAAAGTGAACAAAAATGCCCCTCAGATCTTCAGAAGCCTTCTGTCATCACTCGCACAAACTCCTCACCAAAAGATGAACCACAGTCGAGCCATCTTGGATGACACTCGAATGAGATCCACTACTGTGCTCATCCTCGAATCATATTATATGGTTGAGACCTCTTTAATCCATGCTTGACCTCCAACTTGATTGATGGATATTGAACCCCTTCGAGCTCTCACTCGACCTCTCCTCTTCTACAAACCGAACTCTTGAAAAACCCCAATTCGAAACCCCATATCTGATTTAATTCATCTTTTTTTTATCATTTATTATTATTTTTATTAATTTTATATATAAATGGAATCTGATATTAATTATAAAACAAAAATTTATAATGTAATGATTTTATAAAGTAACAATTTTATAAAAATTATTTTATCATACTTTATAATTCAAAACTAAATATAATTTCATATATATATATATATTATCATATTTATTAAAATAAAAAATTATAAAAACAAATTAATTATATTCATATATTAATTATTAATTATTTATATGAAATATATAAATTTATTCATTTAAAATATTTTAATAAATAACCTTTTGATTAAAATATTATCATTCAAATTAAAATAAATATAATAGTACCAAACTATCTTAATTTAAAATAAATTTGAAGACTATAATAATTATAATTAATTATAAGTATAATAATAAATTTAATTAAAACAATTAATTTCAATTATTATTTTCAAAGAAAATCATCTCAAAAATATTATTTGTTTTATAAATTAATAAATTTAATAAAATATTTATATAATAAAAATAAGTTTGGAATTTCTAGGATGTTACATTATTTCCCCCTTAAAAGAATCACATCCTCTCAATTCCATCAGATTAAAAGGAATTATTAATTTTTATATTCAGAATTAAGAAACACTAGAACTGCTAATCTTCTAGACTCTAACTATTAGAATACAACACCCAATCTCCCAAGTTTTTTAGAATATTTCTATGAAACTAACTATAAATCCCTGAGCCCGAGCTATCAGAATCAGCTCATATAAATTCGAGGTATTTTTTTATAAAATAAAGTGAATAGATACACAAAATTTATTACATACCAAGAACTTTTATAGGTCCATGTTTTGGAGAAATAGATAACACCAAATATTTATCAAATTAGAAAAAAATAAAATAAAACAAAAAAAATACATAGTGTGCACTAACTTTTGTGAAAATACTTTTTTATGGGCCTACATTTCTAAATCATAACCCAAAAAATTTAAAATATAAATACATAATTTTATTTTTTTTAAATAAAACAATATTTCTTATAAAATGTCATAAAATTTATCTTGAGAGTTTCTAAAACCATTTTTTAGGAGAATCCCTTGCTTGAAATAACACTCTTTCTTTGAAATTCATAAAGAAAATTTATAATTAAATAAAAGAAAACTTGATCTAAAAAAGTATATATAATATTTTTCTTATTAAAATATTCATAAACAATAAATAATTATGTTTCAGACATAAAATTATGAAAGATACATCTTAAATAAAACATTTAAAATCTTAATGAAATCCATCTGCTTAATAATCTTAGAAGTAAACCTTGATATTTAATTTGAAATCATGAATTTATTTTGAATACAATGTATGTCGATGTTATGCATAACACATGACCATGCCTATATTCGAATGAGACATCCTTAATTTCAATATAACATGATGACATGCTTAATTTTCTATACATACTCTTTTAGAAACATGAGATTAAAATTATAAACATGTCAATAAAAATTTCAACCTTATATATATGTATATATATATTTATATAAACCATGAATTTGTAATTAAATACACCTAAATCATGAATTTAAGTAATAAATATAAACATTTAGTTTATTTAAACATTATATATATAATAAATTTAATTTATAATAAATGTAATAGTTATAAAAGAAAAACTACTAATACAGTTGCTTCTGCCACAGAATAAAGAAATATTTTTCACTTTCATATTTTGAGAACTAAGATCAGTATTTTAAAATAGATAATTGAAATATATCCCATACCTTATAATTTCTGAAAAATAGAAAGTTATATAGATAGATATGAATACATATGTATAAACACACACACACACACATATATATATTTAAAATAACATAATTTTATCCAAAAACTTAAACCCTTATAGAATTTAATAAAAAACAAGAACCAAGAACTAAAAATAAATTTTAATTACACCCATAATTGATTACAGAAGAACAATCATGAAGAATTTCACCTTCTGTTTCTTCATACACACATACTCTCTCACAAAGACTAAAAAAATATTTGCAGAATAGATTTTTACACCGATTAAAGGGATTTTATAGCCATAATTCCTACTATGTGAATAGAAAAAAACATAAACAAGCTTGCTGTGCAAGCTCAATGTACAAACATTGACAGACACAACACCCATTTACTGTAATTGAATCAATATGAGAAAAACCAGAAAAATAAAATTGACATAATCAATTTGATATTACTAGTATAGAGACATCAATAGACCAAAATAAATTAAACTCCTATTCAAATTCCAAAAGAAAACCACAAAAAAGACAAAAACTTTACCAAATTTTGACAATAGGGATAACCAAACCTATATGTGGACCAAAGTAGTATCAATTGGACCACAAAATTCAATAATGAATAGAAATAAAAGCATCTCAGTTATCCAAAAGCGACACTACAATGAAGTTTCATACACATAAAAATTAAAGCATATGCCTACCTTTCTTGGTCGAAGATGATCTGAGACCCTTGGATATGGATCTAGATGCCTTCTTTAAAATCTCCTACTACAAGAGAAAAAAAATGCAGCTTGAATATTCAGAATCCTTCCATTATCACTTGTCTGGACTCCTCACTGACAGGTGAACCACGATCAATCCATATTGGATGTTGCTCGACTGAGATCCATTTCTATGCTCATCCTCAACCCATCTTCTGTGGTTGAGACCTCTTCGATCCACGTTCGACATCAAATTTTCTTACCAGTGGTCGAACCCCTTCGTGCACTCACCCGACATATCCTATTTTGTAATTAGAACTCCTGAAAAACCCTAATTCGAAACCCTATATCCGATTTCCTTCATACTTTTTTATCATTTATTATTATTATTACTTTTATATATAAATGGAATTATATTTTAATTACAAAATAAAACTTTATAAAGTAATAATTTAATAAAAAATATTTTAATCATACTTTATAATTAAAAACTAATTATATTTCAGCATCTATATATATATATATCATATTTTTGAAAATAATAAATTATTGAAACAAATTAATTATATTACTATATTAATTATTCATTATTTATATAAAATAGAGAAATTTACCCATTTAAAATATTTTATTAAATAACCTTTTGATTAATATATGTTCATTAAAATTCAAATAAATAATATACTATAAAACAATTTTATTTGAAAATAAATTTGAATACTATAATAAGTAAAATTAATTATAAGTATTATAATAAAATTAATTAAAACACTTAATTTCAATTATTATTTTCCAAGAAAATCATCTAAAAAATATTATTAGTTTTATAAATTAATCCATTTAATACAATATTTATATTATAAAAATAAATTCGGAATTTCAATGATGTTACATACATTGGTATAAAGATAGATAAAGTATAACCAAAACGATAAATGGGTGTTCGGGGGTAATCCCTTACCTTATGTTCGAAAGCATTCTTCACTTGTACTTAGCGTCCTAGATAATGAAATTGGATTCCTTGATAATTTAATTTATGACCTATTCAACATTTATTTTATTTAGTATAATTTTATTAAGTTCATTTATGGACTTTTTGATGAGTTATGAGATTCTATTTCATCATTTGGGTGTGTTTGATTCCTTGGATCACTGGTTCACTAGTATACATTAATGAAGGATCACGTGAAATGGGAATTGTTATCCAGAATTAAAATTATATGTGATTAATTATATTCCAAAAAATTTAATGGACTTATATATCATTTTGTTTCTAGATATGATGATGATTTATTAGATTAAATTTTAATGATAACCGATTGGATTATTTTGGTGTTTTTTCAATCATCTTGCACTAGTGTTGTTTTATTAATTAATATCTTATATATATACTAGTTATAGAACACTAAATAAGTTTTAATATACATATTATAATCTGGTTTAACCATAATAATGGTTTTATGACCATAATTTAAGGTGTTATTAGAAAACTAAAGAATCATCATCCATGAAGGCGGTGAACCGACACCTAATAGATGACGTCTTAATTTTTAGAATAGAAAGGGGAAGAGAAAATAATTAAGGGTGGATATCCCATTATTATAATAAAATTATATTATATATAATAGAATAGATTTATAATGAAGTTTTGGACATAATAGGTAAAAAAATTATAAGAAAAGAAAAGAAATTGAAAGAACATTAAATGATCGAAAGAGGATTTACCTCTGGAATTATTCTCCTTGAGAACCTCCTTAACGAACCTTGAAATGGACTTTTGGTGAGAACTGAAAGGCCAAAACATGGTGGATATGTTTGAGAGATTAATTGGGAATAATATAAGAAAGCTTCAAGGCTTTGGATGTGTGATGATAAGAGGTTGTGAGGGGTGGTATTTATAGGGGAGGGGAGGAGTGTTTTTTGAATATTTTATTCATTTGTTTATTATTTTTGGCTCAAGATAAGAAATAGTATTTATTTTTATGAATAAATATAGTAAATAGTGCATTTGAGTTTTAAATAATAGTTAAATACATCATGAATGATGTTTTTAATTTTTGAATTTGGCTTAAAATGTTAAATACTGTAAAATTACCATATTTCACTATTCAAAAAAATTCAACTATTTTTGAAAAATCCCAAAAATTTACCCTAACCATTTTTCTATGTTTAGTATTCAAAAATAAACTCTATATTATAAAAATAATTTATAAATATGAGAAATTTAATTTTTGAGTAAAATCATCATTTACTTGAAAAATTCAGATTTTAATATTATAATTGTTTTTATGACACTTTGAAAAATTAATCAAGGTTTCATAAAATTATCTTATAATTATAAGGCAATAAAATATCTATTTTTGAATCTATTTTATGAAAATAATTTTTTTAAATCATTATATTAATTATAAAATTGTAAATAAACATTTATGTTTTACAAAAATACCATCACATAATTTAAAGTTCTTAAAACATTTATTTATTGATTCAATGATATAAATATACTATATTTTCATTTATAAGATACCTAAATTTTATTTATACTTTCATAGGTGAAGTTACTAATCTACTAGTCATATTACTATTCCTAATGGTCACATTAGTATTCCAACAGTCATATTTAATAGTATATTATGGTTTTAATCTCAGTGTTATGTGAATCATAAACTATCAAAGATATTAAATTTAAAAGAGTACTAACATAAAATATAGGGTGTCACATTCTCCCATCCTTCAAAAAATTTAAACCTTGAAATTTCCATAATTTCACCTCAAAAAGGATTTGGGTCGTTCTTCATCATAAGTTCCTCTGGATCCCTTGTCACCTATTCAATTTTGTGATTTTTCAAAGTAATTTTTCCAGCTGAATAATTCTATTCCTCAGCACCTATTTTCCAGTGTCCCTAATTTGGATAGGCTCTTCATATTAATATTAATTAAGTTATAATTCTATTCCATCAGAATTGAGGATATGCATTGGTTCTGACATTTACTTCCTTAAGAAACAGATGTGGAACACATTTTGTACTTTATAAAGGCTAGGTGGAATCTCTAAATAATAAACCTATCTTCAATTCACTTTAGGATATCAAAAGGTTCAATGTTCCTTGGGCTCAGTTTCCCTTTATTTTTAAATCTTATAACACCCTACCTTGGAGATACTTTCAGAAAAATATGATCTCCCACTTGATAATCCAAATCCTTTCTTCAGTTATCAGCATAGATTTTTTTTTATAATTTCAGATAAATTGGTATGGGTTTGAATAGTCTTTACCTTTGTTGTTGTTTCCTTCACATGTTCTGGGCCTATGAGATTTCTCTCACCCACATCATCCCAACAAGTTGGAGTATGGAATCCTTTCCTATATAATGATTTATATGGAACGATTTTAATACTTGAATGGAAACTATTATTATAGGAAAACTCTATCAAAGGTAAATACTGATCCCACATACTGTGAAAGTTAGGTGATAAATATCTCAACATGTCTTATAAAGTTTATATTTTCCTTTTAGACTGTCCATCAATTTAAGGGTGATAAGCAGTACTCAAATAAAGCTTAGTATCTAAAGATTTCTAAATAAATTTTCAGAAATTTTTAGTAAATAGTTGATCATGATCGGACACAATTGAAAGAGGTGCAACATGAAGTCTTACAAATTCATTAATATATAGTCTTGTAAGATGATATAGTATAAAATATTCCCTTATTGTGAGGAAATGTGTAGATTTAGTAAGTTGGTCAAAAATTAACCATATAGTATTGTTATTTCTTAGAGTCCTTGGTAGTATAGTGGAAGAATACATTGTAATTTCATCCCATTTACATGTAGTAATAGGAAGTGGTTTAATGAATACTTTAAGATGTTGTATTTTATCATTCTCCTAAGGAAGACTAAACATATTAAATCATAATTAGTAATTTTCCACTTCATATTATCCCACAAAAAATGTTCCTTCAAATATCTATACATCATAGTGCTACCGGGGTGTATAGAGAAATTTGAGCTATGAGCATCATCAAATAGTTCCCTCTTTATATTGGGTATAGTGGGAACACAATGTCTCTCCCCAAATTTCAAGATACCATATTCGATACAAATTCTACCAGTTTACCCTAATTCATAGATTCAATTTTCTTTTGAAAATTCTCATCATCATATTGAGAAATTTTAATGCTTTCTAATAAAGATGTTTTAGAAACCATTTAGAAAAGTAGTGATGTTTCACCTCCCTCGAAAATTTCCATATCCATATTTACTAGATCTACGTATATAGGATCCTTTTCAATCCTCATTTTACTTATAATTACATAATCCCTCATGATAAAAGAATTTTCTACCTAATTTTCCTTCCATCGGTGGTAGTGTATTGAATAATCATAATCCTTTAGTTGCTCCAGCCACCACCTTAGCCTCATGTTGAGTTATTTCTATGAGAAGATACATTTTATGTTCTTGTGATCTGTATATATCTCACATATTTCACCATAGAGATAGTTTCTCTATATCTTTAGATCAAATAGTATAGCTGCTAACTCAAGATCATGAGTTGGATATTTTTTTTCATGAGTATTTAACTACCTTGATGAATAGGAAATAACTCTATCATTCTGCATAAGAACACAACAAATTCCTTTCTTTGATGCACCACTATAATCAGAAATCCAACATTTACCCATGACAAAGTAAAGATCATATAATTCACTAATCTATTCTTCAATTCATCAAAGAATTATTCACATTCCCTTTTCCAAATAAACTTAACACATTTATGAGTAATCTTGGTTAATAGGTTATATAATCAGGGAAAATTCTAAATGAAATGATGATTTTAACATGCTAAACCAATGAAATTACGTACCTCAGTTATGTTTGTTGGTGTAGGAAATTACTAAAATTCCATTGTCTTTATAGTATCAACTGAGATTCCACCCTTAGAGAAAATATAGACAAGAAAAGAATTTTTTAAGCTAGAATTCATACTTGATAAACATCCCATATAACTGTTTCTTCTATGATTCTTCATAACTACCTACAAGTGGTTATCATGGTCTGGATAAATTTTGGGATATATAAATATATCATCAATAAATACAACAAAAAAATCATCAATATATTCCTTGAACACTCTATTAATTAGATCAAAAAAATAGAGGGTTCATTAGTCAATCCAAATGGAATTACTATAAACATTTAATGTCTATACCTAGGCTTGGAATGTTGTCTTTAGAATATATTCCTTCCTCACACGCAATTGATGATATCCATATTGAAGTTAAATATTCAAAAAATGTTTATCTCCATGAATTTGATCAAATAAATCTTCAATGTGAGGTTGATGATACTTTTTTTAATATAATAACATTGTTTTCTCTATAGTGAATGCATAGCCTCATGGATCTATCTTTCTCCTTGACAAAGAGAACATGGGCTCCCCATTGAGAAAAACTAGGGTGAATAAATCACTTATAACTCAATTAATCTAGTTTTTTATTTATCTCCACTAATTCCATATTGTCCATTCTATAAGGGGTCTTTGAAATAGGTCTTGCATTTATAATTAAATCAATATAGAACTCAACTTCCCACTCTAGAGGATGTCCAGGTAAATCTTCTAGAAATACATCAATGCATTCTTTCACAATAAGTATATCTTCAATTTTAATATTTATTTCCTCATCTATAGATGATGTTTTCACTTACTCTCTTATAATTTCATTTAGAAGAGCTACTGAAGGTGGATACAGATACGACTCAGATGATGAAGTCTCCCCTCTAAAGATAAGAAATTCTATATCTTCATCACAAATCATAATTTCCTTCTCTTTACAATAAATTTTGTCATTATATTTCTAAATCCAGTCCATAACAAGTATTATATCAAAATAAACCATACATATGATGATAAAATCACTAATTACTACATGTTTATCTGTCATAATAGGAACTTCTAAATATATCTTTATTGCAATAAGGATTCCACTAGGAGTATTTACTAATAACTCCCTTATTAATGTGAATTGTAAATATCTAATTTTTAAAGAAAACTAGGAAGATATAAAAGAATGTGATGATCCATAATCAAATAAAGCTTTATCTAAATTTTAGGAGATGATTAAATTACCTACTAACACATCATTAAGAACTTCAACCATAGTCATTTTTATCACATAAGCTTTCAATTTCACCCTTGGACTTTTATGGGTAAAGTTTATTTGATTATTAGGATAATCATTTGCATAATTTCCCTTAACATTACAATTTTAACATTAAAAATTGGAAGCTTCTACCTTTCCTTTATAATCAGAAGCTTGGTGGCCTTTTTCTTCACACTTTTAACGAACTCCAATTCCTAATAGGCATGTTCCATGATGTTTTTCCCACATTTATTATAAGTTGGAAATTTCATCATTCCCTTCTTCCCTTATTCTTTATTTCATTTTATATAGTACATATTTCTTATATTCATATCTTGATTCCCTTCTAATCCATATGGGTTGAAAAATTCATTCTCTATTTTGATAGCACATGATACTATATCCTCGTATGATGATAATTTCTAGGAGACTAGTGACCTTTGTAGAATTGGTTTAAGACCATAAATGAAACAATAAATTTTTATCCTTAGATTATGTACGTATTCCAAAACATTCAATTATAACCTTGTAAAATTGTATTCATACTTGATAGAATTTTCACCCTCTTTCTGTCTTAGATTCAAGAATTGCCTCTCCATATTCGCTCTTGGATCATGAGGGAAATATTTTTTAAAGAAAATTTACTTAAAATATTTCCTTTCATTTTTCAATATCTTCCTCCTTGTTTGTATTTTGAATTAATGACCACCATTAATATACATCTCTAGATAGATAATAAACTTCCATGACAAACTTATCCCTTTTATTACTTCCTAAATAAATAAATATCTTCTCTATGGAAATTATCCACTACTCTACTAAAAATGGGGTTTTAGTCCTATTGAATGATGAAGGTTGTTATCTCATGAATTAGTATAACATTGTTCTTCCACTCTGTGTATCTAGATTCCCCATATCCATAAGGTTATTATTTATAACCTGAATTAGTTGTCCCTATATTATTATAAGTTGTTCTTCTCTAGTTGCAGCTCCAACTCCAACATCATTATCTAGAATAAGAGGGTAATAACTACATGTCACACACACATTGATACAACTTTAATTTCATCCACTATGATCCATTTCAAAACAATTGAAGACACTAAATTCAATTATTAATCACAGTCCATAATTTTGAACTTGCAACATACCTAACACAAATTGAAAATGTATGCATAGATAATCACATAATCATAAACATGGTTTATTTGGGGAAATATTTAATTTTAAATCCTTTATATTTTTTTGTAAATAAAATTTTAATTATATAAGGAATATCCCCAAAAATTATCAAACCAGGTGCGTAGTAAGGCCCGTTGTTATATATTGGGTTATGTTGAGTCATCCCCAATTCACCTTTTTGAAGTTGTTACCCCAAGGTACATCTGTTCCAAAACCATGTCCATTGGTAATATCCAGGAAGTGATGTATTTTTAAGAATACCCATATAATATTTACCTTACCAAAATTCCAGGATGTTCTTCTATGCTTATCCTCAAATCCTATCATAGGGTTATGTTCCATAATATATTTTTTTATAAATCTAGTTTCCAAGGTTTCTACTTGAATTCCTTTGATACCAAGTGTAAAGACCCGATCACTAGTAGTCTATAGATAATTCCTTACTTTATTACATTAGAATAATGATCAATGAAATCATATCCTGAAGGATTGAATAGTTTAGTAGATTTGGAAAACTAGATAAAAAAATAAGTTTTACATTACAACTTGAAATTTAAAACAAAATAGAAACCCCATTGGAAAAACCCATAAACTCCAAGATTACCCCTATAATTCATTCATAATATACATCATCACATCTTGGAAAAAATAAAACATAATAAGGGGTGATTCAATATGATCAGTAAGGGTAATAAATACAGTGAAATCTATCATAAATAAACATAAGACATAATGCATGGTGAGTAACTAAAAACACATTCTATTAGAACATGATCTTGAGCATAATATGGCATGGGTAAAAGATGATAAAATAATTCCATAAATAATGACATGAAAAAGAAACTTATACATTGATATTATACTAGTAAAAAAATCACATGGAATTTAAATTACCAATATAATAATGAGGGAATGAATAATTCTAGATATAATAAACATAATGTCAAGGATTCATCTAAGAAACCATTCATATATGGGTAAAAAATCTATCTAGTTTGCCTCATGAGACCTGCCGATGCATTGAGGGGATATAGCGAGCCCCACCCTCCACTTAATAAGTCCAATGCATTCCTAATACAAAATGGGTGAAAGGTAATAAAAAAATACCTTAATATTGAAACTATAATATTAAATTTAAATAATTTATCCAATTAGTAAACATAATCACTAACCATTCTGAGTAATATGGTGAATGGTATTAGGATACAACATCCACAATAAAAACTAATCATAAAAAATTTAGTAAAATATGGTAGATGATATCATAAAATATAAATCCCAATTAATAATTAGATTCAATAGAGGGTTTTTAAATATATTAAAATACTCTAATAAAATCATTAAGGAATCCTCAAGAGAAATACCCTTATTTACTTTGTAAAGAAGAGTTGTTTTGGGAAATAATTTGTTTTTTTTCAAAAAATATGATTTTGACATGTATATTCAAGAAAATAAAAGTGTGGTAAAATTAAATTATAATTTAGTCTTTAATTATATCCAACTAAAGTGAAAGCATATAAATATAGTATTTAGAAATGAGCCACTTTAGTGCGGTTTAAGAGAAAATATAAAGGCGTCTTAAAAGCGGACAAGGATTATTTGTTTTCTTAATAATAGAAAGAAACTAAAATATTTTTAAAAATAAAAAGAGTTATTTCATAAAAAAATTGGCACATTATAATATACTAAGGAGTATACATGAAAATGGGTAAGAAATTGGGAAGTACCCTTTAATTGGGCATACTGATTGGGAGGAATTGAAAAGGGAAACTTATAAAACATGTATTTCATCAAAAAATAAAGATGAACTGATCTAAATAATTTATTTTGGAACATATAAACATATTTTATAACAATTATATAAAAATATATAATAATTAATTTCATGTAAAAATAGATAAATCGCAACCTGAATGAAAAATGGTTGTTAGGGGATAATCCCTTACCTTATATCCAAAAGCGTTATGCACTTGTACTTAACATCATAGATAATGAAATTTGATTCCTTAATAATTTAATTCAGATTCTATTAAAAAATTATTTTGATTTATTATAATTTTTTATGTTTATTTATTTCCTTTTTGATGAGTTATGAGATTCATTTTTGTCGTTCGGGAGTGTTCTTTTCTTTGGTTTTCATGTTTAGTTCACTTGTATACATATATAAATAATCATGTGAAATGGAAATAGTTATGTATAATTGAAATTATATGTTATTAATGAACTTTAATAAGGCTTAATGATCTTATATATTAATTTTTTTCCCAATATGAGGACGATTCATTAGCTAAAACATTAATGATAACCATTTGGATTATTTTGGTGTTTTTTCGATCATCACACACTAGTGCTATTTTATTTATTAATATCATGTATATATACTAGTTTAACAACACTAAATAATTTTTAATTTACATATTATAATATTTTTTAACCATAAAAATGGTTTTATGACCATACTTAAAGGATTTATTAGATAATGAAATAATCTTCGTCCACAAAGGTGGTGAATCGACACCTCACCGATGGCGTTTTATTTTTTAGAACAAAAATGGGAAGAGAAAATAAATTGATGTTGGATATCCCATTATCATAATAAAATTACATTATATAAAATATACTATATTTATCATTCATTTTCAGACACATTAGGTAAGAAAATGATAATAAAAGAAAAGAAACTGAAAGAACATTAAAAGAACAAAAGGTGATTTACCTCTTGAATTTCTCTCCTTGAGAACCTCTGTAAGGAACTTTGAAATGGTATTTTGGTGAGACCAGAAAGACAAAAATGTGGGGGGTAGGTTCGGAAGAGGAAATGGGCATAATATAAGCAAGATTTTTGGATTTGGAGGTGTATGGAGAAGGGGTGGTGAGGGGTGGTATTTAAAGTGGGGGAGAAGGGTGTTTTTTGAATATTTTATTCATTTGTTTATTATTTTGGCTCAAGACAAGAAACTGTGTTGATTCTTATGACTAAATATAGTAAAGAGTGTATGTGAGTTATATTTAATGGTTTATTACACCATACATGATGTTTTAATTTATGTATTTGGCTTAAAATGTTAAATACTGTAAATTACTGTATTTCACTATTCATAAAAAAATCAACTATTTTAAAAAAAATCTCAAAAACATTAACCCTAAATTTTTTTTAGATGTGTAGAATTAAAAAATTAAATCTATTTTAAGAAAATAATTTTATAAGTAAGGGAAATTAAATTTTTAAATAAAACCATCATTTAATAAAAAATTATAGATTTTAATATTTTAACTTTTTTTGACACTTTTGAATAATTAATTAAGGTATCATAAAATTATCTTATAATTATAATAAAAACATATTTTGATTTATGAATATATTTTATGAAAATAAGTTTTATTTTAACTAATTATATTATTATAAGATTTTAAATAAAAATTTATCTTTTAAAAAATAACAACACTTAATTTATCATTTTAAAATATTTATTTACTTAATACATGATATAAATATACTATATTTTAATTTATAAGATACCTAAATTTTGTTTTTTCTTTTATAGGTGAAGTTACTCTTCAACTAGTCATATTACTATTCATGATGGTCACATTACTATTCAAATGGTCATATTTAATAGTGTATTGTAGTTTTAAACTCGGTGTTGCATGGAGAATAAAATATCAAAGAAATTAAATTTAAAAGAGGCATACCATAGAATCTTGGGGTGTTGTAGTGAAAACCAATGAAACCTGGACCTTAAGGGTCAAGCCAACTTAGGTGGTAACTATAGTCTGGATAAAGGGGTATGAGTGTAATCCAAGGGGCATCGCTCATGGCATTCCACAATAATGATTCTGACCAAGTCCAAGGAAAATATCCAAGGTAAAATGGGACCAACAGTGACCTGGTCCAAGGATTCATCCAAGGAACCTTATGTTTATAGACATCATGCTATATCCAAGGAGTGTATATAAGGAATCCTATATTAATAATGGAGGGATCTTATGGTGTTATACTGAGCATTCACAGATAGACAAGGATCGGGTTCCAAGGTGGGTATCAACCATGGCAACTAACATCCCTGAATCGAAATGGAATCCATGAGTGATCAAGGCATTCCCTCAGGAATCCAAGGTGAGCTTGAGTTTGACCACTCATATAATAGTGAAAAGGTATGTTTTCATTAGGCACCTTATAATCATTTCATTTAATTGAATACAACCATGTATTACTCATACTGTTTAATAAATCATTTGTTTCAAGATGTTTCCTTTCATTAGCGTGACAAAGGTAATAGGGAATGAAACCATTTAATTAATTCATATAATTCATAATTAATTAATTATTCTCACTCTTTTACCTTCCATCAATCATGGAAAGGTGTTCTATGGATGTGCAACCAAGTTCTTCAATTACATTTAATGAGGCCAAGTCATATACATTGTATACTTTCCATTTCCATGGTTTTGATTCATTAATTAAATTGGAAAACATTTGTTATAAGGGTCAAGTGACATTATCTTATACAAGGATAACCATTATAAATTTAATATTCATTTAATTAAGGATGGGCTTAGCCTTAGAAGGGTCCAGCCTTAACACACCTGAATAGTGGCACAGATGTAGCTAACAAACCTCAAAGGCATAATTAAGGGAAACACCATACATGGGGTGGTCTACATTGAGGTCATGACATCCAATAATAATTTACATATATAAAAAGTTTCCTTTAATTTGGTTATAATGAATATAATCAACTAAAAACAATTTAATAAAACATGCCTGATGAAATCGACATGAACACACAAAAAATTATAAAAATATGAAACATGTGGGATGATTTATAGACCACATACCTCATACTTCTAAGACTCTCCTAATCTAGTATCATCCTCTAGTTTGGAGTATATTATTATAGATCTGAATAATAGATCAAATCCATAAAATTAGGGCATATGATCCATCATTTAAATAGTGTTTTCAATAGAAATAAGAATGATGAATGACTAACAAGGAATAAAGATCATACCAATGCTCTTCCAAAGGGATGAACATGGATTGAAAAAGACTTTGGATGGTGATCCAAGATTAAAATATAACATAGGATTCAAGAAGGATCAAAAATGGAGGAGGAGGGTTTTTCTTCTTGTTGGATATAAAAAGAGAGGAGAGGGTTTAAATTAAAACAAATTAACCATTTTTTTTAAAATCACCCAAAAAAAGTAATCACATGGTTTGTCCGCATGGTGGGAAAAACCATTATACAACTATGAATCATCTGATGTACCAAGGGGGCACCTGTACAGTTAAATAAACCATGAACCAACCATGAAATACACCTCTGAAATAATGTTTTCAGTTTTTTCATGGGCATGCATCCCCTGGTTCATGGTTAGTGAAATCCATGCACCCAACTTAACCCCTATGTAAAATCTCACACGTTTAGGGGAAACCATGAGTCTTAGCTTGCAATATTTCTACTAAACTAGCAGTTCATCTATTTTTTCTGTTGGTAAGGGTTCCGAGCTCTAAATAAGCTCTAAAGACCCCTGAAACCTTTATAAACTCACTAGGAATTCATATTTGGTCCAAAATAAAGAATTTGTCCAAATTTAAAAGGACACACACCTGATTGAATAACCGAGTTCTTATAGTATTTTTCCCTTAAAGGAAATAATCCTTGAGTTCACCTTCTAAGGCTGGTGAGACACTTTTTATGAAAAAATCTGGCCACTAGGTAGATACGTCATCCTCCCTATCCCATGTCTCATCCTTTACATAGTCGTTCTTCTTTAACACTCATACAAGAGGGATATACTGGCCTCATAGATCCTTCATGCTCTGGTAAATGATGTGTATAGGTTACTCCTCAAACAAAGCATCGAAATCTAACAGAAATTCCTCAGGATCAAAACTATGAGATGATTCGACATGATAATGGTGAAGTTGTGAAGCATAGAAGATGTCATGCATGGAAAGGTACCTATGAGGTAGTAACAACCAATATGTGACTGAAAAAAAAATCTCCATAATTTCAAAACATCTCTATAAAGAATGATGATAAATTCCCTTGACTCCATATCGGTCTATTCCCCACCCTGGGTGATACCCCCCAAAAAACATGACCCTCGATGTCGAAATCTAGAGGTCATCGATGGCAATCAACATAATATTTATATCTATTATAAGTAGTAGAAATATGATTCATAATCATATGAACTTTCTCTAAAGTCTCCTGCACGATATGAGGACATAGTAGGGTCACCACTCTTGCCTCTAGCTAGCACAGTGGTGAATGACAAGGCCTACCATACAAGGCCTTAAAATTAGACTTCTGAATCATCACATGGATGCTATTGTTGTATAATAACATGATGAGAGGGATATTATTATTCTAAAAACCATTGAAATAAAGGATGAATTATCATATCATGTACTCTAACACCTGTATTGTCCGTTCTAATAGATCATTGATCTGTGGGTGAAAATTTGTGCTCAGAAGCACTTATGTACCCAAATACTTCTGAAACCTATACCTGAACCATGATGTGAAACAAGAATTCATATATGAAGAAATAGTATAAGGAACCCTATTTATTTGGATGATATCATAGATAAAAAATATTCCTAGATCATCAACTGAGAAAGTCCCTCATATTGGAAGGAAGTGGGGTACTTTCTTCAATCAGTCAATTCCTACCCAGACAACATCACTACCCCTAAGAGAAAATAGTAATCCAACAAAAAATTATATGGAAACATATTCTCATTTCTATTATGGGTTTGGAAATGTCTATAACAAGCCATTAAGTCACTGGTGCTCCACCTTCACCCGATGATAGGTGGAACACATAGTAATAAATCCTACTATATAAAATTTGATCCTAGGCCACCAATACTGGCATCTCATATCTCAATACATCTTGGAGATTCTAGGATGAACTACCCACTAAGATGCATGGGACTCTTGCATCAGTTCCTCTCTCATATCCGTAGGAACCTAAACACGTCCATGTATATACAATATTTTATCTCTATCTACAGAAAAATTCTAAGGTAGGTCATCTCCTAAAATACTCTCATAGAGAACCAAGACTTTAAGATATGAAAAATGCATTCTCTTCACCTTCTCAAAGAGGGAAGTGGTTACTATAAAGGCTGGGAGTTAAAAAAACTCGTCACTATCATTAAACTATAGATTTAGCTCAGAAAATAGGGCCATCAATTTCCATTCATTACTAGCTTCTTTTATATCCCGTGCCTGAGTTTTCTAACTCATCGCATTCGCTACCAGATTGCCTTTTCTAGGTGTATAGGGAAACTCAAAATCAAATAACTGTAGATATCCAACCCATATACACTATTTTAGGTTCATTTCATGAGGTTTAAAGATATATTTGAGTATCTCGTGGTTCTTATACACCAAAAATCACTCATCCATCAGATAGTGTCTCCTGAAACCTAAGGCATTGAAAATTTCTGATAGATCAAGGTCATATATTGGGTAGTTTCTCTCATGAGGCCTCAACTTTTGAGATCCATACACAAACACTATATCCTCATACATTATCACATATCTTAGTATGATTCCTAATGAATCAGAAAACATGGTATAGCCTCTTCCAGGCTCTAGCAGAATTAGAATAGGTGTCAAGACAAGCCTCCCTTTTAGCTCATAAAATCCTTTCTCACACTCTTATTAACATATAAACATAAAACCCTTATTTTTAATATCATTAAGATGTGATAAAAAGCATGATAATTATCTTATTAAATGAATATAGTATCCATCATCCCCAAGAAACTATGTAGCTAAAAACTTTTATAGTGCTGATCCTAGGAAACCACGACACTAACCTTCTCTGGGTCAACAGATACTCCCGATTCTAAGATAATATAACCCAAGAAGTGAAATTTTTCAATCCATAAGTGGCACTTAGTAATTTTGGAATAAATATGATGCTCTATAATTGTATTTAAAATGATATCAATATGCTTAAAATGGTCTCTACAAGTGTGAGAATACACCAAGATGCTTTCCAAAAATACCAAAACAAAAAATCCAGATAGGGATGAATGAACCTATTTATAAAATCCATGAAAATGAAAGGCATGTTCATAAGACAAATTGAAAAAACAAGATACTCATATAGACTATAATTTCTACAAAAAGATATATTAGGTATGTATGAATACCTGACTTGTACCTAACGATAGACCAATCTCAGGTCGATCATTGAGAATACCCTTGCTCCTTAGAGCTAGTTAAAGATATCATCTATTCAAGGAAATAGATACTTTTTATTGACCGTAAGTTGGTTCAACCATCTATAATACATGAATATATAAATATTTACATCCACCTTCTTGGCGAATAACATGGGAAATCCATAGGAGGAAGAACTAGGCTATATGAAACTTTTGGACTCTAAATCCTCCAAATGCCGCTTAAGCACCTAGAGCTTAGTAGGTTCCATAATTTATGAAAGAATGGACACTAGATACACGCCTATAATGTTACAAATAAAAAAATATACCTCTCTCCAAAAAGTTAAGCAAGAAAAATAATCGGAAAAGAAATCCCTAAAACAATCTACTCATGGAGGGAATTCATCCTGATATAAAACCTGATCCTCCATGAAGGGATTAGAAATATGGACAATCAACCCACCTATACCATGATTATTTGGTCTAACTATGCTATCCTGGACACCCTACTCACCTTTATGTAGATAACTACTACCCTCTGGTGATGTAAATGATACCCTATAGAAATATAAGTCTACAAAGTCATGATACCAGACCAAACAATCCATCCTGATAATGACATCAAAACTCATCATCTGGAGTATGAAGATGAACCACATGAAAGGGCAACTATCTAGCTCAAGGGGAAAGTACCTTCATTGGAGGATACCCTCTGACTGTACTCCCAATGTTGTATCCATGGTCATTACACCATAGTAATACTATATTTCTAGACCAAGAGTTTCTATAATAGATAAAGAGATAAAGGAGTGTGAAGAACCTATATAAAATAAATTAGATACTGTAGGAAAGGTTACTAGAAAAGTAACATTTACTATATATGGTATTTCACAATGGTCCTCAAGTATGAGATGTAAAGCATACAACTAGCATGATCTACATCCCCATGCTATAGATGGAAAACTCTGAGTATGAGAACTCTACTGGCACTGATGATTTGAATTTAGGCTACCATCTTAAAAAATTCCTCCTAATCTAGTATTTAAAGCAATACTCAAACTCCCCGCCTGAAACAAAGTAAAAGAACCTACCCCTATAGCTGGAACTGATGCAAATCCTCTTACACTAGAAGTATATGGAAAGGTCCGAAAGAATCTCTATAGACACCCCATACGACTACAATCCCGACACTCTATAGAGTATCTATCACACTAAGGCTTAAAATGACCATGCTGTCCATATTGATGAAATAAAATGGAAATATCAATATGGTTACTCTGACCAAGACTACCCTAACATGAACCGTCAAGGTATTTCTTTCTACAACCAGAAGTACTGCTTTCCTGACGTGACACTAATCTTCTATGTGTGATGCTGTTGTCTTACCATAGTTTTCAATGAGATCCTCATTAACTATCATAAGAAAGTAGTTATGTGAAATACATTCACCTAACTACAGATGGCATATTAGAGCCCATCCTCAAAGCATCTGACACGAGAAATCTCATCACCGACCAGAAACAGTGAAAAGAACTATAAGTCATTGAAATGCACTAAATAATTCATGACTGACATAACAACCTCATCTATATTCATAGACTCTTTATATCAATCAACTTTAAACATATGAGGAAATAAGTAGTCATAGAAAGCAGTCTGAAAACTAGCCCGTATCATTCCTTGATGGAGACCAGGATGGGTAATCACATCCAACCAATGCTTGGCCAAATCATGCAACATGTAAGTAGCAATATTAAACCACCAATATGGTGGTGTATTTATATTATCAAAGATATATAAGGTGTCCTCTATCCAAGAATCTAAATCCTGCAGACTTCCATCCCCCAAGAAGGTTGGAGTATGCTACTATTGGAACTCATGAGTCAGATCATCCATCATAGGTGTAGGTCATGGATCACCTTTAATGGACTGCATCAAACATAGGAAACTATCACAAAGCTGAGTACTAGTTCCTAGATCAGTTATAATAGGCAGTGCCTTAATTAGTACTCCTAAGAGTAATAATGGAAGATTAGGGCCTACCACATCTAGAGCATGGTCGTTACCACCCTCCTAGAACATTACATGATGATGCCGTGGTAGCATTGGTATAAAAATTTTGAGCACATGCCTTAGAAAAATATTTAAGCAGATAGAATCAATAGTAGAAGAAGAACATAAGGTAATAGATCACTACCCAAGGTATACTACCCCAACTACCCACTTATAAGCCTAGGTATTTTTAAGTGTTCAAGTTTAAATTACAGGGGTTCTAGTAGATGAAGGGTCAACTATACCTTACCTCATCACTTATTGGAAACCATTTCATTTTATAAGATAAGATATAATTTTAAAGTTTTATTTACTTATTATACTAATATCAGAGTCTGGTTTAAAATGGAATGTCACTTCTAGTGAATCAAGGCCTATACACCTTATTATTGAAAGTGATTCCCATTTAATCTCAATATAATCTAGTATACATCCGGTCTCAGAATATAACATGTTATATATGATGTATTGACTTGGTAAACTACCCATTATAGGCTAAGAGGGCCCATAAGTCTCATGAATTGAAATAAAGAAATCAATAAATAATATCCAAATAGCATCACAAGAATAATATATAAAAAATTCTCACTCAATAACCTAATAAATAAAACCAATGAAAGTATAAAAATTCACCTATATAGCTTGGAATATGCATGGCATGTGAATTTTAGGTGCCTATAAAGATGCATGTAACAAATATCCTTGTCCTCATATCATCAGGACAAGGATGAATTAAAATTATCAATCAGAATAATAATAATAATAATCACATAGAATGTGCATCACCCAATTGTGAAACAATATCAATAGTAATAGAAAAAATCAGAACACAATCAAAATTTAAGAAACTCAGCATTTACCCCAGACATGGGTTTTCTATGCCCAATCATGGATTATAACCAAGTTCCAATAATTTATAATATCCCATATATTGTATAGAAATAGTATATCATGAGAGGAAGTGCTGTGATACCACATTGTGATGTCCCGGACCTAGATTCCACTCAGAGGTTCCTCGAGCCTGGTTGGTCACATGGCCTCAAGCGCATCTCCCCAAATTCTAGAGGCTTCCAACTAGAAGCAGGGTCCTAGGGTCTATTTTTGGGGAGACTATTTACTAATTATGATATTGTAACACATTAGATAAATGTAATAATAGGTAAATATCAGAATCAATATAAATAAATGTCATAATAGAAGCAGACATAATGATAACCAATTGGAACAATTGATAATGATATATGAACTGATGATGTTACATTTCTTATATCTATAAAACTAGAAAACAAGGTTATAAGGTAGTTGTAAATAAATGCTATACTAAGAAATAAAAATAAACAAAAAAAAAACTATCATAGAATCCCAAGCTATATCTTGGTCATCGACTACCTAGCTTCATTCTAAGCAATCAGGAAGTATCAACTGTCCAAGTTAGGACACTTCCCTTTGTCAACACCTGAATACATGTGGTCTTCTCAGGTACCAAAGGAAGCCCATATAGGGTGTGAGATAAATCTAAATAGGCCACCACCAATGATGTCTATAACATCTAATCCATGTAATATAAACTGGAAAAATGTGAAAGCATGCATATATAAAAGTAATCCAGTACATTAATTTAAATACCCTAGTACCTTCTTCATCCTCTTCTAGTGTATGAACATGAAAATAGTTCATTAATTAATTAAGTTTAAGAATATATAAACAAGTCACTTTATGTAAAAACAACAATGAAATCCTTACATTTTATTATTAATAAAGGATCTAAGATATAATAATGCATCCGGTAATGATATCAATATTGAAGAGGTTCTATTGTGAAAACAAAGGGAACATTGACATCAAGGTTCAAGCCAAATTATGTGGAAAGTGTATCCTGTATAAAGGGTATGAGTGTAATTCAAGGTGAATTTCCAATGGAATTACACATTAATTATTCTAATCGAGTCCAAGGGAAACATTCAAGTTAAAACGGGATTTTCAGTGACTAGGACCAAGGATGTATCCAAGGTGACTTATTTCTGTAGATGTCATGCTGGATACAAGGACTATATCCAAGTAATTCTATAATATTAATGGAGGTATCATATGGTGTCATACTAGGAATCTACTGATAGGCATGGATCGGGTTCTAAGGTGGGTATCAACCATAGCAACCGACATCCCTGAATTGAACTGACATCCATGAGTGCTCAAGAAATTCCCTCAGGAATCTAAGAAGAGATAAGGTCAAACCACTACTTTAATAATGTCAAGGTTCTTTTTCATTAGGTACATTATAATCATTTTATTTAATTAATTATGTCCATGCAATACTCATTCTATTTAATAAATCATTTGGTTCAAGCCGTTTCCATTCATTAGTGTGATAATGATAATAGGGAATGCAACCATTTAATTAAATCATATAAGTCATAATAAATTTATTAGGTTCACTCCCCTACCTTCCATCAATCATGGTAATGTGTGCTACAAATATAAAACAAAGTACTTCAATTAAATTTAATTAGTCCAAGTCATATACATAGTATACTTTCTATTTTCATATTTACAATTCATTAACTATATTAGAACAATTACCTTAGAAGGGTCAAGTGACTTTATCTTATACAAGGAAAACCATTATCAATTAAATAGTCATTTAATTAATAAGGGGATTACCCTTAGAAGGTTTAAGTATTATCACTCCCAAAAAGTGGTGCAGACACACATAAAAAACCTCAAAGGTATAACTAAGGGAAACACTCTACATGGGGTGGTCAAAATTGAGGTCACAACATCAAATAATGATTTACATATTTAACAATGGTATGTAAATACGGTTCTAATGAATATAATAAAGGAACATAAATTTAATAAAACATGGCCAATGAAATCAGTGTGCACACATGGAAAATTATAAAATGAAAAAAAACTTAAGGGATGCATTATAGACCACCTACCTCATACTCATACGAATCTCCCCATCCAGTATCAGTCTCTAGTTTAGCCAAATTTTAAAAGATATGAATAATGGATCAACACCCTAAAAATAATTTATATGACCCTACATATAAATATCCTCATCAATAAAAATGAGAATGAAAGATAGTTAAAAAGGAAGCAAGATCTTACTAATTCACTTACAACAAGATGAGCAGGGATCGAAACAAACTTTGGATGGAGATCTAGGATACAAAGTTAATTTAGGATTGAAGAGGGCTCAAAAAGGGAAGAGGAGGGTTTTATTTACACTAGAGATAAAACGGGAGGATAGGGTTTATGTTAAAACCTTTTAAAGTAATTTTTGTAAAATCACCCAAAAAAAGGCATCGCACGGTTTGGCTGCACGATTAGCAAAACCGTGTGCCAACCATGTTGCATCTGCTATATCAAGGGGGAACCTGCATGGTTAGGATGAATGGTTAGAGAAATTGTGCACCAACCCTGAAAAAAACCTCTGTAACAAAGTATTTAGTTTTTTCATAGGTGTGTATCCCCTGGTGCATGGTTAGGGAAAACCGTGAACCCTGATTAACCCCTCTATCCATCCTCGCACAGTTAGGGGATACCGTGCAACATGGCTCACACGATTTCTATTGACTATGCAGAGAATTTGTTTTTTCCACCTGCCTAGGTTTTGACCTCAGAACATGATTTGGACAGACCCAAAACCTCCATGAACTCATTATACATCC
Source organism: Viscum album (assembly GCA_963277665.1). Lineage (NCBI taxonomy): Eukaryota > Viridiplantae > Streptophyta > Magnoliopsida > Santalales > Viscaceae > Viscum > Viscum album. The sequence goes on from OY728143.1 coordinate 1,322,883,070, forward strand.
ATATTAGGTTCAAAATAAATAATTAGATAAAATTTAAAAGGATCCATACCTGTTTGAAAATATAGGTTCTTACACCATATATTTCATTTTATGAAATGTTAACAATCAATGATAGCCTGATTTAAAGATAAATATTATTCCAAAATTTAACATCCATCTACCTTTTAATAATAACATGTCATGGAAATCCTAAAATAAGAATCAAGACATTACAATACTCTACTGTCATATACTTTGACTATCCAAATAAATAACATGATATCCAATATCATGTCTTATGATATCTAATTTACTAAGACATACAATATACCTTGGATTAAAATAAGTAATACTATATATAACACTCCCAATTGATTCGACAAAAATGACTCTAAGCTGAGTGATGCCACATGACCTCAAGCACACCTCCCTGTATGCAAAAGACTTCTTACGAAAGACTATGGTCCACCGATTTCATGGGGATAATATACCATCATTTTAGTAATGACACAAATAGCATTGGAAATAACCATGCAACATAATAAAAATTTCGAATGGAATATATCTAAACATCCCATGACATACTAAATTAAATATAGTATATAAATACAACAAGAATACAATAAAATATTACCTAACATGGGTTAATTAGAAATATCGTACCACAAAATTAATAACATTATATATTACATCACTAGACATCGACGATCCACATAGTTTTATATACATCACCAACTAAGAAACCAATCATACATAAATTCACCACTAACCCACTCCAACTCCTACCTTAAGTCCATGCTAAATCTTAAAACAAAGAACAAGAGAACTGCACAAGAACCAAGGATCCCATGCATGTTGTGAATATAAAACTTAGTGTACCACCACTAACGATCCCTTTAATTACTCCAAAAAAATATGAGTGACAATATAACATGTAATGAAAACCAAATACTCATCTATAAAACCTCTTAATACATGGAATTCTATACTATCACCATCATGAACCAATATTCCTAGTTAGGTCAGTTCCAGAGTGTGAAGATGTAACCATAGTCTGATCACACACTAGAGGATCACATAGTCCTATAAAAACTTCCATTTCGATTGAAAAAACAAACAACCTCATCTTGGTTAAAATATCAAATCTACAGTCATTACAACCTCAGATTTAGAAATGCAGAAGCACTTACCTACACAGTGAGCACCTCACCCCAGAATGGTGACCACAATCACCCATCAAAACCCATATCCATGTCTATTGTGCATCCCTAATTGTTCTTCATGATAAATATCATAACCCTATTCCACTACATTTATGAAGGATCTTGTGATATCATAGTCACCGAGTCACCCAATCATACATGTGTTCACTCAACCCAAAATCATCATCACTAATTATGAGTGACATAACCACCACCCTATGACCATGACATCAGTGAAAATTCCTCAAAATGAATCCAGTAAAAATTGTTACCCCAGATATCCAAGATAAATTTACATTCAGAACTGGTGAACAAATTATTACACAAAAAAATCGCATGCCATGTAACCCAAAACCCTCGACATCCATCCTTAATATTACTTAACCACTATGACCCAATATCCACATCTATAATCAATCTTATCCATAATTCTCAAGATATGAATCAACAATAAACAACCCATAATATTGTATTGAATAACTATATATGTACCAAATCAAGTTCCCCAAGAATCATCATCTAGCTTTCCTAACAATTAAAAAAACCCATAAACCCCATTTACCCAATTTTCATACAAGATCACCAACCTTTATAGGTCTGCATGTAAAAAACAGTGTCTGTAAGGGTTTATAATTTCAGTATGAATTTGAATTTATCCTTTTGGTTGATGATACATTTTTATTTTTTAGAATTGGAACAAGTTTCTAAGTATTTAAACATCCCAAAATGACATTTTTGGGCACGATTTAAGCTTTAGTGGAGGTTTTGGGGGTTTGGGAAAGAGCCAAAGGAGGAACAGGTACCTCGGGCTACAAAAAATAGATGCAACATGACATTTATATCTTTAATAGTGAATCATGATTTTATAGGGTTATTGGTGTGTGACCAAGTAGTTTTAAAGTGTGAAAAATGTATCCCAAGGACTTACCCTAAACAGTTATGTCATGACACCATAAGTCACACCATGATACATACCACTCTATTTTTTTAATATATTAAAAGGGGGACTGGATCATTTATTTCTATAGGCAATCAAGATGCACATAAAAGGAAACCCTCGACACCTCATCCCCCTCCATTATTCTAAATTATTGGTATTTTGGGTGCAATTTTACAACATCAGGGGTCAAAATCCTGATCTCACCATAGAATGGGGAAATCACTAGTTTCTTGTAGAGTTTCCTTACAACCTAGCTAGAGGAGAACCCAAGATGATGTCCACCTTCTTTAATTTGTCATTCTATTGATCCGAGATCTAGGTATGAGTTGAGAGTGGAACACACCCTATTTCTGATGGTTTCAATATGACAAGATGACTCAAAGATCTATGATTTAATACAAGACTAGTTGATCAAAGGCAATGATAGATGAGATTGACAAGCTAGGGTAGTTGCTTCCAGCCCTTGGAATCAAAGAATAAAATATCTGAATGAGTTTTACAGTCTTGTGTACTTCCCCCCTAGCTTTTAATTTTGTTTTTAATTCATTTGAATGGATGGGAACAAAACTCAAGGTGCTTCCCATGGTTAATTTAAATTGAAATTGGTTTTTAATTTAATTTAAAGTGTATATTGAAAGGGGTGAATTCAATGGATCACAAAAAACCCCATGTGTTATCTTGATGCATCATCCATTAATGGATGTAGATAGAACCATTAAACATGGATGACCTCCAAAAATCTAGTGAGGTGTAGATAGACCCTAGTACCCTTAGCCCATGTATATGAGATTGATACATTAGAAAGACCCCAATGGAAATCGAGCCATCCAAGATCATAAAGATGAGAATGGGATGAGTAACCCTCTACTTTTTAATATGAACATGCCCAAGTGTACTAATAATAGGCAGTCCGAGACCAGATTAGGTGAGTGAACTGAACAAGAGCAACCCTAAGAACTGAGATAAGTAGTGTGACATCTATTGATTGATTCCAGTGTAGTGAGACCCTATGTAGCCATCAAGGCTGTGCTATCATAATGATGATGTCATGGGGCATGATGTTCCTAGGGTGATATGTGATGACCTAAGACCTATCCGGGGATTAGGATCCATGTAAGTGTGCCATTGTTATACTGATATCAAGGGGACCCAATGGGTTCCATGTTTTCATGTGAACCCAAAGTGGCACATGTGTCCATGAGTAGGGAGGATCGTAGGTGTCACCTTAGAACAGGGATCAATGACCTATTTATCCCTTGATGATAATGGTCGCACTCTGGGGAGTCTTACGATGGTTTTTATGATTGTTTAAAAAAAATGAAACCTATATTGATACTTATTTTTTATTCTACATTTTAATTAATATAGGGATTGTTCATAGTTATGATGCAATTCAAAGGGGGATTATTCCTAGTTATACTGTAATTCTTATTGGGCTTGTTCTTGGTTATGTTGTAATGCTTATAAGGAATATTACTGGTTATCTTTTAATGATTGTTGGGACTATTCCCAACTATACTATAATTATTATAGGGCTTATGCCCGATTATGCTCTAATGATTATAGGTATTTTTCCATGTTATTCATTAATACTTATAGGGATTTTCCCTGGATGTAGAATCTCTCTTAGAGGAGGATGCTAAAATGATTATAGGGTGCATGGTTGGAAAGAACACTACCTGTGTGGAGGTTTTTAATGAATTGTGGTCTATTTCATTGGTGAGGTAACTCCCCTCTTAGGAGGTTCAAAAAAATATGTCGAGGATAACCCGGAGCTGGGGAATAGGTTGTTGTTATGATTGGCATGTTTTCATGACATACTTATAAACAATTCTACATCTAGCTGAAGAAGGTAGTGTGGTGGTTTTTATTTTTCCATTGGTATTTATTTATTTTAGATGATCATGTCGCATTACCATATCATGACATATTCTAGTTTGTATGGACCTATTTTGGTGATTCTCTACTGATTTTTGTACTCACACCCTTCTTGGACCACCACTACACTTGGGCACCTGAGAAAGCATTCACATGGTTTCAGGAGAAGGTTGGGACGAGACATGAGATAAAATTTCCATATACGATAGCTCATATGGTATTAAGAGGCTAGATGAGGTATGGATCAAATATGCAGTAGACCACTTTGGTTTTATTTATTTTATTTTTGGTATATATATATACGACTGACCTAGTGGGAAGACTATTGTATATATAGCATGACTGTTTGGGCCTTTATAACATTTTATGTATTCTTGCTAAATGATTATTTATTCTACATAATCTCTTTTTTACGTCTATGGATGATGTTCAGTTATTTTATATTTATTTAACACACTGATATAGAGGGTATAGTCTCCCAAAAATACCACCTTATACCCCATCTTGGTAGCCTCTAGTATATATGGAGGTGCGCCTAAGTTCATGTGGTGAACCGGTCTGACTAATATACTTATAGTGAGGTGGGGTGGGACATTATAAAGTGGTATCAGAGTTTTAATTTTCTATTACTTCAATATTCAGAATTAGGTAGAATAGATATTTACAAATCTTTTAGAGCTTGTGATGGATACTGGGTTGTGTATTGAAAATACATGTTCTAGTTGGAAGTCTAGGTTACCAGGGAATAAGGATAATATTTTAATTTGTATTGTTATAGTTGTATTTTATTTTTCCCTTGGGATAGAAACATTTCATTTAGATGTTTAGATTTATTATGGATATGATATTGGCTCATTGGAAAGAGTCCAGTGAGTTGATTTTAGATCTTGATATGTAGAGGAAAGAGGCATATTATGCACAAGGATAAGAACATAGGATTCATATGTTATAGGTTTGGTAGTATGTGATTTCATTATGATAAAATCAAAATTGTTTAAAGTGTCAACAATTTATCATACTGTGTTTTATCTTATAAGTAATTGGTGGAGTTATACTTATGTGGGTGACTTGTATATGGATTATTTTTCATGGAGGTTCAAGTGAATCTGTTGAGAGACATTTTGTGCAGAGGATAAAAATGATATGGTTCTTTTACAGAGTAGGTTAAAGGACCCTTATGGGTAGTATGGAATACATGTAGAACCTTTAGACCCCTTTTGGGTGGTTGTTGTTTGGTTTCAGTTCTATGGCCTAGTACTCTAGGGATAATTTTTATATAAGTATTCTCTATAATGACTCTGGTCTTTTGTATTTGTCCTTTGAATATTTATATGTATATCTTTTGATTTATCCTCAGAGTCTGTGTAGTGTTTGGAAGTCTCGGGAACCTAGAATTAATATATTAAAAATATTAATTATAACTGCACATGTGCACACAATTTTAGTTTTTTTGGTTTTCTCATTATCTCAGACCTAGGATGAAAAATCTGGGACCGTGGTTTATTTTGTAACAAGAGTTTTACCATAGGTATGACCTAAGGTTGGTGAGAAACAAAATTTTCGTTGTGGCAGCCATTTGTGGTGGTGTTTAATAAAATAAATAATTTTATTTATTTATTTTCATAAAATGAAATAAATATAAACCTCTATGTTATCCCATTATAACAATTTTATAGGGTTATATGGATAACATTAAGAGTATTTGAGAGGAGGATTGTATATTATTTAATGGAAGATTGAGATCAGAGAACAAAAAGTGACCAGATCAAGGTGGATCGAGAGGCAGTAAACACAATAGATCTTCTTCATCACTGGAAAATATGTTCTCCAAAAATCGATCCCTAATCTAGGAAGGGACAATTATTTTCATATTGACACCATTTATAATTTCTTAAGCATTGATTGATAATTATATTATTAATTAATCTCTGATTTATGATTCTTTACATGATTACTACCACTTTTCTTTGATATTATTGATCCAATAAATCCTTATCACCCTTTCTTATACCGAATTATATGATCATTGTCTATGAATTCTCATTCAATAATGGATTTACCCAGTTATTGTACATCACCATTCCTTGTGTTATTTTCTACTGGCCTATGGGGTTGTGATTCAATATTTCTAGGGTGGGTTTGAGCACAATCTAACCCTCAGATTCATTTTGGTATCATGAATAATGACCAGGATGATGATTTATGGATGTATTAGGATGGTTTTTGGGTTTTAAGTGATGAATCCATGGATTTGGGATCCAAAGAGGTGATGAATGTTGTTTAATGTAACAGTTGGAGATGTACGAGGATTGAGTGGTTGAAATTCACCCATTGACTCCATATCGGGCACAAAATCTCCCATATCTGAAACCCCTAGCACGAATTGTGGTGGAGACATGGAGATATGTGTCAATATTTCTTAGGGGTTTAAGAAAAAATTAACTATATGGAGTGTAGTCTAGAAACACATGCTCTGTAGTCACCAAGTATGGATGACTAGGGTTTCAGGGAAGATAAGAATAACATGCTATGTGGACACTACCACATGCCATGTGACATTGTGTTGGTGACTTAATGTGACCTCCAGGTGAACATAGTGATGGGAAGAACTAGGAACATGAGCACAACTAGGTAAATGGGCATGGAACAGAGTACATGTGAACTAGAATAAGTACACAAGCATAAGAACCTTTACATGGGCATGATCAGGAGCACATGGGTAGGCCCCAGGTAGCCACGACATGTTGTGTATTACACATTGTGTAGTACTACATAGAACAAAAAGCCATATATAGGGAAGGAAATGGTCTGGTGTTCGAGTGAGTTCACATTCCATGTGACCCCAAGGTGCATGATGAGTAATTTTCTTAGGAAGTTCCACCTTTCATATCTCCTTCATCAGAACTCATATTTCTTCCCATGAGTAGACTATCCTGAGTTGTTTTCTACATGGAATGTGTTGGTTCTCTTTTTTGAGGAATACAAGATATGATTTGAGGTTATCTAAGCATGATGATTATTTCTAAAACTCTTGATAGGTATCTATGATCAGGTAAGATCACTAGAGATATGTTGGGGTTGGAAACTACCTATCGTACTAGGGTTTGGGTCCCCCATACACCTTTACCTGGTTGAGTGGACCCCCTACCACACTATGGAACATGTTCTCTACATACTTAATTTTACCCCCTAATACATTTGGTCACAATTAATCTATATACTTACTATGAGAAACCCCTTGAAACATTAGTGTGTGAGTCCTCTACTTATTGAGTGACACCCCCATAACGCATTAGGGAACGAGTCCTCCATCTACTTAATGAGTCTAACCTCTGACTCACCAGGTTATGAGTCCTATACCTACTAAGTATAACCCCTTAACATGCTTGGGAGTAGGTCGTCAATTGGAGACTGTGACCCTTGTGTTGTGGAGTAGTGGTGAAGAGAAAGTCCTACACATAGATTTCTTAAATAAATGTATGAGATGCTGGGCATCAAAGATGTACCTTCAGAGTTGTAAGAAGACATACCATCCTAGGATATTCTATGAGATAGATACCCCCTTTATCTCTCATCTTGATTTCTTTATTAGAATATATCTTGGGTTTTGTTTTACCTCCTGTTATGGTATGAGTTTAATTTTATAGTATCTTTCAATTTCTTTTGTTTGGATTTTAGGGAATACTACTTATTATGTATATAATCAACCCCACATGGGATTTTCCTATATGTTTTGTGTCTTATGAAGATGACATATATTTCAGTAGTGACATTTGTGGAGCAAAGAGATACTTGGGTGCATAAGTCATTTATGATGATTTGACTTGGAGATTAGGAGCTGGGTTCTCACAATTATCCTTTATTCCATTTTTTTAGGATGTAAATTTATTTCTTCTTGGTCATGTATTTTATTCCTTTAAAATTTTCTTACTATGTAATATTATTTATTAAATACTGGTTATTGCATGAATGGTTTTAGTATAGATTTTAAAGTCTTTATATTCCTATTCACTTTTTTATGGAGATGGTTGGGTACATATATACATGTATATTATGAAAACGAGTCTCATTTATTAATTCTATCTCGACGCTTCTATCTAGTCCCTAGCCTATTAGAGGTGATATTGAGGTTATCACACCCCACTTTTAACCTTTCAGGCTATCCCAAGTGGGTTGGTTCATGACAGAGTGGTATCAGAATAGTTCATTCCTTAGGATGGTGTTTGGAGCTATCCCCTATATGAGGATTGGTCTAGGAACTTAGGGTAATGGTGTTAGAGTGTCTCGAGTGTATATTTAATGCTAGGGGACCTAGTGTTGGTGTAATGACTAAATTATCCATACATTAGGACTTTAACTACCTTCTTATTGACTCAACATACTGATACATTGGTTTTAGGTAACCTTGGAAAATTCATAATATAGGATCAATTCCTTTTACAATCTTTTTTTCAGTCATCTCACTATATATTTGTGAATATAACCATGGTACATATTGATAAATTTTAGGATTCCTTCATGAAGACAGTTGTCCAGGTTACTGATACAAGATTACGAAGACAATCTATTGAGTAATGAGGCCTCAGTTTAGGGACCATCTCATGAGGTGTTTCCTCATAGTGGCCATGTAGAGAAAAACCCTCTTATTGAGAAGAAACTTGTTCTATTAGGGTATGATTATGACTCATGTAGGCATATTGCGCTACATGAGATCTAGAACCAGAGACCGCTGATGTTCCATGGTGATCCAGATCCCCATTCAATGGAGGATTGTATTGAGTTAATGATTCAAGTCTATAGGCTTGTGTATACCCCAAATGATTATATGGAGGATATGGAATCCAGTATTTTCTAAGGATCAACTGGGTGCTGGTAGAGTCTAGTCACATAGACTCATGATGGGATTATTCTCTCATGTATTGACTTCCAATAGCTATTTTTTAGAAGTATTACCCATCGTATTTGTGATCAAATTAGATCTAGGAAATTATTAAGCTATAATAGGGTGATATGATTGTTTCTGAGTATGATACGATGTTCTTTGACCTCATGAATTATTCCCTTGACATGTTATGAGATGGATTCTTCTAGGCATGGATGTTAGATTTTGGTATCCATAGAGACATCCATTCAAGCATGGAATCCCTATTCATTACCATATATGAAGGTGTGCTAGAGTTGGCTCTGGTTATAGAGAGATTCCTAGTGAAGGGACATAAAATATCTAGATTTGGAATTGTCCATTATTAGACCGATTCATTTGCAGTATCTATCATGTTTTAGTCATCAGGGTCTTAGTACTGGGGATCTTCCCAGGGAAAGACTCAAGAATGTGGATCTGTGATGAAGGGTTCGTGTAGAGGACCCGAAAATTATAGAGAGGGGTGATTATATTATTGTGATTTACATGGTCTCATAGAATATGATTTCCCAAACCTACAAGCTATGGAGGGAAGGCCTGTAGCAGATGGACCGCCATGGTAGAGGCATCCCTATGACCAGAGTTCTCCCATAAATTGCCAGGGTGGACCCTAGCGAGGAAGTGTTGTCAGAGGAGCATGTAGGGATCAAGGAGTAGAAGATACTAGTGGAGGTATACACTATAATCTACTTCAACCACCAACACAAGGCATCTCATTCCAGTCATAGGCTGTTGGTGGTTGGGGCCATAGAGAGTTGCAGGCTATGGAGTGATATGATTCGATAGCTCATGAGATGATACCAGGTATGATCTCAATATTTTATATACTTTGTCCATTAATTTTATACATAGGCATAAGTCACTCCTTTTACATATCACTTGTGTGAGATATAGAGCTCCTTGTCGAGACCATAGCTCAACATCATTTCCTAGAGGTTCTGATTGGGTGTGACTCTTCACTATCGCTTATATTTCAACAATGCAAGACAACACTTGGAATAGATAGTTTCTATTGGGACCTCTTATTAATCTTGATGAAACCTTATGACAACATCTTGGGTGTGGACTGATTGTCTATTGTTTATTACCATTTTTATTTTCATCATAGATGGGTTCCATGCCTAAAAATTGATGGGATGAGATTCTCCTTTGTAGGTGAGAGATATTTTATGGCTGAGTGAGTGGGTCTTGTGAGTAGAAAGCTGTAACCCATCTCCCATCAATTAGAGAGTTTATACCTTGGTGTAGAAATATCTTTAGTCATCTGGATCCCTTTGGTAGTGTATTACTACATTTATTTCTTTCTCGAGGGCACTCTGGGACTACCTCCTCGGTAAGAGAGATGGACTTTTACATTTAATTCCACCCCAAGACCACACTGATGTCTTTTATAGAATATTATATTTCCTTTATCAAGCTCCATGATTTGTGGGTTCAGTTGTAGGACCTTTAAAAGAAGGTTTTAATCAGACCCAACATGCCCCCTGGGAAGCACAGATTTCTTTCATGAAAAAGGAGGATAAGCACTTGAGGATTTTTGTGGATTATCATCACCTAGATGTGGTGATGGTAAAGAATATATACCCATTATTGAGAATTAAGGAACTCTTTGACTAGTAGAGAGGTGTGAGATAGTTATAAAAGATTGATCTCAAGCTCGACTACCATCATTTGAGGGTTTTTGAGGATGATATGACAAATACAACATTATGATATCTCTTCAAATACTATAAGTTATTAATTATTCCATTCAGTGTGATGAATTACCCTATAGTGTTTATAGCTCTAATAAACTAGATATTTTAGCCATACTTGGACTAATTTATTGCTATCTTCATTGATGGCATACTCATTTACTCTACATTAGAGGAGTATCATACATAGCTTTTGAGGATGGTCCTAAACGTACTTTGGGAGCACCAGCTATATGGTAAGATCTCAAACAACCAATTTTGGATCTGTGAGGATCAATTTTTAGGAATTGAATATCACATCATGGTTTAGATATGGGTTTGGTGTAACACCCTGATATTTTAAAATAACACTATATTCTATAGCGTATACAACACACAACATTGAGCTTAGACGAACCCTAAAATGCAATTATTTAAATATGATGATTATAACACAACCGTTAAATGAGTAGGTTTGAATAGTATGAACCTAATTATTAAATATATATAAATTACCTACTCAATAAAATTTCAATTATTAATTCTTATGAAAAAAGTACTCTATATTTAGTAAAGATCTGTTATACATCAAAAATATGTTTTCTTCAAAAATGAGTTTTCTTACTTTTTTATCAGTGAAAATATAATCAAATTTTTAAAAAATATATTAATTTAATTTTATAAAAAAAGATAAGTTTTAAAATAATCATATTAAAATTATTTTGGGGTTAATTTTTCATTTTTTTTCTAAAAAGTATGATTTTTCAGGGAATAGTGAAAAATACTGATTTTTATAGAAAATCGTATCTTTGTTTCAACTATTTGCAAAGTTACATTTTATTTTAATTTTTTTTAAAAGAAAAATTAGTTCTATTATATTATTAATAAGTAAATTAAGTTAATTAGAATAAATTTTATAATTTAATTTGGTATTAAATCATTTTTATACATAAATAGGCATTTTTAAGAAAAACTGTATTTTTTTTTCTAAAATGTTGTTTTGGTCACATTTTGTACACTAATTTTAAAATTAAATTATATAAATTATAGGAATTGAATTGAATTGAATTGAATTTATTTTTGGATTCACAAATAAAAATTTATCCTGGGATAATTGTTTTTATAGAAGTTAAATTTTTAGTGAATATGGAAAATAAATATTTTTAAGAAATCTGGTATGTTTTTTGATATCACTAAGGAATTAAAATAATATAAAAACTTATCAAACTTATGGAAGGAATAAAATAATATAAAATAATATAATTATATAATAAAAAATAATTGAAATTAAAGAGATTAGAATATATTGTATGATAAATATGAAAATAATTCTCAATGCTGATGTAGAGCCTGTGAGAAACTAAAAAAAGTCAAATTTGGTATCCTCAAAATAATAATTGAGATAAGATAACTCATTGAAAGACATGAATATTGAATATTATGTGTTATTGATGATTTTTATGGTTATACAAAAATTTAACAGTTATATAGCAAGTGTCTTATCCAAATTCTTGTGCAATACCTGCGCAAGGCCAGAAAAGTCAAAATAACACATTAAATATGTTTTCCTGATATAAATATGAGTTAGAAAAAATTTAAACGAATATAAATAGATATTTTTATCATAATAAAAATATTTTCTTTATATAAATTTATTTCTAACTTTTATAAATTATATAATTACCTTATATGTTTGTGTAATGCTAACACATTATTAATTTAATTAACAGATATACCAAATAAATAATATTAAAAATATTATAAGTAATATAATTTGAGATATTTATGGTTATCAAAAAATTATGTAGATGAAAATAAAAATTTTAATACATAATAAATTATTATTTTTTAATTTTATTTATTTTCTTGCAGTTTTTAATGTCAAAGTAATGAATAGTATCAAAATTGATAATAATGATATTTTATGAGATTGTATTTTATTAAATTATTTAAAAATCATAAAAATATTAAATAAGAAAAAATGGGATAATATATGGTAAAAAATTTCATCTTTTTGGAATTTATATTCCATTTTGAAGTATTTAGATCTTGAATAGTCATATTATATTTTAATATTTTGTGAAATTCCAAACGTGCCCCTCACCTCAATCATAAAATGGAACCTACTATCTCACTTATTCACACAAATATACCCCTCTATCTCAACCAAGTCCTTCCTATACCTCTTTAAAACATTATTATTCAATTTTTGGAGGTTCTTGTCTCCTCAAAAGACCATCCTTAAGTCCCTAATAAAGGATCTAAAGAAGTTCTTCTGAAGAAGATGTAATTGTCTTACACAAACTCTTTCAATTTATTTTATCTTATACTTACTCTTCATGTGTTGTTTCCATACTAAATTAATAAATCATGTATCATATATATTTATATTTTATTAGTATTATTTAAAAATCATATACCACCTTTTATCCATCCTATGAAAAGTGAAAACATCACTCGTGCGTACGTACATCATACTGTCTCCATGTACTGGTGTAATTCATTTTATGATAATCACTTTACTTGGGTGGTTATAAATATGTAAATAATGAATATATATGATATATATGACATAATAACTATTATTAAAGGTTAATTATTCTTTATCATTATTTTTTTTCCATCCATTGAAAAAAGAAATCAACGTTCATGCGTACGTATGACAAACCGTCTCCATAAACAATGCAATTAATTTTTCTATCTATATCATCATGGATAACTGTAAATATATTTACATTTAATATATATTATATTAATTCCATGAATAATATTTTTGATATTATAAAACTATGGTAAAACTATAAGTATAATAAGTACTTAATCAAAACAAACATGAAAAACTAAGCAGTTACCACCAGAAACAATGATTTTAATAATGAATTGATAATAAACGGGTGATAAAATATTATAAGTAAATAATATATATGTTATATATGAATATTTTTATGGAATAAATTTATAATAAATATATATTTTTTATATATGAGGATTAAACACGTAAAAAATGAAATCAAACCCGAGGTAAGAGTTTCTCATCCTACATTTACTTATGTGAGACATATTCCATATTCAACACTTATTTATTTTTTATGCTTTATATAATACTTATTTGAAATATTATATCATGAATCTATTTTTCTTTCATGTAATTTAATTTTTTATTTTATGTTATTTTTTTCACGGGTCTTACGATTCAAAAGTTACTAATGCGGAAAGGGTTTATTTCACAATATCATCATTATTCAAGATTTTTTATATTTATGTATCCACTGGGGAATATTTCACTTTATAGTACATGTTTTCAAAAAATATTTTCAAAACTGTTTTTACTAATATCCTTGTATTATTAAAATTCATTTTGACCCATGATTTAATTTTAATATAATGTTTTAAAAGGAATATTTTTTCCATTTTTCAAATGTGGTACTTTTTAAACAATATGAAAAAGTGTTTTTTTAACTTATAAGACATGAATGGAATTATCTACCATCACGATGCATTAATTATTTGAATATTCCTTTCAAAAAATTAAAAGTTTATTTTCAAGGAAAAAACGTTCTTTTATAATTGTGCATTTTTAAAAAAATAAGAGATTTCAGAGTGAAAAGGGTATTTCCCTCTAGAATCTTTAAATGTTCTTATTAAAGTATTTTATCTATGTCATCATCCTTTGTTAACTATTATTATTCATTGAGGTTGATCTCTTTTGATAACATATACCATATTTTACTGAATGGTTTATAACCAGTTTAATTGGGAATATTCTATTTTGATAACATTAACCATATTATTCTTGATGGGTTATCATCATATTTATTGATTGGGGAAATTATTAATATTTCATATGATAGTTTCAATATGAATATTTATGTTATTTATTTTCACCCATTACATATAAGTAATGAATTGGAATTAGTAAGTGATGGGCGGGGTGTGCTATATATCCTCGATGCATTGGTAGGTATCACGAGACAAACATGATTGGGTATTGGCTGAGGCCATACCCATTTATGTAAGATGTCTTGGAACAAGGCCTTCGTGGTATGTTTATGATTTTTGACATTATACATTACATCATAATGTGATTATTATTGGTGTAAAAATTATTATTTGATTATTTATAATATCCATGGAAAAGATTCAATCTCATGTGATAATTTAAATAGAATTATTTGATCATCATTTATTCTTTCTATATTATTCATCATATTCAAATTATCTGTTAAATAGAATGTGTTGTATGATATTTACTTTGACATATTTATTATGCATTATTTATTTACGACGGATTCTATTGTACGTATACCCTTACTGATCGTTAGATCTCACCCATTTATTATGTTTCCTTTCTCTGGGATTCTAGGAAGTTTATTATAATTGATATATAGAGATATGCTAAAGGGAATAATGGTTTACTAAAAGAAAATACTACGACGTATTTTATTTTTTCAATTATGAGGATAAATTTAAGTATGCATCTATTTTACTAAGACTATTAACATATTACATACTTTAGGATGTGATTACTTGTATATTATTCCAAATAAACAAAGTAAACACCGATTCTGGGATTCTGGATTTGGGGTCTTTACAGTTGGTATCAATGGAATTTTAGTAGAAATATTGGAAAAAGATTTAGGAGAACATATATTAGGGGATACAATCATATGAATGAATTTTATGATAAATCTATATATAGGATAAAATCTTATTGATTTGGTAATGCCCATGCATAACCTAGGTTAAACCTATGGTAACATATAATTAATAGAAGTTATCATGATTTTAACATCCTATAAATAATTCTTCATGACTATGTGATTTACCACTATTACTAGTGTTTCTTACACTATTCATTTTTTCATTATTCAATGGTTGGAACCATAAGGAATTGTGTTAACATTGAATTTGATAAAAAATGTGTTGGTGATCAAAAAAATGGGATGATGACGAGGGTGAAGGATATTGAAATTATTCCAAATCAGTTATCTCGATATATTATTAACAACTTTCAACTTAACCAACTCGAGTAATTACCAAAGTAGAGAAGGATGGTGTCCATAAAGAGATTAAATAGTGGAGACTATGGATCAAATAAGTTTTAATTTTTTTCTTGTTAGAAATGTGGAAAAAGAAACCTTGGAGAGTGTCTCAAAGGAGTAAAATATTTTTTATGTGTGGAAAATATTGACACAAATCAATTAATTATCAAAGAAAAAAAATAAAATTTTGGTTACATAATGGATAGGAATAATGGTCTCCCAAAGGTATTATCGATGGTTTATTGTTTTAAAATTGGAAAGAATGGGCATTAGGAAAAATGATTTCGTAGGGGGAAATCTTGTGAAGAGAATCATAAATGTTGTACAAGTAATGGTTATATTTATAATGATTAAGAAACATAAAATGAAATATAAAAGTAATGAAGTATTAAGGAATAAGATGATATGTCCTAGTTAATGTCTTAAGAATGAAGTGGAATGATTGACGTGCTTGTGTGTTTGGATTAAATAATTATTTTATGGGAGTATTTTATCAATGAATTATGGTTTTAATAATTATGAAATGTATAAGGATTGTACTATAGTACTATTTATTAAAGGATTTGAGAGTATATTTTGAATGTTATCAATGATCAGAAAAGTTGATTCTGTAGAAAGTTAATCTTTTTTAGAGAACAAATTATTGATGGAAGACAGCCTTTAGTATATGCTCGATGTTGAGATAGATAATAATGATAAAGATATGTTCATGGGATAATATTTATGACTATGAAATTGGTTACTGATTTGATGTATTATGTTATCTTTGTAGTAGTTTACTAGATTTTTTGGATTTAAGGAATATATTTAAAAACCTGAGATTTTATTTTTTTGGAAACATGCATGTTTTCATCGATATTACAGTTATTAGAATATTTTAGAAAAATATATGATCAAGGTATTTACATGTGTAATTAAGAGATAATTTACAGGGTATTAATAACAAGTTGATATATTAAATTTAGAGACCTTATTCCTAAATTTATGGAATTTTTTGAATTTGGTCAGACATATTTTGGAGGATCCTTAAGATTGACTACATATGGAATGAATTAAGTTGAACTTTGGATATTATTTGTTATTGTTATAATATGATTTATCATTTTGGATAACCTATGCTAAACATTTTGGGTTTGATAAATATTTAGAGGTGGAAGGAATGACTTATGGATATCTTGATTTATTAAAAGTTAGTTAGTAATGAAACATTAATCTCAAATATCCATTTTCTGGAAAATGAGATGAATTATAAATAAATCAAATCCCAACCAAGGGATAATATTATGATTGAGATATGGAAATGACCAAGTAAGTTTATTTTATGGAATAATTTATATATTTAGTAAAATAAACCCTATAATTTATAGAAATGACTTAAAATAAAAAAATGTTATCTATTTACTTTCCTTACTAAGAAGTTAATGACCTTTTAACCCATCATAAATTTATGATTTTTTAGTGGTTAAAGTTCTCATGAACATGGTATCAATCACTCTCTATCTGTCATTGGGAGTTATTTTTCTCTTATATATCCATGTCATCACTTCCCAAGTATGTTATCCTATTTGTAAACCTAGTATGTGTTACTATAGATAACCTTTAAGCATCCCTTTTCTCTCTTATCAAGTGGATGTTTTATTAATTATTTTTATAATGTTATTTTTGCAAAAAGGTATTCTCAAATTTTGAATCCTTGATTATCGATCAAAAAATAAAATTTTTATGATTCAATTTTTTGAGGTGGAATGGGGGAGAATTTATCATCGTGATATTTAAAAAAACACTATAATCTATAGCGCATAAAACACGTAACATTGAGCTTAAATGAATCCCAAAATATTATCATTTAAATATGACCATTATAAAATAGTTTTTAAATTAGCAGGTATGAATAATATTAACATAATTATTAAGGATATATAAAGGAACTAATCAATAAAAATTCATTGATTAAATATTATGATATAATTACTCAATCTTTAGTAAGGTTATTATTTTTGCTTTAAAAATACATTTTCATCAAAAGTGGGGTTTCTTTATTTTTATATGTGTATATTATAATATTTTTTTCAAAAATTATATAGATTTTATTTTAAAAAAAGAATATATATTTTTAAATAATAATATTACAATTATATTTTGGTGATTGTTTTATATTTTTCCATAATGTTTGATTTTCCATTGAATAGTGAAAATACTGATTTTTATTGAAAACTGTATTTTTGTTTCAACCATTTGAAAAGATCCATTTTATTTTAAAATGGTTTCAAATAAAATTTAGTTCTATTATATTATTAATAGTGTAATTATGTTAATATTAATCAATTTTATAATGTAATTTGGTATAAAATCATTTTTATACTCAAATAGGCATTTTTAAGAAAAAATGTATTTCTCCTAAAAAGTAGTTTTAGTCAAATTTTGAGCACTTATTTTAAAATTAATTTAAATGAATTATTGAAATTTAATTTAAATAAATGGAATTTATTTTTTTATTTTACAATGAAAATTTATCCTTGGATGATTTTCATTTAGATAAGTTAAATTTTTAGTGAATAGTAAAAAATACTATTTTTATGAAATATGATATCTTTTATGATATCACCAAGACATAGAAATAATATTGAAATTTATGAAACTTATGAAATGAATAAAATATAATAAAATATAATACATATCATTCAGAAATAATTTAAAACATATGGAGTAGAATTTATTCCATAATACATACAAAACCTTTTTAAGTGTTGACGCAGAGCCTGCACAACAATAGAAAAATCAATTTTGGTATCATAAAAAACAAAATTGGGATGCTATAAGTCATTTATTGACTTTTATATTAAATATTAAGTTTTATTGATGATAATTTAGTTTATAAATGAATTTTGGAGTTATATATCAAGTGAACTATCCAAATTCTTGTGCAATGAATGCACCCATAAAAGGCACTATAACACATTAGATTAAATGTGTTTTCATGATATAAATGAGAGTTAAAATAAATATGGAACGAATATAAATGTATATTTTTATCATATTACACTTATTTTCATTATATAAATTTATTTATATTTTTTATAAATTATATAGTTACCTCATATGTTTGTGCAACAAAAACACAATATTAATTTAATTAACAGAAAAATAAAATGATTGATATTAGAAATGTTTTAAGTAAAATAATTTAATATATTTAAGGTTATAAATGAATTATATATATGAAAATGACTTGTTTAATATATAATAAAATATATTTTTAGTTTTATGTGTTTTATTGATATTTTATAAGTCAAAGTAATGAATAGTATCAAAATTGACAATAATGATATTTTATTGGATTAATATTTTATTAAATTATTTAAAATTCATAAAAACCTTAACAAAGAACAAATGGTATAATATATGGTCTAAAATTTCATCACATGTGCATTTATAGGCTATTTGAACGTATTTAGATCTAGAATAGTCATATCATATTTTAGTCTTTTCTGAAATTCCAAAAGTTCCCCTAACCTCAATTATAAAAGGGAATATCCTTCATCACTTATTCACACCAATTTTAGACTTATATACCAACTAAGTCCTACCCATTACTCTTCCAAAATTCCTTATTCAGTTTTTTTTGGTTCTAGTTTTCTTAAAATATTATCCTTAAGTCCCTTAATAAATAATCTAAAGAAGGTCCCCCGAAGAAGAGGTAATTTTCTAACCCAAACTCTTACAATTTATTTCATCATATAATTCTTATTCAGGTGTTGTTTCAATAATAAATAAATAAATCTACTATCATATATAAACTGATATGTTATTATTGTTATTATACAACGATATTCCACCTTCTATCCATCCTACAAAAAGTGAAAACATCCGTCATGTATACGTATAATTTACAATCTCCACGTGGCAGTGTAATTATTTATTCATTAAAACTTTACTTAGATGATTATAAACATTGAAATAATCAATACATATAATATATATGACATAATAATTATTCTATAAAGGTTAATTATTCTTTACCATTCTGTTATTCCATCCATCGAAAAATGAAAACAATGTTTATTCGTACGTCCAACCTACAGTCTTTATGAATGGTGTAATTTATTTTTATATATATATCATAACAGATTAATATATATATATATATATATATATATATATATTTAATATATATGATATTTAAATCATAATTAATATTTTTGATATGATTAAACCGTGATTAACGTATAAGGATTTGAACCACCGAATCAAAACTTACATGAAAAATGAAGCAATTAGCACTGCAAACAACGATTTTAACAATGGATTTATAATAAACAGGTGATAAAATATTATAAGTAAATAATATATTTTATGATATATATGATAATTTTTTTAATGTATGTATAATAAATATATATTTATTATATATGAGGATTAAACAGGTGCAAATGAAATCGAACCTGAGGTAAGTGTTTCTCCTCTCACTTTTACTTCTAGGAGACATATTCCATATTCACCACATATTTATTATTTATGGTATATATAGTACCTATTTGATATATTATATCATGAATATATTTGTATTCATGGTATTAAAAGTTTCATGTGATGTTATTTCCTTCACGAGTCTTATAATTCAATAGTTACTAAAGTATTAAGGGTTTATTTCACAATCGTATCATTATTCGGTATTTTTTATGTTTATGTGTCCACTGGGGAATATTTCTCATCATATTCCATGTTTTTTTAACATTCATTTTCACCCATGTTTAACTTTTTATAATTTTTTTAAAATAATTATTTTTTTTGTTTTTCAAATTAGGAACTTTTTAAATAGTATGAAAGGAATGTTTTTTAACTTATATCGAATAAATGTATTTTTATGAAATCATGATGAATAAATGATTTTAATCTTACTTTACAAGTTTATAAGGTTATTTTCAAAGAATGTATTTTATTTTATAACTATATATCTTTTTAAAAATTATTGATTTCAAAGTGAAAAAGGTATTTCTATCAAGAAATTTTAAATGATCATATTAATTTTTATCATATTTTTAAAAATATATTTTTGAAAATAATGATTCATTGAGGTTGATATATTATGATACCATATACCATATTTTATCAAATGGTTTATGATCACTAGGACTGGGGATGTACTATTTGGATACCATTATACTTAGTATTTTGGATGGTTTATGATTATGTTTGTTGAATGTGGAAATTATTAACATTTCATATTATAGTTTTAATATAATTTTTTATATTTAGTTTTTTAACCCTTTTCACATTATGAATGTATTGGACTTAGTATGTGACGAGTAGAACCTGTTATAGTCCCTCGATGCACCAATTGGTCTTATGAGACAAACTTTCTTTGGTATTGAATGAGGCCTTACCCATTTATATAAGATGTATTAGAATGAGGACTCGATGGAATGTTTATAATGTATAAAAATTTTTAATTACATCATTATGAGATTATTTATTGATGTACACATGATATTTGATTATTTAGAATATCTATGGATAAGTTTCAAGAGTGTGTGATTATTTATATGGAATTATTTGATGTCATTTATTTATTATATATTATTCATCATGTTTATGTTATTAATTAAATGGAATGTGTTTCTAGTTATTTACCTTTTCATATTGATTGTGCCTTATTTATTTGTAATAGATTTCACAGTATACATACCCATACTGAGCATTAGATCTCACCCCTTTATTATGCTTCCTTTCTCCAGGATTATATGAAGTGTATTTTGATTGATATATAAGTATATAATAAATGGAATAATAGATTACTAAAAGAAAATACTATGTTGTATTGTATAATTTCAATTATAATGTGAAATTAAGGTATGTATCTAGTTTACCAAGACTACTAAACTATTTATTCTTTTGGGATACGATTCCTTGTATCTAGTTCCAATGTAAAAAAGTAACCAATGTCTTTAGGCTACTAGAGTTGGGGTTTTTACATATATAAAATACTGATAAAATAATTTCCTAGGAGCTAACCTATATCATGTCAAAGGTGCAGAGTTTTATTGGCTTGGTGGGGTACTATATGAGGTTTATGGCTGACTTCCCCAGGATCACATCCACTTTGACTGCCCTGCTGAACAAAGGTAATCTGATTACCTAGACCGAGTAGAGTTAGGGATCCCTTAGGGAGATGAGTTTGAGGTTAACCAGTTCTATTATGTTGAAAATACCATAGTAGGATGTTGAGTATGTAGTGTTTTGTGACACCTCTAGAGATAATATTGATTTAATGTTTATGCAAAAGAAGATTGTGATAACGTATGGGGTGAGGAAATTGAGACCCAATGAGAAGAAATACGTGACTCATAAATTGGAGTTAGCAGTGGTAGTCTTTGCCATGGATATGTATAAACCCTATATTCTGGGAGAGCACTTTGTTGTATACTTAGACCACTAGTGCCTCTGGTATATCTTCCCTTAGAGGGACCTAAACCTAATATAGAGTTTCTAGTTAGAGTTCCTGTTGGAATATTACTTTGAGATAGTTTATAATACTAGGAAGGTAAATATTGTGTAAGATTCCATTAGCAGGAAGTCCCATTATCACTTGGTGGGGGAGACATATGAGCGGTCAGATTCTTTGTAGATGGACCTAGTAGAGGAGGGGGTTTAGTTTTTCTTCAGAAAATGGTTGTGATTCCTCAAATTCTTCATCATGTGAGAGAGGCATAGTTGAGGGACATTTACTACGAGGTCCTATCTGAGCATATAACTACAAGAGATTCATTAGATGTATTTTTTGAGGGATAGAAGAATGTTATCTTTTTCTAGGGATAGATAGTGGTTTTAGTCACATTTTATGACGAGTTGATGAGGGAGTTTCACACTCCCCCTTTGGCTATAAATATCGAGACAGAAAATATGTATTTTGAGTTTTTGTGGCAGTTTTGGTTAGCTGACATGAGTTAGAGAATAAAAGAGTTCTTCTCTCCATGTCTCATATGTTGGAAAGTAAAGGAAAATCACAAGGTCCCAATATGTTTGACTTAGACACTTGAGATCCTAGATTGGAAATGAGATGAAATATCGATAGAATTTGTGATGGGGACTTCAAAGACAACATGAGTTCACAATGCTCTTTGAGTGATAGTTGACTAACTTACCAAGTCGTCAAACTTCCTAGAAATAAAAGGGTAGAGTTTGGTGGGGATTCTGGTGTAGTTATACATATAGTAGATCATTAATATTCATGGAGTACCCTCAATTATTTTCCTTGACTGTGATGCTTGGTTCACATCACAGTTGTTGAGAGGACTATAGAAGGACTTTTGGACCCAATTGAGGATGAGTACGACATTTAACCCTAGAATAAATAGTAGAACGATCAGAAACTCCAAGTGTTGGACGATATACTAATATCTTACATGTTAAAATTTCTTCTATGTTTTGGGGATCACTTTACATTGGTAGATTTTTTTTATAATAGCATATTTAACTCTATTATTGACATGGAACATTTCAAGTCCCTATATGGGAGACATTGTAGGTCACCATTATGATGAACTAAGATTGGTGAGACATCCAATGTTGGCATAGAGATTGTTTCGGTGATGATAGAGAAGGTTTAAGTGATCTGTTAGTATGTTAGGATATCCCAGAGCTGATAGAAATCTTATGTTGATTGATGTAGGAGGACCCTAGAGTTTAATCTTGGAGACCACATTTTTTTGATTGCCTCCCCAAGACTAGGATTGTAGAGGTTTTTCTAGGGAGTAAAGTAATACATGAGGTTCATCAAGTTGTTTGAGACCCCACAGTGTGTTGGTGAGGTTTCTTATTACCTATCCTTTCCCTCATATTTAGATTAATTTCATAACATCCTCAATGTGTTAGATCTGAGGAAATATGTATATTAACCTGTACATGTTAGTGACTGGGGAGAGATAAACATTGAGTATGGAGCCACATTCACTGAGAACCCATTGGATATCAAGTATTAGTAGGAAAGGATCCTGAGAGAATTGACCAATCCCATTGTTCAAGTGATATGACAGCATGAGAGTGTTAAAGAGAGCTCCTAGGATCATGAGAGTTATATGTGGACTTATTAACCCCACCTAGTCATGTAGTTTTTTATTTTCAATATGAAAGTCATTTAAGGAGGGGAGAATGTAATGAATTTAGTATTATTGGATTTTTCAATTGAATATTTCTTTGTATATATCTTGATTTATTTTCAGAGTCGGAATGGTGTTTGGGAGTCTTAGGATAATGGAATTAATATATTAAAAATATTAATTAAATTTTACTATACATGCTTACATCATTTCATTATTTATGGTTTTCCTATTGTTTGGGGACTCATATGAGAAATCCGAGATCATAGTTTATTCCAGAATGTGGTGTTTACCATAGGAACGACCTAGGGTTGGTTGGCATTGGACATCCATTTGATACATCCATTGGAGGGTTAATTTAATAAATTAAATAAATAAATAAATTTATTTTACTTAAATGAAATAAATATAAAGCTCTATCAATATACCATTATAAAAAATCTTCAGGGTTAGCTGCATAACCTTGGGAGGATTTGAGAGGAGTATTGGGAATTCATAATTGGTTAATAATTCTTGGAAAATTATGTATTTACTCTATTTTTGTGCATTTATCCCAACTTTTATTTGTGTTCCTCTCCATTGGCCCACATGGTCGTGGTTTGACATTTCTAGGGCGGGTTCGAGCGTGATCGAACCCCTAAATTCATGGTGGTTGCACAAAAAATGATTAGTATGGAGATTTTAAGATGTATTTAGATGGTTTGTGGGTTTTAAGTGATGACTCCATGGATTTGGGATCTAAAGAGATTATAATAGTGGTGCGATTTGATGGTTGGAGCCATGTTAGCTTCAGGTGGCCTGAATCTGGCCACCAAAGATGGATAAAACACACACAATCCTAGATCCAGTACCCTTATCATGAACTAAAGTGAAATGGTGGATGAATCAGTTCATCAAGACATGTGAAGCTTTCCGAGTTTTCTATGAAAAACCTGACTATACGATGTTTCTTTTAGGAACCCATGCTGTGTACTCCCCTAACAGAAGCAGATATGATTTCAAGGAAGATAAGGACCACACACTATGTATACTCCACCACAAATCATGTGGAACTATTCTAGAATCCCATCATGTACTTTGGGATTACATGGTAATGGCTAGGAACATGGTAAGGAATAGATACATGGGAATAGCCTGATGTACACATGCTTGGATATATGTACATGAGAACATGCTGATGTACACATGCATGGACAAGAGAACATATGTAGACCCCAGGTGGTTGATACATGTCATGTAGTACCCATAAACACTGTATAGTACTGCATGGATATTTAGTCTATGTATAGTAAAGGACATAATCTGTTGTCTAGGTGAGTTCACACACCATGTGACCATAGGTGCACACCGTGTACTTTTAACAAGGACTTCCACCTTTTATATCACATACTTCATAACTCAACTTTTTGGCTTATGAGTAGCTTATATTGAGTATTTATCCACATGTAATGTGGTGGTGGACTTCATTGAGGCATACAAGACATGATGTGATGTGCTTAGAGTGTGATGCTTTCTTAGGAGATGCTTTATGGGTAGCTGCGATCAGGCAAGATCACCAGAGAGATGCGGGGGTTGGAAACCCCCTATTGTACTAATGAATGGGTCCCTTGTACTCTTTTCCAAGGATGAATATCACCCCATAACATACCAGGGAATAGGTACTATACTTACAAAGTGGAACCCCCCTTTACACATTAGGGCACAAGTCCTCTATCTACTTACTGAGTAAAACCCCATGACTGTGTGGGTCCTCTACCTACTCAGTGAAACCGCCTGACGCATTAGGTCATAAGTCAGCTATCTAGTTAGTGAGTAGAACACACTTGAAACACCATGGTCTGAGTCCTCTACCTACTGAGTAGAACCCCCTTATTCCCCAGGGCATGGGTCATCTATTTGATATTGTTCCCCCTTAAGTTGTGGATTAGTGGTGAGGAGTGGGTCCTCTATATTGAATTTTTGGAAAGAAACTCGAGATTCTAGGAACTAGAGATGGACTTTTGGAGCTATAGTAAAACTCACCATCTTGGAATATGATTTGAGGTAGATATACCCTTTCTCTCTCATATTGGGTTTTATGAGAATATATCTTGGGTTTTATTCTCTTATTTTGGGGTGAGATTAATTTTATATTATCTCACTATTTCCCCCTTTGTGTTTTGGGGTGTCCTACTGAATATATATATAATCACCCAAACATGAGAATTTGCAAAACATGTAATGTGTTATGAAGATTACAAGTAGTTTGGTAGTGATACTGGTAGATCATATTGATAATTAGGTGTGTAGGCCACTTATAGTGGATAGTCATGGAGATCATGATCCAAGATCTCTCAGTTTTACTTTATTCTATTTATTGTTAGTTTGGAACTTTATTTTTGGTTGACTGTGTATTTATCCCACATAAAATTTGGTTTTTATTGTGCACTATGATGTATTCCCTTATGTTATTTCATGCATGGTTTACCCTTATATGTTACAATCATTATATTTCTCTTCACTTTTTCATGGATACTTTTGGGGGTGTGTGTATATGGACATTTGGAAAAGGCCTCCAATTAATTTAATCATTCTTTTTTCTTGTAATCAGTGAAAATAGTATTAGATATGGGCTTGGGGTTATCACACCCAAACCTCCGACAACCTGGAGGGACCTAGTGGGTCTAGTTTTCACATGGTCATAGAGTACGGGTTCCCTAGTTATGGGAGGATGGTTTTTCATATAACACATTTCATCTATGAGACCCTAGGGATGGGTGTTTTTACATGTTAACATCATGTGACATTGTGATAGAAGTGTTCTTGAAATATCATGAGTTTTAGACTTCTGTTTGTTATCCTAGGCCTAGGTGGTAAGACTTATATAACTTGATGATAGACCCCTTCTTTTAGGATTAGTGTGAAAACCCAAAAAAATTTGGTTGTGACTCATGAATGTGGTGTGGAGTAATTGTGTTTTGTGATTGAGGGGTAACACTAAAGTTGTGGATGTTTATGATTGAAATATCAATTCAAGGTAGGTATCATTTATCTTATATAAAGGTAATGGTTATGCCTTGGTTTCTTTCTAAGGGGAGAACCTTGAGAGATTATGGTGGTATTTAAAGCTAGTTTAGAGGGGAAGAATCATTCAGACACCAGACCCTTATTTTTTTTTGACATTTTTTGGTATTGGAATTGATGTTGAATTTGGATGGTCAATTTAATATTGGATAGAAAAAGTATATATGCTTCTGATGTAGGAATGATGACCACAGTGATACATGGCCATATGGTTGGACATGAATCATGGGAAAGTTCAAGGTTTTGGATGGTAACATTGAGGATTCCTTATGCCCAATGGGGATTACATTCCAAGATGAATGGTTAGCTGCTAGAATGGGTTCTTGTGCCTAGTTATGGTGACATAAGACTTGTGAGATTTTGAGTCGGGTTTAGTGAATGGTTATAGGAAATCATGCTTCCTCTGGGGATTTATGTGGTAAAAATGGTAGGCATGAGTTAGAGATGTGTGTTTCCATTTGTGATATGTGAATGGGTGGATTGAAAATAAGCGCATGTTGTTTTCTATTAAATCAAGGTGAGATATTCTAGCTATGATGAGACATTTTAGTTTTGGATTGGTATAATGGAATGTTTGTGATTCTATTAAGAATAATTCATCTTGTTGTGGAAGAACACAAGTAGTGTGGTGGCAGTAGTGCCACAAAAAACTTTTGTTCATGGATTTTTGGTAGAGATTCATGAATAAGTAGTGATTTTTAGATAGAAAGTCCCTCTTGAATCATGGTGGCCTGGATTTGACGAGACACTTGTTGAAAGTGAGTCCTAGGAACTTTAAATTGGTCCCTATAGTAATAGGTGACATCATAAATGGATGGGTTATTGGTGGTAATCATCAACAACATCTTAGTGTACTTGAAGTCTAGATATGATCATGCTCAACATATTGAAATATTCATGAGTACGTTGAGAGAGAATCAACTATATACCAAGATATCTAAATGTATTTATGGTTTAATAAAGGTCCTCCTTGGGGGTTGTTCTTGAGGAGTGGTTCAAGGAAATTCATATGGCCGGGAGACCACCATGGTCTATTGAAGGATAACCCTTACATGATAATAGTCATTGTCTTGGATTAACCTACTGTTGGATGGATGAGTTGGTGTTTGAATGCTGGTTTCTATAATGTATAATTTATCTAGTCCCATGTAAATAATATATTTGATATTATAATAATATTTTGGTTTGATTTAGTGCATTGACATCAAGCTCAGGATGTTCTTGTTTGAATGGACGGTGATTTTTTGGGAAATTAATTAATAGTTACATGGTTTGGGGGTGAACTAATTTAGTCACTTATATTAAGGGGGATAAATACCTATTTTTTACATCATATACGAGGAGAATAATGAGAGGAAATATTTTAATGAAATGTTTTAGGGGGTGAAACATATGATGAAAAGTGGCAGAGGGTTTATTATGCGATAAATTCCTGGGAAATCCATAGATCTTAGTATTGTGGCTAGGGTAAATTATTTTGGGTTTGGTGGGAGTATTCCAAAGTTTTCCTAATACATTTCAAGGAAAGGTTTTTTGTATAAATACCTTATACATGGGAAGTGGATGCTTATCTATTTCAACACAAAATTAGATATGATATGTGGTACTATATTTGGTAGATGTTTTGACCATGTTCGGGTATTTTGAGATAGAAACTGTGTCAAAAAATACATTAGATCTCTAGGAATATGTTTTGGTAGGTAATTACAATGGTGGGGAGTACCCGGACTCATAATTGGCCTTAAAAATAGAGTCTTATGGCGAGTAGAACCACAATATGGGTGATGAATGAGTTCAGGAAACTATGGTGTTTCGAAATATAAGAGCAATATAGAGTTCCATATAGGTGTTTAGTGATGGATATGAGGAATGGATTGAGTTTTAATGAACAATACACCTCATTGCTGGAGTTGTGTAGTGGAATATCATTCAGTGATCTAGAGTAGAATACGATGAATTGATCATGGTAAAGTGACCTAATTAGGTTTCATTCATATGATCAATTCATGATGAGGCATCATCAGGAACAAAAGTTTTATAGTAGGGAGATTGTAACAACCCTCATACATAAGGGTTGATAATTTTAATTTGGATTTGAATTTATCCTTTTGGTGGACATGTCCTTTTGAGATATGAAAATCAAATTGAGGTTTAAAACATTTGAATATCAAAAATGATGTTTTTAGGAAGGTTTAAGTTTTGGTAGAGGTCCTGAGGGTTCAAGCGAGAACCATAGGAGGAATGGGTGCCTTGAGATACTAAAACTAATTGAATTAGAACATTCACTTCATGAATAGTGATTCAAAATATAAATTGGGGTTTTGGGGTGTGACCAAGATGTTTTAGAGCATGAAAGGGAGAGCCTGGGGATTCTCCTTGAAAATTCACTATGTGACACCAATGGTCACACCATGACACAAGCTGAACTAATTTTTTTAATTGTTTAATGGGGTCTTGAATCACTTATTTCTTCAAAAAAGTGGGATGTGTACAATATGGCTTAATTGACACCCCTCGACCCTCCGTTTATCTCTATTCTTGGTGTTTTCGAGTGGAATTCTACTACATTAGAGGTCTAATTACGGATTTCACTATAGAATTGTGAAATTTATAATTTTTTTCAAGGATTAATTCTATAATATCTAGAGGATAATATGATATGATTTCCAATTATGTGCATCATTCTATTTATCCTAGATTTGAGGATGTGTCAGGAGTATACCACTCTCGATTACTGATAGTTTCAGCATGTTTGGATGTCCTGATTCTTGGGGCTTTTGGACTAGTTTTGTTTACCAAAGGAGAGGATGGATGATATTGGTGGGCCTTGAAAGTTACTTCTATCCCTTGGCATCAATGTGTAAAAGATATAAATGAGTTAGGTGGTCTTTTTTACTTTTCCAATGACATTTATTTTATTTTCTGATGCACGTGGATGCTCAGGTATGCCACTAAGGGAACTACCCAAAGTTAATTTAAATTGAAATAGGTTGTTCTAATATAATTTAATGTTAATATTTAATATCATGAATGAAAGTGGTCACAAAAAACCCAATGTTCTATCTGGATGCCTCATCTATTGATGGCCATGTCTAAGACCTTGAAACATGGGTGGCCTCCAAACATCTTATGTGGTGTGTCTAGACCATGATACCATTAACCCATGTGTAGGGGATCGAGGATTAAGAGGAATCCATTATGAAATTTGATCTATTTAGGATTTCTGAGATGAGGATGAGATGTGAAACCATCCTCTATCTAATGTGACTAGGCCTAGGTGGACATGTCATAGGTTGACAGAGATCAGGTTGGGTGATAATTCCAAACCAAAGCATCCCTAAGGACCCATATGGGTTGTGGAACATCACTTGAGCAATTCCCGTACTATGATACCCTGTGTTATTGGTTTTTTTTTCTATAATAATTATAGGTATAGTTTGTCGTTATTCTATAATTTTTATAGGGAATTTTCCTAGTTATGGTGTATTGATTATAGGTATTATGTTTGTTTAGGCTGTAATTCTTAGAGGGATTATTCCCCATTATGATGTAATGATTATCAGGATTGTTCCTAGTTATGTTGTAATGGTTAGATGTATTATTCCCCACTATACTATAATTATTATAAGTCTTATTCCTGGTTATATTGTAATGATTATAGGGATTGGGATTAATTATGATATAATTCTTATAGTTCTTATGATCTAATGTTGAATCTCCCTTGGGGGAGGATATTGAAATTCTTATAGGTCACAAGCATGGATGGGTCAAGAACTTTGTGAAATTTTGTAATTATTTTTGGGTTGTACCATGGGTGAGATAACTCCCCTCTTGGGAGGTCCTTGACACTGAGTTGCGGCTTCCCTGGAGGTGGGTCCTAGGTTATTATTATGGTTCTCATGTTTTCATGATGTTCTTAGAGACACTCCAGTATCGAGTCGAAGTAGGTAGTTTTGTGGTTTTTATTCTTCCATGGGTATTTTTTTAACTAATCATGCCACATTAGCATATGAACGAATATTCTAGTTTTTATAGGAACACGTTGGTGGTTCCCTATTGAGTTTTCACTCACACCCTGCTCGAGACACCACTACACTTTGGTACTTGAGTAAAAGTTCACTTGGTTACATAAAAAGGTTGGGATAAGGCCTAGGATATCATGATCAAGTAGGATAAATTATATGGTAATGGGGGGGGGGTAGATAATGTTTGACTTTGAGGTGAAGTAGAGACCTTTTGTTTTATTTCCTTTTTTGGAAGTATCTACAACTAGCTAATTGGGAAGATTGTTGTTTGTAAATAATGGATATTTGGGCCATTATAACATTTCATGTATTCTTGATGGATGATTATTTATTCTATGTACTATTATTATTTAATAAACTTGATTATATTTAGTTATTTTATATTTATCATACACTCTGATATAAGAGGTATATTCTCCCTATAGTACCACATTAGACCCCCAATGCTAGTCGACATCCTTTGGTATATAAAGAGGTGAACCTAAGGTTAAATGGAAAACTAGTATAACCACTATACTTAGATTTTTCTAGGGTGGTACATTACATGACACATCCAAACAATGTCCACCAATAACTCAAAATATAAGCATAAATCCCTTACTGATATCACTACCCATCACTCAACCTGGACAATCCATCTAGCGACCAAATCTAATCTCTAACATACACTTTAACCAAAACTTTACACCATTAGTGACACCTAAGAAAATGCACCAAACTATATTATTCCTTACATGTCCTAAACTATACTTTGGTACCCCTAGGTTCTATGAAAACAAAAATCGATTCCACATTGATCTCATCCCACCTCTTGAAATACCCCCTCCATAAGATATCATGAAAACACACATATAATAACATGATAAATTAAGGTTTCACATATATTCTAATCACATATATTTCTTTTTGAGTATTTTCAATTGATTATGTTATAATAAAAAGTTCCAAATAACTTGAAAATACCCCCAATTTAGGTTATAACCAGTGAAAAAGAAGAAAATAAATGGAGAAAAAATGAATTGATTAAGATGAATTATATCCATACCTATGGTAAATCCTTAAGACATGAGACACAAACATCATCCCACAATTATAGGATATCCCCAACTTAGGAGAGAAGAAAATGATAAGGGGAGGGATATCCTGAGTGGTTGTGTCCCTAGGAATGAGGAACCCCCTCATTTAATATATAATTTAAATAAATGAAATAAATTAATTAAAATTTAAAAAGGCTACCCAAGTACCAACTGGATACCCGATCACTTACCATTAAATACCCCATACCTCATAAAGTACCTTCCCAAAGTTGATTGGCCACCTGATGAACCTCAAGGGGATACCATCTCATTGATTTCACCCACAAGGTACCTAATACCAGTCGACAAGGTACCCAATGTAGTCTATTCTCTATGGAAAAGAACCCACACCCAAGAAAACACATAGAAAATTGAATCCCAATATCTTCCAACACCTCTGACACCTCAATAGGTTCCAAATACACACAAAAGAACCAAGATTAGACCCAAAATATAAAACATGACTCCCTAGGATATTACTACCTCGCCACCATTACACAGCTTGTCTGTGATCTATCGTTGACTATAAATCCTACACAAGACTTGAAAACACACCCATGACATAATTATTATGCCCTGAGACCTCTCACAAATCCTCCAATAAACTACTTGAATGGTGTTGAATGAAACCATTGATTATTACATATCATACCCCAGAGAATCATCAGGGGAGATCCTAACTATGGGTTCCCCAACCATATGAATACCCAACTACTCAAAATTCCAGGTGCTAAATATATTAACTCCACCTTAATACATGAAAACAACACCCATATTCTATACAGTACCTCCCAAGATATCATATTGAATATTATAGTAGTTGGATACTGAACATATCAACTCTACCCAACCATAATCATTCAATTATTATCAAAGTATTTACCTATTTAATAGACTCCTTGATGCAACTCATAACCTACCCTAACATGAATCCTCAACCCTCTTTAGGTAAGTTCTACAATACTTATTACCCATGATGACTCCAAAATTAACTTTCTAAAATCACATCACACACAAAATCACCCATGGTACCCTCCCCACCATAGGTGTTACCTTATACCTAACTAACAACACCAACTAACCATAACATGTTATTAACCAAACACCAACAGTCACGACCTCACTCACTATCACACAAATCATATGTTTTAGATCACAATAACTG
The DNA here is from genome assembly GCA_963277665.1 of Viscum album. Classification (NCBI taxonomy): domain Eukaryota; kingdom Viridiplantae; phylum Streptophyta; class Magnoliopsida; order Santalales; family Viscaceae; genus Viscum; species Viscum album. The sequence continues at coordinate 1,322,916,130 of OY728143.1, forward strand.
AATAACTCCTAGTTCCTGAAATATCATATTTATTAAATTTATATTTTATAATATTGATCTCCTTAAATTAACCTCAAATCCCATCATCCATAAACTGATCTTAGATCACATCTTATGCACCTGATCCATATTATAGCATAAACAACACTAATGTACCACATTTTCACCCACATTAGGGCTCTCTCATCCATAAGAATTACAATATCATGAAATATAATTTTCATGCAAAAAGTATATTCTTAAATATGATACATAGAACCAAAATTAAGAAATACTAGATATAAAACCATATTTTTAGTTTAGTTTAATGTAACCAATATGTTAAATGAAAAAACACCATATAAGTTGTAATGGAAATTTTAAACAACTGAGCCTCATTTCAAAGATAGAATAGGAATCCCACATAAGGGTACATATGTCAAATGAGGAATATATGACTAAAATTATGCATGAATACCACCTCTTTCATCTTATGGAAAATAATTAAAAACCCAATTCAATAAGATCTAAACACTATGTTTATCCTTGTAAAATAACTCAACTATTACAAAAAATCATGAATGTCAATCTCAGTTTCTAGGATACTTGGACTTCAGCCCATACTTGTACTAGTTATGAACATAATATTCTATCTAATTTAGGATCTTATAAATTACTAAATGTCTATTTACCATACCCAAAATAACAAAAATAACCTATATTGATACCCTTTTGTAACATCCCCATATAATCTCGAACGACAATTATCTGGGTGGTGCCACATAAACTTATATGAGCCTCCCCATATTTTAGAGGCTACCAACTAGTGGCTAGGGTCTATGATACCAGATAAATACTATAGAAACATTTTAGAAATGATCAAAATAGAAGAAGAAATAACCAAGTAACATAATACATATAGACAAATATAAATAATTGACTAGGCCATGCCATACTAAATGAAATTCAGCCGAGACATAAAACAGATGTACCAAAAAATATTACCTAACATGATTCATTCTCATACATAAACCACGAGAAAAATAAAATTGGTGATCACATCACTGGACATAGAGGACCTGCCGAGTTCCTTCTCCAACATCATCTTAGAATAAAATGAACTATAAATATGCCAGTAACCAACTCCAACTCCCTCCTCATAGACATACCCTCTCTTTTAATGAAACATAGAAACTACACTAAGAATAAGTTTCCTATTTAGAATATTCTTATGAAACTCAATAAAACACTGAACAAATTCCCCTTAATAGCTCTAATAAAATATAGGTTCATACATAACATGTAATTAAAATCAATTAGTCATCCGTTTAACTTCTTGATATATGGGTTACTATACTTTCACCATCTTGAATCGACCTAACTACCTCATCTAGTGTTGGAGTAAGAATATGTAACCATAATCTAATTACACACTAGAGGCTCACATGATCCTCAAATATATTCCATATCAAATAGAAAAACATACCTCCTCATCCCTTAAAAAACATACCCAATCTACATACATCACAACTTTTGGTTCAGTTATTCAAAAGCACACCCTCCCACAAAAGTGCCACACTCTAGAATGGAAATAAAATTATCCCCTCATTATCCATCGTCACATATACAATGTAAACCTTCATATGATTTATGATATACATCAAAACCCTATATAGTTGCATCTATAGTGGGTCTTCCTACCATTCAGTGACAAATTCACCCAATCATCCTTGTGTAAACACAAACTAATAGCCTCATTCCTAACAATAACCAAAATCACTATTATACCACAACCACAAAATTATTGTTTCATACGTCCTTGAAACATGATATTCTAGATTTAAGAATAATTGTTTCCAGGTGGTTTCCATTGGATTTATTCATGGAACTGGAAACTTCCAACAGTTCTTTATTCAAAGAGAACCTGCTTTCCAAAGGAAGGCATTTGTTAAGTTTTGAACATTACGATACTTAAGAACATACATTGGTCGAGAGGATGGGAGGTCGGAATCATCACACCCTTTGGGGGGGGGGGGGTATTTATTGACTACTCTAGGACTCTCTTTGAAATTAAAAATATTTTCATGAATCCTTATTAATTCACCAATAATATTATAAGTATCCCTTGGAATTTAAAATAACTTATTTACCATGTATAAAATTTTAGAATTATCAGTATGTATTTTAGGTTTTACATCAATGGTATCCTCTAATATACTGATTAGATATTCTTTTAATCATTATTTATGATGATACTAGTTTTTAAGCCACTCAGTGGGGTACCCTGGAGTTTATCGTCATCCAAGGAGATGAAGGTTTGTTTTAATTTTGGGATCATAATCATAAAATGAGCTAACTATGTATCCTTGTGAAAGGAATCAGAACCCTCGTAGTTCGGTGAATCTCATAGGAGAGTATGGTCCTCTGAGAGAAATGAGTTTGGTATTACTTTTTGAAAAGGATTCCTTGATTGGTGGAATTAGGGTTTGATTCCTAAGGAGGATATCCAATGATCTCAGGCCCAGAAAGGGCTTCCTATGTGTCCTATTTTGAATGGGAATTACAGTTCTCATAGTTATTTCTAAGGAGTGTTTGTGCACATGTAGAAATTATCACATATCTTTAATCCCACGCAAGTCATGCTCAGTGTGAGAAAAAAGAGGATCTGAAAGATTCAACAATGACATTAACACTTCCAAATTTTTCCTCCATGTTGATGGAAGAGGGAACGTCGACCGTGGAAGAGGGTGGGGTGACAAGACTTCCCTCTGTTCTATTTACATTGGACAAGGTTCCAATGTAAGGAAGACGGGGTGAAGGTGAGGGGCTTATACTAGAATGGATGCCCTTAAATTCCCAACACTATTACTGGGAGAAAATCCCATGTGACCGCGGATATACAAATCCAAAGGCATCCCATGAATATTAACCCCATTGTGAAAAAAAGTGGGAAACATTTGACTGCCGAAATACAAATCCAAATTGGAGACACACTGATGTGCCTTACCCAAAAAATATGAGAAGTTAGGAGGTTTTGGGGGAGGTTTAAACTTAGCCCCTTTTGAATAAGGAAACCAAAGAATGAAATACCCCGTCATGAAAGGATTTAAAAGGGTATTTGATTTTGTCGTGTAGGTACCTTGCGCAGGTACCTCACGCTGCTCAATCGCGTACGTATGGCATTAAAATGTACCACATAGTTGTACTGCGTAGGTATGGTGCGCAGGTACACCACGTAGGTATGGATAAGGACTGAATAGAATGTAAAGAACTTCAAACCATGACTATCCCTTTAATTATCCCTTCTTTGGTAGTTTAGAGAACTACTTGAGATAATTTGAGAGATCTAGGTGAAACAGATACGCAATGGGAGCTTCAGAGAGTCTTTAAAAAAATTTCAGTCCGGAAATGGGGAGCCCAAGGGTCCTATATATAGGCACAGATGGGAATGTATGAAAGAACTTGGGTCACACAGCTATGATGCGTAGCTCCACCATGAAGGTGCTCTGCGTAGAGGCATCCCAAATCCTCTGACACGTAGTTCGGACACATAGCCCTATGGCGCAGCTCGGTCACGTAGCCCTGTCACGTAGATTAGCTGTGGAGCTCTTGCATGCAGCTTCTGGATGTTGATTGATGTTTCCTTTGAACTTTGTTAATTTCTTTAAGTGGTTTCAAAAAAATCCCCCCTTAGGATTGGATCTGAAAATATAAAAAAGAGGGTCATGTCCTAAGGAAATTTTGCACGGTTATATCGCACAGAGCTTTCGCGCAACTATGGTGCACAGCTATGCTGCATATGCCTTCTGTTTCCTATAAATTAGTTTCAATCATTCATGTTTTTTTCTTCACCTATGCTTTGCAATGTTTGTATCTCTTGTTGCATATGTCATTCATTCAGCTGCATCGCATTGTGCTCTCGCGTAATTCTCTTGAAATTTCTTCAAGGTAGGATTATTTACACGATAGAGCTACGCCAAAAGGAATTCACTGATAGAGTTGTGCTAAGATCTTTATCAAATACGCGACTGACCTCTTATAAGGAACTCATCGAAGGAACTTGTCGAAGGACCTACGTGACAAGTGTCCTTTTCAGATTTTCTTACTTTCTTCTTTAGAAATTTGATCTTTAATTTTGTTCATTTCTTTTTGTAAGAAAGAATGACTCATTTGATGACCTATTCCGAGGAAGCTAAGGCTCTCCAAAGTCAAATGATGAGGATTTTTAGGCCAGATTATTATGACACTGTTGAGAGTACTCTTCCTGGGCTATGGAAGGGTCTAATCCCATACTAGTGTGACTATCCAAAAATTCCTTACCTACCTCTTTATGGGAATAGACTTTTGGAAGACGCCCATTTTCCATCTATTAATAAATACTTTCCTAAGAATTGGTTTCTTCAATATTCCAACTATAACTGCATGAATATTAGTGCAAGGGGAGTTCCAATACAAGAAGGAACAATCCATATTTGTTGAATCCTTCATCATAGTGGTTGTGCTCCAGATACGAAGGATCATGTTGTAGAACCAAGACCACATTGTTATGATTCCTATTTTCGAGCTTCTCAAACAGATCAATAGAATAGTTGGAAAGGAGATTGGGACCTTCATTCTGGAGGGGATGTGAAACCCGAATGGATGTGGGAATTCTGGGTACGTAGGACTTGTGCAGAATTCAGAAAATAATTATCAGACGTTCAACTTTATGAAGCTATTTGGATGGGGAAAACATATGTTTACAAAAATCAACTCATTCCTGAATTACTGAGCCGATGGATCCCATAAAAAACCCCTTTCATCTGACACACAAAGAAGTTGGTATTAGTCTCTAGGACATTTACCAAATAGCTGGAATTTCTGTTCATTGGGAAATGCATGATGAATTAATTCTGCCTACTTCAACATGGGGTGATGTTACTAGAACTCCACCGTTGGCTCATGAATTATTTAAGATAGTGAATAATTTCCCCAAAGATAATAAAGAAATTCATGCCAGAGTGTGGATGAAATATTTCTTAGAACCAACTACAGAGAAAGTTCCAACCTATAGACATCATATTGTTTGTCCTTCCACCGATAACCGAGGCAGTTCAGGCACATATTGGCCTACACTGGAAAAAGGCAATTACAAGTTCTGGGGTTATAAAGTCAAACCTGATATAGATGCAAAAGTACACTAAGCTGCCTTCCTTTCTATGTGGATAAGTGTTTATTTGATTCTAGTTCGTGAATCTGGTGGTGGTGTAAGATCAGGGACTTTTTTAATTGCTGCTAAATTGGTAGAGGGGAAGTATATTGGGCTAGAAACCCCTGTTTTGGAAAGAATTTACCATCTCCTGCTGCATTTATACAATGGTAATGCTCCATTTAGAATTTCGGGGTCCATTTCAAGTGTTGTGGGGCTGGATTGCAGCACATTTTTCTTCATACTCAGTATTGAACTTAGTCAGAGTTCGTAATGGTCGATTCATCCTATTTTTAATTTTTTTTTCTGGTATTAAGCCTCTGAATTTGAGACCTGATGAGGTACTAAAGGTATTGAATGTCTTAGAAGAATTCAACTTATTTCCTTTTGGTAATCCACAAACTAGAAAATTTATTGATAATGGTAAAGAAGAGTATGAGCTGAGATCCTATATGATGGCCTCCAGGTATGGTGTGCTATCAACTAGGATTAATGGTGACATTATCTGCGAGGCTTATGTGCCCTATAGGTTTTCTTGTCAGTTCAGGTGTCTTCAATAGTCAAGAACCTTTCTACCCACATATGTTAGATATGAGAAGCACCCATTAGTATAATGACAATTATGGATTCTCACAGCTTTATAGGTATCCAAACTATTAATTACATTACCTCCACTAGATGAGTCAATCAGATTGGAAGATAGGTATGCCAAAGCTTGGGTTTCTTTATATCCTCAAGGGGATCTGAAAGAAGGATTATATCAAGTTGCGGCTACAACGACTGTTTCATGTGGAAATCGTGGCAAGAAGTCCAAGGTTAAAGATGATACAGAAATTTCAGAGGTTTCAGAGCCCTCAAAGTGTCTTCGCAGGAAGTACACCAGGGAGACCAAGGCTAAAGAAGCAATACCTCCAATGCCAAGGTGATCTAGTCACCACCAAAAAATAGAGATTCCTATTCCACCTGTCAAATTGTTTGAGGAAGAAAGGTCTGAAGAAGATATTCAATTAGAAGGTGTCAAACCTATTCCATTGTCAACCTGGACAAAAACGAATTATGTGTGACCTTCGGCCATTCATAACTGGGAGAGTATAACCCGTGATCTTAGGGATGCCTGAGCATTTATTCAAAATGGAATTCGAATACCAAATATTGGTGATATCAAAGAACCTTCTGATTTCAATCCAGAAAATAAATAGGTTGAAGTACAAAAATTTATTTTGGAGTTAGATACTTTTATATATGCAACTAATGAACAAATCCCAGCTTCTAAATGAGTATCCTATATGATGGACTTAGGAGTCTACGAAGGGGTAATTATCGACTCTGAGGAAGAGTGGGATATTTATGTTAATACTGAGAATGTATTTTCACCTTTTTTTAAAGCTCTGCTTTATCATTTGACATCATTAATATTGATGAAAATATATTTCTGCAGCTTGAATGTAGAGAAGGAAGGTCTGGACCGACTCTTGACTCGCCTCAGTATAGTCCTGCAGGTTCTCCCATTGGTGCAGCGAATGATCCTCCCAAGTCACCAGAAATTTCTCCAGGAGCGAGAATCATGACTGGGGTAATGGCGACATATAATCCCCAACCATTACCTCAAGTTCTCCCTACTAAGAGAAGTGTTTCAATCTCTCCTCAAGATTTTGAACAGAAATGAAAAAGAGCTATTAGATTGCTTCAAAGCCTTCGCCGAAGGAGTAAGTATTTATAAAATCTTCAAGGAATAAAATTTGCTCAAAATGTTCTGGTAACCATGCTTTATCCTCTTATAGGATCTATGTCTCTTTCCTCTATCAAGGGATTAAGATATGATGCTTCACAAATAGAAAAATAAGTCCCCAGGGAAACCCAGGTTCATGCTGACATATCTGTACTGTCAAAAGATTCATCTATACCTACTCCTGACTCTATTGAGAGAGAGGAAGGCCGTGGTAAGATTTAAAAACATTTCCCCAGTTACTTTTGTCGAAGGATTCTGAAAACAATTAATACTGATATTTTTATAGCTTTAGAATAAAGGACTAAAGATCCCGGGCAATCTGAAACCAATGCTGAAATAAACCCGAACCTGGAAATGGAAATATCTGATGCTAGAATACCAATTAAAGATTCAGTAGAACAAAATGTCAGCGGAGACAATTTTGGCATCAACCAACATTTTTTGGATACCTTAAATGTTGAGGATGCTGTAACATTTCAGGCCATATACACTGAAATGATGGACACCCTTAATCCAAATATTGACATTCCACGTTCCATCAAGGATTTTGGAGATTTTCATAAGGAATTGCAAGTAAGTAAGTTCCTATTCCTACATTTTACATACATAATTTGTTCTTCAACTTGATTCTTTACATCAAAATTCACCTTATGTAGCTTTATCTGCAGAAAATGTCACAAATTCTCTTCAGGAACAGGGTGTTCCACTTTATCCTTTTGCTGGGGATGAAGAAATACGCATAGAGGATCCTTTATCAAGAGACGTTCTAGAGTCTTAAAATGTTATATCTGAACAAATTCAAGGGAATCTCCATCCTCAAGAAACACCTTCTTAAAACACTAGAGCAGAAAATACAAGGGAGGAATCCAATCAAGTAGATGACTTATTTTTGGGTAAATATAGTCATCTGTCTGAGTCATATTTTTTTCCTCCATTCGAAACAAATAAGGACCTTGATTTATTATTTAGGGCTATTAGCTCCTAGATCAGAGGGTGAAGCTTCTACTGTACCAAGAGAAGCAGAAAGAAATGATTATTTAAACAACCTGTTTCCAGAGTACTTTTTACCTCATGGTAGTCACTCAAATTCAGATTTAGAGATGCAATATGCTCTTGGAATGACATGTAAGAAGACATGAAAGAAAATTTGGAACATAATTGCTGAAAAGCCTTTGGATGAATTATCATCCCAATTTCCTAAACTCCCAGCATTATTCTATGTGTTGGGATTTGGTGGGTTCAATTATCGGCCGGTCTATGACGCCATGAAAGAGACTCTCAGCTGACGGGAGCAGGAGCATAAACTATGACAATATTTTGAAGAGGCTAAACGACTCATCCATATTAAGGGATTTCAAGCTGCAGTGGTTGAGACAGAGACAAATCATAACAAGAAATCATTCGAGATTAGCCAACAAATCAAAGAAGCCACGAAAGAGTTATTATCTCTTCAACATCAACTAGATGCTGTTCATAACAAGCTTGAGAAACTGAATTAGACATTAGGAGAAACCCAATTGTAGGGGATAACTACCATTTCAATGGAAAAAAAATCACTTCATCAGGAAAAAGAGGCTGGAGTTTCTCAATTATCTCAACTTCAATAGGTAGTTGATAGAGCTTCTGAAAAGGTTCAAAAAATGAAAATTCATGTTGAATGTTTATTTTAAAACATGATAGAGAGGATCTTGTTTGTGGATGGCCCTCCATTTTCTCATGAATGAAAGAAATTTTATTCCCAATCATATACATTACTTCATTCCTGTTCTTATTTCATGATTACAATATGAAAGGTAAATGATGAAAAAGGATTTCTTTATGCTAAACAATCATCATTATAATAACAAGAATGAGGTGCTTAAAATTTTCTTATTAAGCCAAGATATTTAAGGAGCATAATTTGATTATTGCTAGGGTTATATGTATAACCCTACAAATTTTGTATCTTTTTATTTTTCCATTGCTCAATATTACCTGAATCAATAAAAAAATGTATATTCAGTGAGCTGGGACTCGACTTTTGTTTAGAGCGCCCTTTCCAGGTTCTTTGTCTGATGAGTATCTAGTCTTTTGTTACTAGCAGTTTAAAGTCATGTATATTGGACTATAAAGTGGTAATTTTTTAGGGTTAAATAGCTTTGACCGTAAATTTTGAATTAGATCCCAAACAAAACTTCATGGCTAAAAATTTCTTTATCATTCTTTAAATATTTCCAAGGGGAATCTATGGCTATGATTTTTTATGGATACCAAATCATAATGCTTGCATCACCATAATGTGTGACTTTTCCAAGAATGAAGTTACCATTACTCGAAAAACCTGTTATGGGGGTTACATTATGCAAAGCCAACTAGGGAATATGTTGTATAGACAAGTAATTTCATCATTTGACTGGCAGGATTGTTATGTAAGAAACTTATGCAAGGCCGCTTAAGGGAACATGCTGCATAGTCAGGAAAAAAGATCTCTCAGAATTTTTATGATCTATTGATAAAAGTTGGAGAAAGTTTATGGAGATTCAGATTTTCCAAATCATAGAGTTTGGTTTATGGAGAAAGGTACCTAAATATGGAAAGAGTATTTCCAATCAAGACATATGAAGAATTAGAGGAATAATACTTTTACAATGGTCTGACCCAAATGTAAAAGATATGGTGTCTGTAGTTTTAGGTCATACAACTAGGACCTGAAATTGAAACAATATATAAAATGTGTTCAAGTGATTTCAAGATTATTTCATAGTGTACCGATCACATGATGAGGGAAATGTGTAAACCATGGTCTTGAAGACTTTTAGATTGTGAGAAAGATAACAAGACAAGAATACTTGAATGAATATTTTATAATATAGATTCTTGGATATTGTCATCAAATATTAAAGGGGGAAAAGATACTATGACCAAGAATGAAGTTACCATTATTTTACAAACCCATAATGGGGGATACACTATGTAAGGCCAACTAGGGCATATGCTTCATAGTCAAATATTGGCATATTTTGACTGAAAGGATTGCTATGTAGGCAACTTATGCAAGGACTCCTAAGGTCACATGCTGAATAGTCAGGAAAAAGAGATCTCAGATATTAAAAACCCTGTCGGTAGAAACCATAAGATAGATAATGAAATTCTGAAAGAAAAAATCAAGATTAAGAGTGTGAGATATGGAAGGGGGTTATGAGAAATGTATATGAGAAATATTTGAATCAATATTCACCATAAATTTTATATCCTTTACATAGATCCAACTCATATGTAAAATGAAAGCTTTATTTGTTTCCTCTGAATGAATATGGTAATGTGAAGTTTTAAGTCATGTAGTGAGGAAATTATACTATGTAGTTTTGAGTCATGTAGTGAGGAAATTGATAAACCCATAAGAAATTAAAAACACCATATTTATATAAATAATCCATTCACCCAATTCCTAAGGCCACGTTAGCTATGCTCGGTGTGAGAAACAAGGAGTAGTAAGGGTTCCTTTTATAATATAAAGGCGATCCAAGTGAGAAATAGGGGTTTTAAATTTCCATGCAGTTTAATGTCATGAGGTAAGGATGATAATGAACCAATATGAAAGAAGAGGAACATTGTAACTGGATTAAAAGGCTAAATTTCATTACGTGTCTTGCTGGATAAAGAATCAATTCATGCATAATTCTTTAAAACATATCCTATGTAGATTTTATTCCCATACAAGAAATAAAATGGGTTTTTTATTTTTTTTATCGCGACTGGGCCCAATATTGGAGATTTAGGTGTCTCTATGTATCTCATTAGAAAATGAGAATCAATCCATACATAGTTCTTAAAACAATCATTCCTCATGTTAATCAGATTTGGCATGAAAAATGGGGGCTTTTAGCACATTCTTAGGAGAATGGTAAATCTTAAGACATAAAATGGTATACAGACCAAATAATATATCTTAAGGAAACACTCTGCATAGATCTGATTCATATATAGGAGGAGAAAAGAAAATAATAAAATTTTGTGATTGTGGCTGGGCCCCGAATTGGGGATTCAGGCATCTCTTTCGTATCTCATTAAAAAATGAGAATCATGCCCTACGTAGTTCTTGAAACTTGGTCTCTATGCAGATTTGAATTCGACATAGGAAAGAGAGGGACTCATATACTACTAAGGAGTAGTGATGATGTCAATAACATTTTCTTATGGAAACTTCTAACAACTTATAGAGAAAACTTTAGTTATATGAATGATGTCATGTAGTTTAACGTCATGCGGCAAGGAAAACAATTCTATGCACTTTCACGTCATGCAGAATGGACAGTTATGGTTGTTATGCAGTTTAATGTATTGTAACTAGGACATGGGGGCTGTGTAGTTTTAAGTACTATAGAAAATATGTGGTACTGTTCAATTTAAAGTCTTGCAGTGAGGACTAATTATACAAAACTATAAAAAGCATTTCTTCAAAAATATTACATTGGTTGGGGTTCTGATGAGCTCTCCATCCATTAAGATTAATGCATATACTCCATTTGAATAAACCTTATCTATGGAATAAGGTCCTTCCTACTTTGGATAATTTTTTGGAGGTTTCTTTCCTAGTATCATTGGAGTTCTAAGGACCAATACCAATTCTCCTTGAATGAATGAACAAAGTTGAACTTTTTTTTATTGAAATCTCATTCTATTCGATTCTGATAGACTTCTAAATGGTGCAGTGTTCACAATATTTTTTCATCTAGTCATTCCAATTCATCCAATCCCTTTTGAGATTGTTCATCTGTAGATAACTGATCACAAATGGCGACTCTAAGCGAAGGTAATTTGACTTCAATAGTCAAGATTACTTTTATTCCATAAACCAATGAATATTGAGTTGATCATGTAGTAGTGCGGGTGGTAGTATGATAAGCCCATAGAGCATGAAAAAGTTTATCAGGCCATGAATTCTTATCTTTACCCACCATCTTTTGAAGTATGTTTGAAAGAGTCTTTTTGAAAGCCTCTATTTGAACATTGGCCACTTCAAGATACCAAGATGAATGGTTGGATCTGATATTGTATTCTTGATATAATTTTCTTACTTCTGATGAAAAAAAGTTGGTGCCTTTATCCGTCAATATGGTATGATGAACGCCAAATCTGGTAATGATATTAGTTTTTATGAAACTAATTATTTTTTCAGCTCCAACTTCTTTGAGAGGTGTTACCTCATCCCACTTAGAGAAGAAATCAGTAGTAGTGAGAATATACTTGAAATGCTTAGTCATGGTTGGAGGGTAAGACTCTAATACATCCATTCCCCATGTTGCAAATGACCAAGAGTATTTAGCTTTATGTAGTAACTTTGGGGGTTGAATAATGAAGTTGGAATTTACTTGATAGGGATGACATTTTTTTGTGAATTCTTTACAATCCTGTGTCATTAAAGGCCAAAAGTATCCAAGCCTTCGAATCTGATCAGAGAGTCTGTGCCTAGATTAGTGGGCACCACAAGATCCTGAATGATCTTCTTTCATGACAGTCTCAGTTTCTTCTCCATCAATACATCTGAAGATAATCCCATCAAACCCATACTTATAAATAATCTTTTGGTGGTTTGGACCATCATAAAGAGTAAAATTAACCGCTCGTCGCCGGATCTACTCATTCTCAGCCCTATTTGGTGGAAGTATCCCATTTTGAAGATATTCAATGATGGATGTTCTCCATCCTATGGTATGCCCATACAATTTATAAATTGGGAAAATTTCATTTATTTCATCCCTCATGGTTTAAAAAAAAGGTGAAACCATGCATCGATGGGCTATGATGACAACTGTCTCACCCTGATTTGGATCTGCCAAGGCTGTAGCTGCATTAGCTAGTGTATATACTTGGGAATTTTGTAATCACGGGACATTGGAAAATGTTGTCTCTAAGGTAAATTCAGCCATTAATTCTCTGACATAATCACATAAATATATTAAATCTTGTTTTCTGATAGAGTATTCCCCATTGATTTGTTTGATTACCAATTCTGAATCACCTTTTACCATTAAATGATCCATTTTCACCTGAAGGGCCAATTCCAAACCATTTAATGAGAGCTTGATATTCAGCCTCATTGTTGGTACCACCTTCTGATAATAGAAAAGAATAAGGCAATACTACCTTTTCTGGGGAAATAAGGACTATTCCTAATCCAACTTTGTTGAGTTTAGGATTTTCTAGTCTCTTCCCTGTTGGACTTCTAGAAGAACCATCAAAATACATTTCCCATGTCTGGGAATTATCCTAAATAGAGAAGACCTCTTCATCAAGATGTTTAATATTAGATGATGTATCTTCCACGGATGGATGGTCAGTAAGGAAATCAGCCAGGGCTTGACCCTTTATTTCCTTTTGAGGCAAAAATTGGATATCAAACTGTTGCAAAATAACCACCCACCGTGGTAGATATCCTGTAAGCATAGGACGACTAAGGATAACTTTGAGTGGGTTATTACGAGATACTAATTGGACCTCATGATGTTGTAGATAATACCTTAATTTCTGAAATGAAAAGATTAATTCCAGACAAAACTTTTCAATACATGAATACTGAGTTTCCGCATGAAGCATAGTGCGACTTAGATAATAAAGATGGTTTTCACTCTTGACATCATTCTTTTGGGTGAGGAAGGCACCTAGTGATCACTCTAAAGCTGTCACATGGAGAATAAGTGGTCTTCCTTCAATAGGAATCATTAATAACGGTGGAATAAAGAGATATTTCTTAAGGGTATCAAATGCCTCTTGGAAATCTTCAGTACATTGGTAGGTGACTCCCTTCTTCATTAATCTGGTGAAAGGTAAACACTTGCCTACCAAATTGGCAATGAAACGCCGAATATAGGCCAAGTTTTCTTGAAGTCCTCTTAATTACTTCAAATATCTAGGAGGTGACATGCCATGGATTGATTTTTTCTTCTCAGGATCAACTTCGATACCATGATGGCGTATAAAAAAATCCAAGAAATTTTCCTAAGGTTACCCCGAAAGCACATTTCAAGGTGTTCATCTTCAAATTGTGTTGTTGAAGTTTGTTGAATATGATTTCCAAATCAGCCAAGTGATCAGAATGTTGTCTATATTTGACCGCCAAATCATCCACATAACATTCAACAAATTTCTCTAAAAAGGGTTTGAAGATATGGTGCATGGAACGTTGATACATTGCACCTGCATTTTCAGGCCAAAGGGAATTACCTGATAGAAAAACACACCGTTAGGAGCTCTGAAGGCTATAGAATCTTCATATTTTAGGGACATTCGTATTTTATTATACCTAGAGTAACCATCCATGAAGGATAGAGCTTCGTAGCCAGCTATTGCATCAATTAGGAGTTCTACGATCGGAACTGGAAAATCATCCTTAGGAAAATTCCTATTAACATCTCTAAAGTCAATGCAAACTCTAATTTATCCATTCTTATTTTTCACAGGGAAAATATTAGCTAGCCATTTTGGATATTTAACTTCTTTGATGAAGTTACCATTGATAATATTATCAACCTATGCTTCAATTTTGGAGGCATAAGTTGGGTGTGTTCTTCTTGCGGCTTTCTTGAATCCTTGATGTTCTTCTGGAAAACCCAAATGATGAGTGGAAACATCGGGATCAAGACCTTTCATTTTTGTATAATTCCAAGAAAATACATCTCGACTTTTCTTTAGAAATGAAGTATACATTTCTTTCTCTCCAAGAGTCATGGCTGCACTAATTAAAGTGGGACGTGGATCTTCTTTTCTACCCATATTTATTTCTCTGAGTTCATCCATAGTGGTAGAGATACCCTCTTCAAATGATGGTGGATCACCCCTGAGATCTTATTTCTCTTCTTCAATATGTGTTACTTCTTCTATTTCTACTTGTATAGTAGATGACGAAGCATAATTTCCATGGTCAAGGGAGAAGTTAAATTTTGAACATCTTGGAGAATAGGCTGCTATTTCTGACCCTATTGATGATGAATGGTATTCCTGGGGTGATAGAGAGGAGATGGTGGATTGAGAATCGACATCATTGTTTTCCTCTGGTACTGCTATAACTTTTTTTGACCTGGTTGGTGAAGTATAGAATTGATGGATTTCAGTAGATGAAATGAAGACATCTCCATCTAATATTTCATCATTGCTTGGTGAATCAACAATATCTCCCATGCTGTCTGGATTGATTGCTGTAATTGACATTATGGAAGTTTCTATAAGAGTGTTTGGATTTAGGTCTATCCTATCAATTTGACTGATATGCAACACATAATATATACTCACATGTATGAATGGGTTTACTATAATATTTTCCAAACCATATATAGCATTAATTTTTGGGACCTTATTTGCCATGGATTTCTCCTTTCCTTCCAAGTGATAAAATTTTTCCCTAATGTGTTAAGATTCATACATTTTGAATGGGGCCTTGTCACCATACAATGTCATAATTTGACCATTGAAACAATATTTGAGACACTGATGGTATGATAAAGGTATGACTGCATGTTGATGTAGCCAAGGTCTTCCAAGCAAAATGATGAAGGTTGTGCCTTGATGAACAACCATGAAACTTGAATTAGACACAAGGTCTCCAAACTGAATTCTTAGTGTAATTTCACCTAGAGGTTCTTGTTCGTTCTTATAATATCCTTGAAACATCAAATTAGAAAGAGATAAATCAGACTCTATGAGGCCCAATCGACGAAGTGTACAAATAGGAATGAGATTGACTCTTGATCCATTCTCAATGAAAGATCATCGGATGTCTATATCATTGACTTTTACAAATAGACACAAAGGTCTAATATGTCAATGTACGACACCATCTTAATCTT
Organism: Viscum album; assembly: GCA_963277665.1. Classification (NCBI taxonomy): domain Eukaryota; kingdom Viridiplantae; phylum Streptophyta; class Magnoliopsida; order Santalales; family Viscaceae; genus Viscum; species Viscum album. The sequence continues at coordinate 1,322,931,848 of OY728143.1, forward strand.
CATCTATAAAAGATATCACTGCATGGAATTCTACAGGATCATTCTCTATATGGTGTACCTCAGCCACAACAATTTCATTTTCGAATTCTTGAGGACTTGACAAAGCCTCAATAAGCGCCTCCTGAAGATCTTTGGAAAGATTCAAGGCACCCGGAATTGATAACTTGGCCAGTACTTGGGACAAATGTTTCAAGACATCATACTTTTGGTCCAAAGGTCTGCGTTTCCCATCATGAAAATGTGATTTTACAGATGCCTTGGAAGTTGATGCTTTGGCATTAGATGCATCCCGTATCGGGGTAAGAATTAGAAACACTCCTGACATCAGAAGATTAGACTGAATAGATCTATCTATTTGATGAGTGGAAGAAGGTGTGACCTCTAATAGTTCTTCCAAATTAACTACATCAGGACCAAATATACCATGTGTGGAAGAACTTTCTTATTCCCGTTGAGCTCGCTAAAGGGCTTTGCCATGAGTTTCTGTCGCATATACAGTTCTACCAGGGGTAGGATTGACATAGTGTCTTCTGGAATATCCACGTCTTCCCCTGTATCCTAGAACTATCTCTCTTCCTCGAATTCCTTTGTTTGATACAGGGAAACTAGGCTCATCATAATAAAAAATGTCATTTGTATAAGGATCTGTTAAATGAATCATGTTAACAGAACCAAAGATCAATTATTCATCTGATGAAGATTCTGCCTGATTAATCAATTCATGTTGTGCATTTGGTGGGGTGGTGCCCATGATTTTGAAGTTGATGGTATAAACTCTTCCAGAGTCAAAGAAAACATAGGCTTTTATATGAGCTCATGTTCTTATGACTGCTCTTCTTTCTTCAAATTACTCCACTTCTTTGAGGATTTTTCTTCTGATGAAGGGGGTTTTGCTATGGAATTCATAGCAGAAGACACATTTGGTTGATTCAATTGTGTTTATAAAATGGAATGAGTTTGGTTGATCATTTTTATGACCATCCAATCATCATACTTCTGCGCATTTTTACTTTTGACATTGTTCCATTTTCCTTCTTCCTCTGGATCAGTAGCAGTAACACATGCTACCTAGGCTGAAGAACCTTTTAGTTTTAGTTTTCCAGAGTCCACCATATTTTTCAAAAGGTCTTTTAAGACAAAAAACTCTTGAATGGGATGCCCCAACATCTGATGAAATAGGAAATAGTTAGTAAGGTCTTCATCTCCTTCCTTTTTCGGCCTTTTCGGCCTTGGAAACTCGACCAAATTGTTTTCCAGAGCCAAGATGAAGTAGCCAGGAACTTCTTCATTTTGGAAAGAGTAAACTTTGTTTTTCAAATCTTAAAACTATTTCTACCTTTGATCTCTTTGATCATCTTGATGAGGCGACCATTGTTTTTGACACTTAGGAGGTGGATCCCTTTGATACGATGAAGGTTTTGAAGTGAAAGCAGGTACAGATGCTTGTTTAAGTGTAACTGTAGCAGTCTTTTCTTTCGTTATTATTTTTCCTGGAACTGATGGAATTACACGAGTTTTAGCCTTAGTCTTTGTAAGAGAATCTTCTATCTACTGAACGATTGAATTAAGGTCTTGAAACCCTCCTGTGTATTTCACAGGGATCAGTGGTGAGCGTAATTCATCACGATGATTTTCTACATAGATTGGAAAGAATTCTTTTTGAGGGAGTGCTAAACTTAAGGAATACGTTTATCCCTTCTAGTGTGCAATGAAATATGAAATTCTTTCATTTTTTACTTTTATTACAATTTTTAAGTTCAAAAACTTTCATCTTTGGAAATGTTGATCTAAATTGAAGAAGGAATTTTTGACGGAGATCCTCCTACCCAGTAATTGACCGAGATTGGAAGATTTTGTACCGGATGAAAGTAGGTCCTTGTAATGACTGCACAAAACACCTGAGCTTAACTGCTTCTTATTGTTGAAAAGTTCCCATCATAGGATCACAATGAGAAATAGAATGTGTTAAGTTTTGTTCTGGATCTCTTGAACCATTAAAAATTTGGAACGTGGTACTCACAAAATTTGATGGGGGAGGAATTACATCCACCCATTTAGGGTAATCCCTCTTCTTTGGTTGAACTAGTGAACGCTTTCCTTCCATAGCTTCCAAACGATCTATTAATGACTCAATGGTAGTCATTAATTTTTGAAAAACATCTGGTTGAGCTTGGACCTGTGCAGGTGCAAGAACTAGAGTTTGGACGGGTCTAGCGTCCAGTACTGTCACTGATAGTAGTATTTCCGGTTTCTGTCACGTACGACCCACAGGACTAGACCTGGGAGGGTGTACTTGTAAATGGGGATATTATTGATCCATCCCAGTAACTAAAACAAATTAAATTGATTGATCAACTCCAACTTTCTTAGGAGGAAGACTAACTTGAAGTTGTTTTGCATTTAACTTCCTTAAATCCTACATTTCTTCCTCTTGTTGTACAAACCTTTCCTCTAATGAGAATGACTGACCTTCTCCAGTGGTAGGGTGGAATGTAACCTTACATTTTTCCTTTCCCATTTTTGGATGCCTTTCGGAGAGGGGGGAGTTGGTTATTTGAAGGAATACCTAAATTCTGGGTAAGACTTTGATTTCAGGTACGCACACCTTCTTTATTTGTTTCCATACATACAACCTCTTGAATATGATCTTCTTCATCTGATCCCTCTGGGTGAGCCTCATGTTCTGGGGGATCTTCTAAAAATGTATTGATAACATTTATTGATGCATAATTCATTGATTCCAATCTGTCAGTTCTTCTACTAGATTGTCACCCTTTGTGTCTTCTATGAGACTCCATTATCCTATGTAAGTAATTCCCTGGAACTATTTGCTGGACATTAATCTGAAGGGAGTCATTGGATAATTCAGTTATACGCTTTCCTTGTGGCTTCTTCCCTAGTCGGGAGAAAATTGACTTCCACTGAGGAGGGGATTACAAATGCAAAAAATCCCACAGCTTTGTAGGCTGGGGTTCTTCTTATTCTTCTTCTTCAAATATTTGATCATTGTTTAATGAATTTAAAGATTGATTTAGATGAGCCCCTAGCCTCTCAAGTTGGGGTGATTCTTGAAATATTATACATGAAATATGTGAAACTACTCTTCTAATTTTTCAGATTTTGGTTTGGACATTAGCTGGGTGCATTATCCAATCATCATTTACACCACCTGTTTCAGAAGATCATTGTATTATTTTAGAAATTTTCATACTCTCACGCCTGACATCTTCTAAAAAAGATACCTGCTCAATATTCTCAGAGGCTTGATATAAAAGTATCTCAATATCTTCTTTTCTCTGAGCCTGATTCTGATGAGAACTGATTGAGGCATGTTCTCGAGCATACATTTGATTACATACAAAACCAATTGATTGGGGCAGTTCATGGGAAATAACATTGCTTGAAACAAATTTTGGAGGACTTTGCTGATTTTGTAGTGTAGTGAAATGAAATGATCCATATGCACCCAATCCTATGATGCGAAAATTAGATGGGGAATTAGAAATTAATTGGCATAGCCTCTTTAAAGCCTTAATACATGCATGCTGAAGGGATCCTTATTGTTTATCATCTCTTGGTTGTTGGTAAACTGAAAGAGGTGCCAAGTTAATTTGGAAATGCAACCATTCTGTTACATTTACATGATTTTGATATTCATCATATGGTAATACTTTAGTTTTCAAATGATGAAGAGTTTTCCCTAAGTTGAGATAAATTTCATGAATGCAGTATTCTGTCATAAATTCTGGAATTTCAAACTGAGAAGTTGCTGAAGTCCAGAACATGACTGGTATTTCTTATTTAGCTAATTGTTTCCTAATGTTCTACACATCTTCATCATCTTCTACTATAGGTTTATCCACTTGGTCTGACCAAAGTGGGTGCTCTGTATTTGAGGATAAATGACCCAAGGGAGGTTCGTAGAATGATTGTTTCCTTAAGATGTCTTCTGACTAAGAAAGTGCTTCACATGTCAATGATGAGGCATCAGACATGACTGGACTTGTGTCTGCAAGTGCCTCAAGATAGGAGGGATTTCTTGTTGCTACATTTTCAATTATTGAATTGTTTTGACAACGCGAAAAAATACTTTGGAGAAGAATTTATAAACGAATTCCATTATGGGGAGGATCACCATGATGGATTATAGAAAGGGATAAATCTTCTTTCTCCATGGTCTTCTGGCCACATAGAGGATTGTCGTGTCTCTCATCCAAAGATAGACACTCTAAATTGAGCGAATTTTTATGAAGTAAGCCTTCATGATGAAGTGTCTGGTGAGAATCTTCAGAATTACAATTACCACTCCCAAAATTTTGTAATGAGAAAATATGATCTTGAACAGTAACAGATAAATGTCTGAGGGCTTCAAGAACTCCATTATTAAGAGGAGCTAAATTACAGCTTGACTCTTAATTTTCCGATGGTATTTTTTGAGATTTCTACTTGGATGTTCTCTTATACTTAGTTGGGGCCACTTGCTGGGAAAAGTGGTTATCATGTACAGGTACATGTGCATGTCTTGGATTAGTTATCGGAAAAACTGGTTACCTCCAATTGGAAAGGGTGTATGTTCCTGATCTTGTTGTCCATATGATATGAGGGAGTATGCCCCATGACTCTCCTGGATTAGAACAGGGGTGTGTATCTGCTCTGGGATGGCATGTTGATGTATTATCCCATGTGTGGGGAAAGATTTATATGTCTGTTCCCTTGATACTACTGAAGTAGTTGTTAAAATATTCTGACATGCTTCCAGAATATGGGCAGGGATGTACGCCTACCCATTCACCATTGATAAGATGTGTTTGGTGACTTCAGCAGCCAGAAAGGGAATATACAACCATTTTGTATCTAGAGTAGGTGTATGTGCCTGCTTCTGTCCTTCTTTTCTTGTCAACGGATATTGACAATACTTATACATAGGGGCATAGAGTTGAGTCTGCTCCAAATTTATCGTTGGAGCTTTCCGACTAACTTCTCCAGGTGATACCAAACGAGACTATTGGCTGGATTGATGAACATTGAAAGCTGTATGTTACTGGTGGATATTATATGTTAAGTACGATTGATGGGTTTCCTTCAATACAGGAAGATGATACTATTGATAGAATTGGTTATTGTGAATAGGTGTATGTTCCTGCTTACCAGTTTCCATCATATTAGATTGGAGGGTCTCTTTAAATACAGTAAAACGAGCCTTCTGACTCGATGATAAATTGTAAACAGGTGTATGTGCCTATTCACTATACTGCACCATGTTTATCTGGTGGGATTGGTGGGTTGATGTCAGATGAGTCTGCTGAGCAACAAAATTGGGACGAACAGGTGTATGTGCCTGCTCGTTGTTTGCCATCAAGTTTGATCGATGGACTTCTATAGGGGAGGTAGATGTGAGAACCTACTTCATGTTAACTGGACTTCGTCATTGGCGGTTTTTCTTACATGCACGAGTCTGAGAGACTTGGGCCAAACGTCCAGAAGCAACATCCCCATCATGTTGTGGATATACTACCGCATGATTCTGGCGGTGACTATTGGTGAATGTCTTCAAGACTCCAATATTTTTGAAGTGAGGTCTCTAGTGACCTCTTGATTTACCTCCCTATAGTATGGGAGAGATTGATTATTGTGTTCCAAAGATAATGACTCGAAACAATTGGAAATGGAGGTTGGAACCGTCTTCTTCTTGATCATTGGTCATTGTTGGCCAGATGATTGAGGATTATTGTTGACCTGGAGGGCCTATTGAGAAGTCTCCAAAGTAGGAATTGTACCATGATAGTGATATTCCTTTATCATCACATTGGAGACCCATCGTTGAAGACTCTGGGTTGGTGATAACGTCCTACCAGTGGATGGATATCCAACTTGTGCAGTAGTCAGGAAGTTCCCAGATGTTGTCTTTGAGAAAGCCATTCTTTGGATTGAAGTGAATTCTGTGGAAAACTTAGACAACAATAAGTTATATTAAAGTGAACTATTGTCAGATGGATACATGCATGATTTAATTCCTTTGTATGGCCTTCCTTTATCAATTAATAGGGGCCTAACATGTGGGTATCATTATTAACTTGGTTAAGGATTCACATCGGGTTCACCATTTTTGTTTCATACGTCCTTGAAACATGATATTCTAGATTTAATAATCCTTGTTTCTAGGCAGTTTCCATTGGATTTATTCATGGAACCAGAAACTTCCAATAGTTTTTATTCAAAGAGAACCTGCTTTCTAAAGGTATGATTTTGTTAAGTTTTGAAATTTACGATAATTAAGAACATGCATTGGTTGAGAGGATGGGAGGTCAGACTCATCACACCCTTTTGGGGGGAATTATTGTCTACTTAGGGACTCTCTTTGAAATTAAAAATATTTTCATGAATCCTTATTAATTCACCAAGTATATTATAATTATCCATTGGTATTTAAAATCACTTATTTAACATGTATAAAATTTTAGAATTATCAGTATGTATTCGAGTTTTTCCATCAATGGTATGTTCTAATATACTGATTAGAGATTCTTTTAATCATTATTTATGATGATACTAGTTTTTAATCCACTCAGTAGGGCACTCTAGAGTTTGTCGTCATCCGGGGAGACGAAGGCTTGTTTTAATATTGGGATAGTACTCATAAAATGAGATACCTACGTATCCTTGTGAAAGGAATCAGAACCCTCATAGTTCGGTGAATCACATAGAAGAGTATGGTCCTCCGAGAGAAATGAGTTTGGGTATACTTCTTAAAAAGTATGCCTTGATTGGGGGAATTAGGGTTGGATTCCTAAGGAGGAAATCCAATGAGCTCGGGCCCTGAAAGGCCTTCCTACGCATCCTATTTTAAATAGGAATCATAGTTCTCATAGTACATTCTAAGGAGTTATTGTGCACATGTTGAAACCATCACATATCTCTAAGCCCACGTGAGGCTTTCTCGGTGTGAGAAATAAGAGTATGTGAAAGATTCAACAATGACATTCACACTTCCAAAATTTTCCTCCATGTTGATGGAAGAGGGCGCATCAACCATGGAAGAGGGTGGGGAAACAAGCCTTACCTCTGTTCTATTTACATCGGAAAAGGGTCCAATGTAAGGAATAAGGGGTGAAGGTGAGGGGCTTATACCAGAATGACTGCCCTTAAATTCCCAACACTTTTATTGGGAGAACATCCCATGTGACTGCATATATAAAAATCCACAGTAATCCCATGAATATTAACCCCATTGTGAAACAAATTTTGGAAAACTATAACTACGAAAATACAAATCCAAATTGGAGACACACTGATGTGCCTTACCCAAAAAATCCGATAAGTCAGGAGGTTTTGGGGGAGGTTTCAACTTAGCCCCTTTTGAATAAGGGAACCAAAGAAAGAAATACCCTTCCATGAAAGGCTTTAAAAGGGTATTTTAGTTTTTCGCATAGGTACCACACATAGGTATGCCACGTAGGTACCTCGCACTTCTCAATCGCGCAGGTATGGCACACAAATGTACCGTGCAATTGTACTACGCAGGTACGGTGAATAGGTACACCACGTAGGTACGGATGAGGACTAAAGTAAATGTAAAGAACTTAAAAACATACCTATACCTTTAATTATCCCTTATTTTGTAGTTTAGAGAACTACCTGAGATAATTTGAGAGATATAGGCGTAAGCGCTACGTAATGGGAGCTTCAGAGAGTCTTTCAAAAATTTTCAGTCTGGAATTGGGGAGCCCAGGGGTCTTATTTATAGGCACGGATGGGAATGGTTGAAAAAACATGGGTCACACACCTATGAAACATAGCTCCACCACTCAGGTGATCCGCGCAGAGGAATACCAAATACTCTCATGCGTAGTTCAGACGCATAGCCCTATGGCATAACTCAGCCGTGTAGCCCTATCGCGTAGCTCGGTCATGGAGCTCTTGCGCGCAACTTCTGTATATTGATTGATGTTTCCTTCGAACTTTCTAAATTTCTTTAAAGGGTTTCAACAATCATCAAAACAATATCTTTATTCTTTTGGTGACCATCATTACCATAATTGTCCATGAAAAACCGAAATGTCCCTATAACCGGTGAAAGACTAATAACATAACCATGGAATCACATTCCACATAACTAAGGAACACTTGAAATACATTTTTAATATTTCCTAACCACTAAGCTCTAAGAATCCTAGATATATCTCTTATCATATATAACTTTCAACACTCACCTCTACAACTCACAACCCATGTCTAGAAATCAAATTGGTACTTACATTCCATTTTAACAACCCCATGAATCCTCATACATCTCTATCAACCATCAAACAATCCAACACCTCTCATTACCCAATTTCCATACTATCTCACCCACCTTTTTTGCTTGAAACATATATATTATGGCTTCCAAAAACATAGAGTGTCCACCTAAAAACATTATGATCACCACCCCCATCTCAACCTGGAAAAACCACCTAGTTTCCAAATCCCATGTCATACCCCTACTTTAACTATGAACCATAATTGTTGGTGACCCCCAAAACTATGAATTGAAACCCTTTGTCTATGTAGATCCTATTCTATGACCCAGGACCCCTCAAGTAGTATGAAAATAAAAACTAGTTGCATAAAATTCTCATAACACCTATAGACCTATCCCCACCATAACATGTCATGCAAAAAAACATATCATGGTTGATGAAATTAGAGGTCTACATTCCTAGAACATGTATTAGATTTCCTTTTGAGTATTTTCAACTATTTTTTTGCGAATAATAAGAACCAAAATACATAAAAAACCCAATTTAATACATAAATAGTGAATAAAAAATAAAAAAATACTAGAACCCAAGAAAATACACAACAAAATACATGATGATTGGCCCAACAATAGAAGAGATTCCCACTTCAGAGAGGAGAACATAAGTGGGAGAGGGAAATCCCAAGAGGCTGCCTCCCTAAGAGTGTTACCCCCTCTATTTTAACATAATATTTAAAAAAAAATAAAAAATAAAAAATAAAATTTAAAAAACATCCCACATACCCACCGATTACCCATTCACTTACCATCTGGTACTTGTCACCTCACATGGTACCCTCCCTAGTCAACCGACCACCTGGTGACCCTCTAGGAGATACCTACTCACTACATACACCCATAACGTACCTGGTATTGTACCTAAATTTACTCAATGGTGTATATCCTTAAGAGGAAAGACCATACTTCTAGGAAAACTACCCAAAATCCAACTCTCAACCTCTTCGCATAACTCCAACATCTCAATAGGGTGTAAATACTTATGGTCCAACCAAAATTATACCTAAATTACCAATCTATACACCTTGATCTATTACACTATATAACACACACATGAACACACACATATATATAATCCCATATGATATATCCTAAATACATCATTAATACATATGATTTAGGGAATATCTCCATCAATCCTCCACTTACACTAAAGCCTCATAAACTTTGTTCCATTTATCCTTATATCATATCATATACAATAACTTGTTAAAGTATATCCAAAACTATATTTAGAAATATTTTGAAATACTTTTGAAAAACTATCTTCAATCTTACCATGTATTATATCACATGAAATAATTTGGGAATATTCATCCAAAACTAATTTTGAATATAATATACAACACTTTTAATGTAGAATAACATGTTTTATAAAATTAAATCACCATTTATTCCACCACAAAGTTTTACCCCATGAACCTTTTCAGCATTTACAACCAATGTTAATTTTCAAATTCATAAATGTATGCAAATTAGGGATTCTAGAAAATAATCAGTGCCCCTTAAATTAAAAAGGAATGATACATGATATCTATAAAAAAATTCTATTGATACTTATATTGACTAGATATATCATATAAAAGTGTTTATTTTTATATGATCCCACTATGAAAGACAATGAGTAAACATAAGAGACATAATATATGAATGCTACAATGTTACACACACATTATTAGTTTTTGAGGTATAGACTGACTTGAAAAATCAACACATGATATATCATTCTTTTAGATGGATGAAAAAATAATATTCCCCTTATAAAATAAATGATCAAATCACATGAAAATTATCCAAATACAAATTTACACTCCTTTTGTCTTCGTCAATTGAGGGTCCAAGTGTCATACTATCATAATAGAGGATAAAACCCATATTAATTAAAATCAATTGATGATTATATCAAAAACTATTTTAACCACCCCTTGGTAAGATAAGTCTCAAGGATGATATAAGAAAGTTATCAAAGTATGAAGGTTCTCATGGAAAGTATCTTATCTAACATCAGGTAATAGGAAAACCCAAATATGAAACATGGACCCCTAGTATACCAAAAACATAGTATATAACACTCAATGTAGTATATATCATGGGTCATTTAGCACAAAAAATATTTTTTTTAACTCATGAGAATATTCTTTGTCTAGATATGAAATCTTATTCCAGAAAAATTTAACATTTAATCATAACCCATAAACTTTATGACAAACCCTCACTATGGATAACTCAAGGTCACACTTTAAGAGGTTATTTACCATTTCAATTCATGTGGAAGATATAACCAAAATGAATTGAAGTTAAAGTGGTGATACCCCATGTATAACTTGATAAATTTTATCACATTCTTAAAATATTTTAATAATAGTCCAATAAAACAATACTTATGTTCTAGTATCATAACCCATATGAAATGATAGTAGGATTACTTATATTTTCTATATTTTAGGTTTTGTTTATCTTATTACATATTGATGTGATTCTTACAAAATCTCTACATGTCCATCTGATATCCCCCTCCACTAAAGTACATTAATGGTTAATATCTATAAATAAATATATTTTGAATAACGGTGAGACTAAGAATCATATTTTTAATTTCCAAATATTTGAACATAGTATTAAAACTCATTTAAAACACAACATCAAATTTTACAACATTAATAACTTCTTTTTTACACTTGTAAATATTTATAAGTTAATCAAAATCTTCATGTAAACTTTCCATTAAAGATTTTCATTTATCACTTTAAAAAATATAACTCTTTATATTTTTTCCTTACCAACATACCCTAAACTATTTTAAGATATAAAGTGACATTCGCATTTAATTTTGACTAGTATAATATTTTATTAGTTAACCATTGAAATTATATAAGTATAAAAAATACACACTATCCTATTAGATATAATACCCTTTAAAAAATATCATGTTATGATACACAAACTCATTTATGCTTAAGAAATAAAGATTATTTTCTTTAACAATAATATATACCACAAATAAACTATTAACAACCATATTATATAAGTTATTCTAGGTGTTTGGAGCAATATTTTCAAAATAACACTTTTATTTATTAGAAAATCCTGTTTATGGGTTTAGGGAACTCATTCCATCATATTTGAAACACTATTTATCATAAAAACTGTAATCCTAAATAAAACATTTTTATTATAATATCATTTTTTATCTTGTTATAGAGTTTGATAAATCACAAACCATATTTATTAAAAATATCATATTGAATTATTCATATTAAAATTTTGTTAATAAAAAACTACTCTTATTATACTATTAAAATAAAAATAATATACTTATGTATTATTTTGATCCATCAGATCTGGTGCTATTAATTTTCATTAAAAATATATTTAATTAATTTTTTTTCTAATATATTTAAATGTTAACTAGAAGCTCTATAAAATCTTACCTTTATTTTGGACTACTATATATTTATAATACTTATATAGTATACATTTGGTATTACATACCCTTAAAAATAAAATAACTCTATAACCCTAGTACCTAACATAGACCATCCATCGAGTTTCTCAAACCTTATTTGGTATCATGGGAAATTTCATCCTTTAGAAACATTTCCCTTCCTTCCTAAAACCTCAGTTAGGTTTTAAAAACTTCTCTTGGCTGCTTGAAGTGGCATTATTATATTTTCTAATAGAATTTTCTTCTTCTTGTTCGATGTTTTACCCATTTGTACAGTCAATATAGAATAATAATCTATAAATCACATACCTAGTCCATCTATACTCAATAATTTGAGGAAATTGGGTTAAATTTATGTTGAAACCAATTCAAAATGTTGAAATATTTCAATTAATGAATCCAAAATGATTTCTATAGAAAGAAAATTCCTTAAAGAAAACGTCTAGTCTCACCAAGTCAATGAAACACTAAATCATATTTAGTATATATACATAGAATAAATTTCCTTTGATCATCATGAATTTGATCAATTACATTTAAATAATAATTAAATTTAATTTACCCTTCTTATAAGAATTTATATGCACTTATTTAATAAATTCAACATTTGGCTACTTTAGAAGGTGTGGCTTTAACAAATAGAATTTTATTTCTTCCTTAAGAACAAATCATATATTTTAGTACCAATCATGGAAATTACTTACATTAATCATTTCCTTCTTATGGATATATCTCAAATTATTATTTGATGATGATGATTCCATTTACTTATAACAGAATCTTTAACATGATAAGTATCATGTTTTATATTAATTTATTAGGGAATTTTATTAAATTTTATTCACTAAAATGATAAATCCATATAATTTTACATCATATCAATTAATAAATGAACATATATATTTAATCATGAATCATCACAAATAATCTAATAACATAAGGAATAAATATATTTGGTAGTCAACATTGTAAATCATATCAAATATGAATATTTGATTGTTATGAAAATTAATATTTATCCCATTCCATCCTATGAATTCACTCAAACTTATTTATTCAGTATTGTAATTGTTAGGTTTTATTAGATATGTGTAACTTAAATATTTTCTAATATATACACATTTATTTATTAGGGTAACAATAATATTCATTCGTTACAAAATATAATTTATGGTTATTGATTGTGCTAATATTGTTAATACTTTTTATATATTTTTCAATGATTTAATCGCCATCAATTTGACATTGTTAGTTATTTTATATAATATTTGGTTTCCAAGGATATTTTTGGGTTTAATTCTCGAAAATATAAGTTCAATAATTTCATGTGTTTTTAATCACCTATGAAAATATTTCATCAAGAAATTCTTATGGTTGAAAAATTCTTTGAATTGTTTGGAAATATTGTTTTTGAACTGGAAAGGTGAATTGGGATATATCTAGGATATTTGATAAAATTTAATTCTGGATCATATAATATTTCATTTTTGATAAACATATACTTCATATAAAGATTCAAGATTGAATTATGGATTACTTTGTCAAAATTATCCCTTAGAAGAAATTATAGTCTTCCTCATATGATATATTTATTTTTGTATGATGATTTATTTTACCAAATTTTAACCTCGTACAATATTTTATAAGGCCTATAAAATTATTTTTAGCTGTGTAGGATAATTCCATAAATCAGTCCCCTTAAAATATATTTTTTCAAATATATTTTCTTCATATAGTATAAGAACATAGCTCTTGTATGATATTTGTGTTCCATATCATATTTTAGTTGGTGAAATTTTCAATAATTTGGAAGCCAAAACTTCAAGTTGTTTCACCTCATCTAGTCTGAAGACATATCCCGATGGATTAATTTCAAGAGTGAGACAAATAGTCAATGCTCGTTGGATTATTAAAAGGTAATTAAAATCATAAAGTGTATGAGAATTAATTATTCATTCATGTGATTGAACTCATCACTGTTGTTGCTACCTGGATTTCATCATGAAGGAATGTTATTTACGTCTGGAACTTTTTGAACTATTAAATGAAGGATATATTATTATATAATATTTTCTGCCCATCTGGGAGAATGCAAAGGGGGAAATGCTACTGGAAAAAAGAGTAAGGTTCATAGTAGTATTTCATAATTTACCTCTATTTTTTATTTTTACTATCTTCTTTTCCCCCTTCTTCTTTGTGACCCCTCGAATGGAGGGGTAGTAGTTGAGTGATGGGGGAAGGGAGGATAAACCCTTTTATAATGATTGGGTCTTGTAATATAATTTATAATTCTCTTTTTTTGATTAATAATTTCAATTTATAGTGGTTATCAATTATCTTAATTTAATTATATTTTGGGTTTTTCTATTCATTTTTTATTAATTTAGTTAATGTTCTATAAAACCCCTCTACCTACTGTATCTTATATCATTTGAGAAGACTATTCTGGGTGGTTAGTGTGTAGAAGTTTCTAGAGCATACATGAAATCATTGAGTTACTTCTAGATTGTTAAAGAGAAAAAATTCTTGATTTAGATTTTCCTTAGTAGTTTAAGAGTATTTTACAGACTCCTATGAATATAGAAGTGGTTTCAGATGTTTCCTTCATCGAAGGGTGATTAGAAACTCAATCGAGGAGTCTTTTATTTATCATTAAATCATAAGAGAGTTAGAATGACTTTTAAGACTATAAAGACATATTAAAAAGTAATCCAACCCTAACCTCATAAATTTCCTCATCAATATGTTTTCAACACTTCCTCACCAATTGAATTTATATTTTCAATAATCACCATAAAAATAACCCCTTTCACCTATTTTAAAGTGAAATACTTTATTTCTATGGACCCCTCTCTGGAGAAATCCTAGGATAACCAGAATACCACATTCTATCATAGGTAATAACTTTTTGATCCAAACTATGTTAGTAGTGATCAAAATAATGTGCCATTTATAGAGAATCAGTACCAATAAACTAATTCATAAATTGAAAAACTCTTACCAAAAACACTAATCCGTACCAACTAGATCCTAAAATTGAATGAAAAATTATATTTAAACATAGAAAAATTATTTTTCAGTATAAATTTAAGGAAATCACTCTTCGATACTCAAGTGAAACCTTAGGTGTTGACCCTTAGCCTAAAATTATTGCTTGTACCCACAAATATACCCTTAGAGACCTTTTTTCACCTTAATTCACTATTTATAATAATTAGATAGCTATTAATAAAATGAAAAATGAATTTTAACTAAAAACTAAATTATTTACATTGTGTCCCAAATTCCATGGTATTTTAGGTGAATACCCCAACAAAGAAATATAATAATTCATGTTGGTGTGTTCAACACCAAAACCTTGAGCAATAGTTGAGGAGAGGATAATGTTGAGAGAATTTCCATTTTCACTTGAAGGAGATTCCTAATAATTGTTGTAAAAACTACAACTAGGTGAAGTACATGACTAGAATTAATTAAAAATATGATTCCAGAAAATATTTTTCCCACTTGCAGAAGTAGAACCATCCGAAAACAGATTTATTCCACTATACAAGAATATAGCGAAACTCTATATAAGTATTGAGAGAGGTTCAATAAACTATGTTCTAACTACCCCCATCAAAAAAATTATGAGTATCAATTATTTGTTTTCTTCTATTAAGTATAACTAGATAATGATAAAAAGCACATGGATCCGCCATCCAGAGGATATTTGTTTGATAATTCACAAGTAAAAGCTAAAGTCTTGATTGAAAAGATTACATAGAAATAAAAACAATTTGACATAAGAGGTACTAGTACTAGATGAATTCATAAGGTAATAAATCCTTATTCATATCACTTACTAGAATCTAATGTTGAAGAACTTTATAGTTTAGTGGGATGGATGGATTTTAAATAAGTTATTGAAAAACAAGCACCAACTAGGGTATGTGGTTTATGCTAATCAGATGACTATTATACTGACTAGTGTTGTTAAGATTAGGATATGTGAAGTTTTTTAGTAATAATTAAACCTAGATAATTCCCAAATATACAAGGATGAAGAGATAATAAATAATTTCAATTATGGAAACCATATAAACTAAAATAGACCCCATTACTGAAACTACTATCCACGTCAACATCTGTTCCAATAAAAATATTGAAAACCACCACATTTTCAAAAACCAGTTAAGCAACCTTAAAACCCAACCATTTATTAACAAAAACCACAAAATTTTAGGAAAGGAGAACCTATGATCATGCATCCATAAGTGAACAACCTATTATACAATAACAACAAAAATATGTGGTTTTAGAAATGATGAATAGAGTAAAAAAGTTAACGATCATAGTATAAAATATTTTTAGATATTCTACCCAAAAAACATAGGGAAGATTCCTTACCAAATAGTATCTCACATTAGTGAAAATTTGAGTGTTATTACCACCAAAAGCAGTAGGTAAATTCATCCAAAGACTATACTAGAGCGTCCTTACATATCTTAATCTAACCCAAGGGAATGTATTAGTTTTATAACCATAATAATTATTAATAAAATACACCTAAATACCATACTAGAGCTACATTAAAACCCAAATATCAATAACGAAGATACTTTTAGTGACCAAATTCCTGAATATTTACAAGCTAGGGAGGAATAATAGACTATAGAGAAAATTTAAAAAAGAAAGAACCAATGGATAAGGAACCTTACTAGCAACCCAAAGATAATAAATAACATAAGGTTAAAGATGACGGTGGAAAAAAAAGAAATAATAAACCTTAAAAAACATGAAAAAATAAAAAAATATAAAATTGTGAACTTCACTTCCATTTACATCATGGTTGACACAATCCAAAAAGTTCTAACAAGAATCACATGAGAAAGAGATTCTTGAAACATTCCATAAAGGTCAAGTGAATATCCCTGTTAAAGAATCCCTCAAAATGATTTTCATTTATACTAATTTTATCAAGGAACTTTTCACCAAGAAAAGTAGGCTTTAATGGAATGATAGAATAAATTTGGGGATACGTTTCTTATCCCTTATCACACCATAGTTACCAACAAAATGTCATGATCTAGGTAAATTTTATAATCATTATACTATATGATCTTTAATGTTGTCATATTCTTTTTATGATCTTGTAGCTTCAATAAATGTAATTCACCACTAATTTTTTATATATTTGTAAATAGGATATTTTAAACTCATAATAGAGGTGTACTAACTAACAAATTGATCCATTGTATTCCCAAAAAGTGTATTGAAGGATGTACTTGTGAAATTCCAAGATCTAGTCTCCCTAGTAGACTTATATATGCTAAAAATAGAAGAAGATGTTACCCCATAATACTCACTGATCATTTTGGTGAGGCCATTCATAAACATATAAAGGAACATCATTAATGACCATAGAAAAAATCACCATGGAGTTTGGAGATAACACTTCACTCTTTAATATTTTTGAATCCATAAGGAAACCTTTAGATGATCACTCACTCCACTAACTTTACCACTTTGAAGGGATTTATTTTTTTAGAATAAAGTATTATTCATGAATATTTTCCTTAGTAATGCATTTTTAGACTGAAAATTACTAGGACAATGGATCTATTAAGAATTATATAAATTCTATTTTAAAATTTAAAGAAGTGGTAACTTCAAAATATTCAGTTAACTCTGATGAATTTTTATTAAGAAAAAGATGACATGGTTATATGTGTGTAGGAAATTCAATAATTAGGAGTATGGAACCTCAATTAAGTTTCAACTCTTCATAATCCCCTAAATATGGAATTAAAATCAACCACTTCTAAGTTGAAATATCTACACCTCATTAAAGAAAAAAAATTACCATTGATAATTGTTAATAATCTGTCTACAACCCAAGAACTAACATGGATTGAAATTTTGATAAATAATATTAAAGATATAGTATGGAGATTATATGTTATCTAGGGAATAAAACCAATAATCTATTCACATGGGATTCAACTTGAGGGTGGTTCTAAAAATGTTAGGTTACCCCAAAGAAGGTATAATCTCAACTTTATATAAGTAGTTAAGAAGGAATTGAAGAATATTTTAGGGGATGAAATCATCTACCCAACTTAGATTCCTAGTGGGTTATTCCTTTCCATGTAGTTCCAAAAAAAAACAGGTATGAAAATTATAAAGAATAAATATAATGAATTAATTAATATTGAGAATTTAGAATATACAGAGAGTGTGTATAGAATATAGAAAACTAAAAAAGTAACTAAGAAAGGACACTTTACCATTCCCTCAATTTATTAGATGCTAGATAGTTTAGTTTGAGAACTCCATATTTTTATATAGATGGACTTTGAGGATATTTCTAGGTTCCCATTGCTCTAGATTATTAGGAGTGGACATCTTTCACATGTCCCTTTAAAACAATCACTTACATGAGAATACGATTTGGGTTATGAAACTCCCTAGGCACATTTCAATGGTGAATGGTATGTTTTTTATTAGATCTAATAGCAGATTTTATAGAGGTAATTTTTGATAATTTAAATATATTTTAAAATTATTTTGACTATTGTTTTGAAAATTTTGGAAAGAGTATTAAAACATTTCATTAAGAAATATATTGTTTAGAAATTTGAAAAGTGTCATTTTACGAAAAAAATTGTCCTTATGCTTGAAATATTATAAAAAGATAAAAAAGTGTATAAATAAAAAAATAATGTTATAAACCCTTTACCTTACTCAAAATATGAAAAATATATAAGATATTTATTATGAAATAATAATTTTTATAGGTGGTTCATTAAGAACATTAGTCATATTACTCTCCCCCTCTCTTAGTTAATTTAGGAAGAATATCAATTTGTTTTTAATTATGAATATAGATATGACTTTTATAAAATTAAAATAAAATTGACTACCCTTCCAAATATGTGGCCATAAAATTGGGACTATCTATTTGAGATGCTTTGTGATGTTTCAGAACAAGCAGTTGGATCATTCCTATCCTAGAGGATTTTGGTGGGCCACATGTCATTTTATATGCATCAAGAACTAAAGATGATTCCCAGTTAAACTAGAAAACCATGGAAGTATACTTATTTCTTTTCTTTGTATAAATATTAGGACCATTTTTTCTTAGACCTAGAGTTTTTTCAGATAATATATCCTTGATATTTATGAAGAAAAAGGTTATATCTATTCATAGAATTATAATATGAATATTACCTCTGTATGTGTTTAATGTGGAAATCAAGGTTAAGAGGTGTGATAAAAAATATATGATCACTTGAGTAGACTACCCAACAATTCTAAAGTTGAAAATTTAAAGAAAGACCCATTGAATAACCACCTAATATGAGATAAGTTATACTCAATTGAAGGAGAGACACCGTAGTATGTAGATATATTGAATTATATAGTTACTTATGGGGTACCATATCATTCAAATTCACCACAAATCTAAAAACATAAACATTAGTGAAGATTTTACATTTGAGAATATCTATTCTTTTAAAAAAATTAATGATTAGGTAAACAAAAGAAGTTTTTTGGAAAGTGAAATAAAATATTTTTTTGAATTATATCACACATTATCATGAGGAGGAAAATTTATAACTTAGAGAACTAAATGAAATGTTTTGTATTCTTGAATTTATTATACATTTTTTAATTATGAACATGAGTTCTATAAAAAATGTTAAGAATTACGGTTTTCTAGAAATATTTCAAAAATAAAAGGAATTCCTCAAAAGACTTGATAAATTTCGTATAATTTTTGAAGTTTTGGGAATAGATTTTATGGGAAATTTCCCAATTTTTTAAATAAATTATTATATTCTACTTACTATAGATTGTTTTTGAAATTGGTGGAAGACAAATACATCAAAAATGATTCTAAAAAGGTTATGGGCACTTCTTCAAGTATAACATATTTTATAGGTTTGGAATACCAAGATCCATCATTAGTGACAAAGTAAATCAATTTTTAAATATAATCATAGAGTATTTTTTGAAAAAACATGGAGTATATATTAAGACATCAATACCTTACCACTTATAGACCAATGTAAAAATTAATGTGTCTAATAGGGAGATAAAAATAATTTTGGAGAAAATTTTAAAACCGAACAGGAAGGATTAAAGAAAAAAATTCAGAATACACCTTATGTGATTATAGGATAACCGATAAAACCCACAAAGGAAAAATCACATACAGGTTGGTTGATGAAAAAAAATATTTAAACAACCTATGGAATTAGATAACAAAGAATAATGGGATATAGGGGAGATAAATATGGACTTTCTAACAACTAGAAAATAGAGAAGATTACAGTTTTTAGAGTTGGAAGAAATTTAAATTGAGGATTTTGAGAATTTAATAATCTAAGAATAATGAAAAATAGTGGATCATGATAAGATAAAATAATATACAAACATAAATATAGGAGGATAATTAATATTATTTTATTAAAGAATAAATATGATACTAGGTAAAATTCATTCTAGATTGGGAGGGCCTTTCATAGTTAGTTATGTATATATTTTTGGAGCTGTTTAGATTGAATAATAAGGATCCAATACTAATTCACTATTAATGGAAATTGGATGAAAAAATTCCATAGAAAATTACACAAAGATCAAATGGAGGACCTCACACTCATACACTATATTTATCAATGATGATCCACTAGGTTTTACCACTCTTTAACACTTGATTTAATATTGTGAATCCACTTCAAAATTTCTTGCATGATAATTTTTTGAATGTATTAAGGGAAACACATAATTTAAGTGTGGGATATATAACCACCTTTGTAGTATATTACATATTTTTTTTTCAGAATTTTCAAATTATTATTTTTCAAAAATTTCATGTGTTTTATTTGTTATTTATAGTATGTTTTAGAACCTATTGTGTTAAACTGAATACGTTTGAAACATTGAATTAATTTCAATGTTATAAATCTAATATAACCCATTAAACCACTTGATATGAATGATAAAATAAAATTTTTATTTTCTAAATGAGTGAAATTCATGAAATCCATGGATTTTTGAAGCTCATGCCATGATATACTATCTATATTATAAAGCACTTACATTTGAGGTTTATGAACTATTTTTTTTTTCATATTCCTTACTTTACTAATTTTCTTTAGGGAACTAATTCTTATTTTAATAACTATAATTTTTCAAGTAATCCAGTTAAATAATTATATTATTTAAGAACATTGATAAAAAATGTCTGAGGAATTATTTTGAATATTAAATCCCCTTTGTCAAAAAACATTTTCTATCCTACCTTTACATTTTTTTCTTAATACCCTTAACATCTATTAAATACCATGATAGTTAGCCTAATTTCAAAAAAAAAGTATCTCTCTACCATTTTCTTGAATTCGATGCATGATCTAATTTCAATTAAAGTATGGGTGATGGAATAATAGAGTAGGGGAAATCTATTTAGATGAATTTGTTTAAATTTAAAAAGAAGTTTCTATAATTTTTTTACTATTATTATTAGGGTAAAATAAAATTTTGAATAATTGAAAAATTTCCTTCATATTTTAAAATTCTATATATATAATTCCACAAAAGTTTTCAAGTGAAAAGATCCCCTCATTTCATCTGAAAATTCATTTATGTATAAAAATTTTAGACCAGAATGAGCTCATACAAATCTAAAGGAAAATGGGGATTGAGTAAAGAAAAATGATGAAGTTAACTTTTTTTTAAAAGAGTGTATTGTATTAAGAGAATCAAAGAGGTTTATAGGATATTTTGAGGTGATAGATGCTGGAATCTATTTAAAAAATGACACTAAATAGGTTTTACTAAAATGGTGTTTGTTAAAAGGTGTAAGATGTTCAGAGAAGAAATTGGAATATATATGGATTTGTTTTTTGTATTATTAATTAAAATTAAAATAGGATAATTTTTAATAACAGAATATGGATTTGATGGTATAAATATTCTTAAAGGAAAGCGAAATCATGCATTATACATCAATTAGAGACAAAGATCCTAATCTTCCTCTGATTTTTATCATTAGTCGACACAAACATTAATCCACAGAACAACCTTGAAAGGAAATCATTATATAAAAAACTCTTGAATAATTGGGTAGAAATTAGGAAACTCATCAATACTATGTTGAAATTTATTTGAACTTGGAATTAGAATAAATTTACTGGACATTGGTGAAACATGAGTGTTGAGTTAAATATTCTGGGAAGGTAGGTAGAGGTGTGTAAGAGTAGATAAAGTAAAAGGGAATTAATTGAATATAATTAATGAAAATATTTAAATTAAGATCATTTAAGAGGAATGATAAATTAAGGAAAATAGTTTTAAATAAGGGAACTCAAATTTTTTTAGTTTTTTATTTTGTTTTGGAATAATATATTAAAGTTTACTTTTTCAGGCGTACAATGTGCGGTGGAATTTTTAGAGATTTTTTTGATAATATTCATCTATTTTTAAATTATTTACTACCCATAAATTTTTAAATATGATATAATTTATATTGTATTAAATTTTCAAAGATATATTTGGACTTAATTTTCAAAATAGAAAAATTAAATTCTTTAAAGTGATTTTAATCATTTATAGAAATATTTCATTAAACCATTATTTTGGTTTTAAAATTATGTGATTTATTCCTGAAATATTTTTTAAATTGAATAAGTGAATTTGGATATGTTTGGTTCATAGGTTAATTTTTTATTCTAGATTATATGATGTTTCACTTTTCCAAAAAACCAACTTTACATGATGATTTTGGGTTAGATGATGCATTATATTATTAAAAATAAACCCTAAGAAAGATTTTAGTATACGAAATATGTTACTCATCTTATCATATAATGATTTAATTTGAAGTTTTTATCTCCTATTATATTTTTTGTTGTGATTAAGCATTGTCCTGTGTGCTCTCAAAAATATTTATACTAAGTGCGGCATAGTGGATGACCTAGGTCAATCTCTTGAGGATCCATTTGCATTCAAGCACTCAGTACTTCTAACCAACAATTTTTATATATATTTTTTATAAATGAAATAAAATGAAGAGACGATATTTGATAATTGAGAAAGAAATACTAAAAGGAAATAATAATATGTAATTCAACGGAATGAATGCAGATAAAATGATTTTTGGACATAAAGGAGACATTCTCAATAGCATCACCCCGAGTGAACCTTCATCATCTCATAGTTAGTTTCAAATTTATTTAATGAACATGATCCATAGTATGAATGAACATCCTCTTGTATATATGGTTGTGAATGTATGTTAATCTCAATTATAGTCGAGATACCACACATAGAACTCCTTGATTGAGGGAAAATAATACAGACGTAAAAGTTAAACCTCAGGTGGAAGTGGAGACACAAAGGCGCTTAGCCCAATAAGATCCTCCTCGGTATAACTCTAAGAAAACAAGAAACATAAAAAATGATTGATAAAATACATGGGTTCATCACTGGAATACTCCCCTAGGAACTTCCTTGGGTTAGCTACTCATGATCATGAGCATAAGAGTTCTCAGTGAAAAAAAATGGGGAGAGAAAACAAAAGAGAGAAAGAAAAGTGGGGAAAGGAGAAAACATAAATTAAAACATAAAATGCAATTAAAAAATGAAATTAAAAAAAATACAATACTAAAATTCCTAAAATTTCCAAACAAGGATACCCCTAAGTTTCCAACACTTTGAAAATAATAAGACACACTCTTTTATAGGGATAGGGGGTGACATTTTGGATCCAAAAATCATCCTCTGTGAGTTTTCACATTTTATACCTCTATAATGACCTAGTTTGGGAATGTGTCCTTATTTAAAGTTATTCCCCTAAATCAACTATATAAACCCATGAAATTTCATTTTCATTGGCTAGGAAATTAAGGAGTTATCAACACTGGACTCAAAATATTTAATTCTTCTAGACAGACTGTTCGTATTCCAATACGTTGAGTTACAACACATTTATGGCCTTAAGAATGAAATAATAAGACACATCCATATTAATGAAACATGTTATTACTAATTTATTATTACTAAAAGATTAATTTAAACTCCAATGGTTTTTCCATTTATGTAATATGGTCCCAATAACAAAATTATTTAGTTCTGTGCACAGTTTTCGAGGCCTAAATTATGAGCTGGATTTGAGCTTCCAAAGGATTGATTGAAATTTTTGTCCAGAAGTATGAAATGAATCCCATATAACATATAAACCTATAAAATAATAAGTTTGAAATTTGGATCAATGTATAAAATTTTATGTCAGAAGCATTAAAATAAATTAAAACTGTTTAAATCCAAAATAAGCCATTTTTCTTATTAAGTTAAAAAATACTCCTAAAACATAAAATGTGGAAATTTCCATTTAAATAAAACATTGGTGGGATTAAAAATATTTAAGTTTAGAATAAAATAATTGAAAATATTTGTTCTATCGATTCCTCTATACTTTAACATTGCACTCTGTGGAAATCATCTTATACTAAGGTCAAAACAAACTTCTCAAAGCATAAATGACAACACAACTCAATTATCATATGAGAGAAAATATCATGACTCCTACATGGATTGAAATTTTATAAATCCTCAAAAATTATAATAATACATTAAATCTCATGTTAATCATCACATGCATGTCCTACCTACCTCCTCCAAAAAATATTTCTCTCTTTACTCAAGGATATTTAATGTGGAGTTTTTATAATTCTCAAAACATGTGTGATCTCTATATGATTTCTATCATCCTATTATATCCACTTAATAGAGTAAAAAATTTGGCAATAATTAGGTTTTTTTCATGGGTTGTTATAAGGCTGAGGGTAGGTTGGTTTAAATTGTTTAAAAATATGAGGAAGAATGAGGATGGTTACGCTCTAAAGTAAAGTAAATGCATGAAAACAATTTTTCTCAAGAATGGTGTGATCATAAATCAAATAAAAAATTAATCACCACCAAACACCTATTAATTTGGGATGTTTACACTTGGAATTTTAGAATAAATGATTTTTAAACCTCATTTACACAATTGTAGCATTGTTTCATCTGGAATGCAGATCTGGATTTCTCTTTAGAATAATGTTTTTTTGGAAAATAGAGGCAACATTTGATCATAAAAAACAGGTGAAAACCCATCTCATATTTGTAATGATATCTTGGGATGTCCATAAATCTTCCCATCATGAAATTTATTCCACCAAAGTAGCAATAAATATGGAAACACTTTCAATTCAGCTGAAAAATATTATTCAGGAAAGAAAAATATAGCCCATATTCTCCCTCCCCCACACTTGAGTTCAATGATAATCATGCATTTAACTTCTAGAGAAGGTTGGAAATGGATAAATGGATTATAATGTGGCTTCCTAATAAGTTATATCATGGATAATTGGGGCTTATATAAGTTCAGATGTAAAGTTAGGCCAAAACAATAATTGAATGCAAAAGGGGCTTTCAAAGTTACGCCTCAATCATATTTGACACATTCCGTGAACTCTAACATCTTTAAAAAAAAGAAAAATAGAAAATTTTAGATTATAGAACATGTCTGAAGAATATCAAGAAAAAGACAAATGTAATGAAGATGTAAAAAATGTTTAGAAAACTCTCAGTTTGAGCAAAATTTTCAATTTGGACAATACTAATGCACATGAGTTTCACAATCAATCAAATTTATTCAAATGAAAAGATTGGAAATCTAGAAAAAAAATCCATTCAGAAATAATTTAAAACCGAAATACTAAAATCAATATATCTTCCAAAAATACAAATATTGTTTGAATTTTACAATATATTCGATTCATCTCAAGATTCCTAAAAACACACCAAAAAATGAAAAATGAATATAAGAAATTTCCAAAAAACAACAAGAAAAATAAAATGAGAGCACACAAAAAATCCTAAAAACAAGTTGAAATTCCTCCCCCACACAAATTACATTTACTAACCCCATTTTAGCTCAAATAGGATTAATAATTATTTTCATACAGAATTTAAATTGGACAGCAAATAAAATAAAGAAAAGGAAAGATACAACCTGATTTTTTTTTCAGTGGAAGCCTTGAGTTAATCTACTAGCTGCTACCACTTTAAAACTACAAGAAATAAATGACAAGACATAATAAAAAAAATAAATAAAAAGAAAGAGGAAGGGGGTAGAAAAAGGATAATTCTTGGTTTGACCCCCCAAGTGGGTGTTAAGTCTTTACTACCCCAAGTCAGGAAATTGTAGTGGATTATCCCCAATCAAAAGGTGGACGTGGTTTCTTCGAGATGAACCACCACATGCAACTTTTTCTAGTGTCCCTAAGTAGACACCAAGAATGGAGAACCCAAAAGAAAATAAGAATTTTCTAAACCCCTAAGAAATAAGAAATATATAATTTTAGATCCAGAGTGGGAGGGAATAGAATATAGGGGTGATCCCAGTTAACTTTAGTGGTGTCCTCCTCCATATAGCGTCCAATTTGTTACAGAGGAGGTAGTCACACCACCACCATCTTCTTTGGATCTTCTTCATCAATCACCACTAATTTTATATTATCTTTAGTATCATCAATGTATGATCCATTTGTGTTGTATCATAAATTTTAGAAAAGTGGAAGTTAGAAAATAATTCATCTTGAATAAGATTAAAATATGTTGAATCAATAAATAAATATTCCCTTTCAAGTAAGTAATATTTGAAATTGATCTCTTCAGGAAAGACCATTGGAAACTACATCTTATCAGGTGAATATTCATTTTAATCTTCCAAATAAAGATATAGGTCAACAGTTACTGATTTTTCATTATCAATTATGGGAATATCATGTTTTAGGTTATCTATAACATTGTGATTCCAAGATTCTTCCAAAAATTGTTGATCTCCCATAAGTAAATCAGATGGCATGAGTACACCAGGGACCTCCTCGGGCATTTTTTGAGTACAGGATGATATGATTAATTATTTAAGAATCTCTTTATCACCCTCCTCAGGTTCTTTAACATAAAAAATGATTGGTGAAATCTCTTTCAGCACTCGTTCTAGTTCAGGTTTAGGTTTAGGCTCAGGTTCCAGCTGCTCTTGAAATGCATGTATGTATTCAGCAATCAACCCTATTTGGATCTCCAAAATTTCCACTACATCACTAATCCTTTTATACTTAGCATCAATATAATTGAAAACTTCTTCTAGAAACTGAGATTCATCAGTCCATTCATAAAAATTTAAATTTTAAGACATCATGAACAAATAGATTTTTTTAGTTTCTGAAATTTATGGTTTTTTTTGTTTTTTTAAATGAAATAAGCAAAATAATTTAAAATATATGAATAAAAATAGTTAGGGAAGACCAATTAACTCCCTATAAATGGTTATAATTTAAAGAATCATTGTCGTGCACTATCTCAAAAATATTTATACTAAGTGTATCACAATGGCTGACCCAGGTCGATCTCTTGAGGAGCCAATTGCGGTCAAGTCCTCACTACTTCTAATCCAAAATTTTTATATAATTTTTTTAAAAATGAAATAAAATGAACAGAAATGATATTTTAGAATTGAAAAAGAAATACTAAAAGTAAATATGTAGATGCAATGAAACAGAATTAATGCAGACAAAATGATGTTAAGACAGAAAAAATACATTCCCAACAGCATCACCCCAAGTGAACCTTCATCTTCTCATAGTTAGTTTAAAATTTAATTAATGAACATTATATATAGTATTCATGAACATACTACTATTAATATGGTTGTGAATATATGGTATGATCAACAATCTCTGAGAGACCACACATCCACCTCCTCAATTAAGGGAAAATATTGCAAAAGTGAAAGCTAAACCTATGGTGGAAAGTGGAGACACAAAGGTGCCTTTCCCACTAAGATCCCCCTCAGTATAACTATAATAAAATAAGAATCATTAAAAATGATATCTAAAATACTTGGTTTCATCACAGGAATACTCCCTCGGGAACTTCCTCGGGTTAGCTACTCATGATCACGAGCATAAGAGTTCACAGTGAACATAAAATAGGGAGAGAAAAAAAAGAGAGAAAGAGAAGTGGAGAAAGGAGAACACTTAAATTAAAACATGAAATTAAATTACAAAATGAATTTAAAATAAAATAAAACACTAAAATATATAAAATTTCCAACAAAGGCTACCCCTATGTTCCCAACACTTTGAAAAGAAGAAGACACACTATTTTATAGGGAGAGGGGTTACATTTTGGATCCAAAAATAGTATTCCAAACGTATGCACGTTTTATACCTCTTTAATGACCTAATTTAGGAATTTGTCCTTCTTTAAAGTTGTTATGATACATATCATATGTCTTCCCAAGATATTTCAGCTTTATTGTCCTAGAATTGAAAGAGTTATCGCCGCATCACTCAGAATATTTAATTCTACCAGACAGACTATTTGTATTCTAATATGTATAGTTCCAACACATTTATGGTCTTGAAAATGAAAGAATTAGACCCTTACATATTAATTAAACATGTTAATACATATTTATTCCTTTTCAATAATTTATTTCATCACTAATGGTTTGTCAATTTATGGCATATGGGCCCAACAACAAAATTATTTAGTTATGTGCACAGTTTTCGAGGAAAGACTTGTGAGCTAGATTTGAGCTTCCAAATGATTGATTGAGATTTGGGTCCAAAAGTATTAAATAAATCTGATAGAACATATAGAACTATAAAATAAGAATTTTAAAATTTGTATCTGCATAGGAAATGTTATCGTAGAAACATTAAAATAAATTAAATCTGTTTAAATCCAAAACAATCCATTTTTCTAATTAAGCTAAATAATTCTCCTAAAACATAAAAAATGAAAATTTACCTTTAAATAACACATTGGTGGGACTATAAAAATTTAAATTAAGAATAAAATAATTGAAAATATTGGTTCTATCATGATGTCTATAAGACAATTTTATGCCATGTAAGAAAATTTTATTTGCAATATCAAAACCTGTAAGACAATTCCATTTGTAAAATATATATTCATCATCCCATATGATAATTTATCTCTTGAATGATATTATCATCTCATATGATTTTTTAGTTGGTTAATTTTTCAATAATATGGAATTCAAAACATTGAGTTTCTGTGGATCAATCAGTCCCAATACCATGCCTTGTGGAATAATTTAAAGAGGGATAAATATAGTCAGTGCTCATGGGATGATTCCAAGGAAATTATAAGCATGCAGTACATGTGAATTAATTATTCATTCATGGTACTGAGTGGATAAATGTTTCTCCTACCAAGAGTTCATCGTGATGGAATACTATATGCACCTAAAATTTTTTGAGATACCAATTGAAGGATAGATTATTTTAATATTATTTATTCAATATGGGAGAATAAAAAGGGGAATATATGGCTAGAAAAAAGAGAGATACACACATGAGGATTTTATATATTAACTATATTTTTTATTTTAACTATATTCTTTTCCATATTATTCTTAGTGACTCCTTGAATGTGTGGGTATTTTCTAAGTGATTAGGGAAGGGAGGAGTGCCCCTTTAAAAAAGATTGAGACTTGTGCTATAATTTTCAACCCACTTTTTCTATTGAATGAATTTTTATTTATAGTGTTGATTAATTCTATTAATGGGATTTTATTTAGGGTTTTGGTTTCATTAATAATCTAAAACTTTATATATTGTTTTGTAAACATCCTCCAACTGGTGTAGCTTATCATTATTTAGAAGAATGTGCGGAGTGGTGAGTATATTGAAATTTTTGGAACATGTATGGAATAAATGAGTGGTTTCAAGATTTATAAAGATAAGTAATTCTTGATTCATATTTTCCATTGTATTTTAGGAATAATTTTCTTACTCTATTTCACATAAGAGTAGTTTATGTTGTTTTCTTCAACCAAGGGTGATTGGAAACTTGATCGAGGATTAATTCATTTATAATTTAATCAAAATAGAGATTTTTTAAGACAAAGATGACATTGAAAATGGTACTCTAACCCAAGCCTCATAACTTGCTTCATAAATATGTTTCAACCCTTTTTTTTAACTTCACTTCAATTTTCAAATAATCACAAAAAACAATCATTTTTCCTAATTTAAAGCAAAAAAATTGATTATTGTGCACTATTATATAGAAACATCCTAGATTAACCAAATAATGAATTTTAACTTATGTAATTAATTCTTTTTGAAAATCCCTATGATAGGTGCGATCGGGAACCTCCCAGTTGGGGTTAAATGTATTGAATGATAGAGGTCTTAATAATTTTTTTCTTTAAAAAAATCACACATTTAGTATTTTTCAGGTGAATTTTGTATATGACCATTATATTTCATGAATTAACTTTAAAAGTACGTATTCTGATAATTATTTTGGTTTGAATCTTATTTCTTCCACTAAAATCAACATGTCCAAACCATGTTGATGTATAACTCATTACACAAACCATAACTTGTGTTACTAACGCAAACTACAATAAAACTATATTTACACATATAGAAATACATATTATACCTAAGGTATATGAAACACATTCATGTAAAGGATTAAAGTCAAATGAAATTGACAATCCTCACAAGAGTAAACATGGAAAAACATCTTGTCAATCCTTACTTTTCTAGATAGATCCCAGGATCCTAGGACAATGTATAGTTATAACCAAAATCCATCTACCTAGGGTTATTTAATTAGGATAGACCTCATTTCCATCATAAATATAATACCCAATTTGTATAAACCATAATTAACATCATAGTTTATGACCATAACCTTGTACATGGAAAAAGCAAGGTAAAGGAAAATTAAACCAATTTTTACACCTATCATGTAACTTCAAATATGAATGTTTGATAATTCATCAAATAATTTTAACACTATAAACTAAATCCAAAATATATTCATAATATAAAATTTAAAATTATGAATAAAGCGAAAAATAATACATAATAAATAATCGTTTTAAAAATTTAAACAAGTGATAATCATTTGTGAAAAATTCACAAAACATAAAATTTCAAAGTAGTATAATTTTTCCTTGTATTATCTATATTAGATAATCTAATAAATATAAAATATTTTTATTTATTTAAAAATGAACATCTTAATATTATCCGTATTATTAAATTTCAATTAAATAAATGATATTTGAAATATAAAAATTTTATATTCCATTTTTTATTATGTTAACATTTTATATAATTGAAATATCAAATATTTATTTTTTAAACCTTGATCGCATAAATTATCAAATATCATTTTTATTTGGTTCAAATATTTTTTTTAGATAAGGAATTTAAATTTGAAAATTTTAAATTAACAATTATGTACAATTCATAATTCAATATAAACTTATTTATATTTTTTTTATTTTATAATTTATAATTTATTTATAAATCGCCCTTATAATTTCTATATAAATAAAATATATCAAAATTATAGGGTATTCCATTTGAACCAATTTTATTCTAATATTAACAATAAAATTTTGGGAGGTTACTTTAATAAAAATTTGATAAAAATTTGATAAAAATTTATTTATTAATTATAAATATATTATAAATAATTACTTTAAAAATACATTATAAATTAAATAGATTCGTGAAAATATATTTTTCATTAATTTATAAAAAAGTTAGAATTAATATATTTCAATTCTTAATTGAAAAATTAGAAAAAATCTAATTTTTTTAACATATCATATTTAATGATATACATTATATCATAAGTAACGATTCACCATTTTTCTTGCATCATTTTTTAAAATTGGAATCTTATAGTGTGTGATAAATAATAAAGCCAAAATCTACCACTAATTACGATATCATTTTCTATAATAATACGTGGATTGGACCTTTAGCATTTGGGAATCATATTTTACGATATATGCTACATTAGTATGTTGATATAATGCTCTATTTTATGGTTTCATTATTAGATAATTTATCCATGATATCTTTATAAGAATCCCTATATCATATTATATGATATATAAAAATATAAGGATTTGAACTATTCCTTAAGCTATGATATCCAATATCATGTTATGAAATCATATCCCTACTTATGATATGACTTATTCAGAAAATATGCATAGCTAAAAAACTATATGATATTTTATAATACAAAATATTATATCCTTTTTC
This sequence comes from Viscum album, assembly GCA_963277665.1. Taxonomy (NCBI): domain Eukaryota; kingdom Viridiplantae; phylum Streptophyta; class Magnoliopsida; order Santalales; family Viscaceae; genus Viscum; species Viscum album. The sequence continues at coordinate 1,322,963,736 of OY728143.1, forward strand.
CAAAGGAATATATTCATTTCATCATATTATATTAAAAAATATATCATTATTTATTTATTTTTAAACACAATTTTGAGAATCAAACCACATTGCACTGCTTCAATGCCACTGATGGGTTTCATAAGGATCAAATAACCCTTACTCAAGAAGAGAAGGACACAAATAAATCCAAAAACCCAAAATATAACATGATATAAAATTTAACATAGGTATAATATAGAATGAAGAATAATGTGTACCTTACATTAATATTGGATAAAACTACCTTCTTTAATCACAAGTTTGATGAAGATTACTAAGAAGCATCTGCAGTGATCCTCCCTCATGATGTATCCATGAGTTAAGCTGAAACACACAATGTTTGTGTGATATTATCCTCCATGCCATGATATGATTATATTTCTCGTGGTAAAGTAACATGAAGAAAGAGAGATTAAGTAAAGAGAATCCATAGGAATCGTGAATGTCATTTTCATGGACTTCAACCTATTTATATATTTATTGGGGAAAATCCTTTGGATTTTATGAATTTTCTCTAATTCTAGGAAATTTTGGTGTAGTTCTATGGTTATAATACACATTCCTCTCATAAAAACAATAATTAATAAATTTATCATAATAATACAACGTTCTTTTCTCTCATATCATTCATTATATGGAATGTTTGAAATAAATGATAGCTATCATATAATAGAGAAAAATACTAAATATTAACATTCATAAAACTTCCAATCATTATATTCAATCATAATCATATAATAAAAATAAATGTATTTTTAAATGCCTATGTTATAACTATAGGTGACCAAGGCAGTAGTACAATATCAAATATCATTCCATATAATGTACCCTTTACCAAGGAATATGATTTTACTTGTATTCCAATATGTCATAACATATGATATATATATATATATAACCACTCATAATATACAACATAAACATGTCATATGAACATAATATTTAGTGAATATTTCCATAAATTTTATGGGACTCTATTGTATGAGTATCGAGTTAGAATTATATATTAGAAAGAAATTAAATTTATTCTAAATTTATATGAACTATCCCATATTAATAATGTGAAATCATATGATACATTTTATTATCAATTATAATTATGAGAGACAATTATTTGGTGATATAATAATCTTCACCTGGTTGAAAAATCATAAGATTATTTTAGAGTTATATTTAATAAAAAAGGTAGATGTAAAAACTCAAAATGATTGAAGAAAATACCATTTTATTTTTGATATAGTTTAGGGTAATATTTAAGTATTTGTTTACAGAAAAAATATTTTATGGTTACCTTTTTAAAATAATGGTTAATGACATGGTTTTAGAAAATGAATGGAATTCATGTGGTGATTATTGTAACTTGTTAATATGAACTAATTTTCTACCATAACTTCAAACCATGATCTGGTTTATATCATGGTTTTTCAAGATTTAAAAATGAGTAAATCAATGATGAAAAATTATTTTAATCTAATGTGAGGTTTTTAAGCATAAAATAGGATATTTTTTATATTAAATCAATGTTTAACGGTGCTTTGATGAAAGAAAACAAACCATTTCATTATTGAAGTCATGTAATTGACCATGATTTCGATTGAGGTTTGGTAGAATATGTTTTCCATTGGATATAATGAGGTTTTAAATCATATCATGCATTAGGAAACCAAATCATAATTTAAAAACCACATTCATGGTTTATACCCTAGTCATTGAAAAAAATAAAGAGTATCTCATGGTCTCTAGTGTTGATAAGGATATTTCTTATAGAATAACTATTGAACGTTGTATGAAAAAATAATATCTTGATATTGATGAAACCATGTAATTATTTATGATTGATATGAAATTAAAAACTGTACAATTATTGAAAAATTACGGATTTATAGATTTAGTAACATAAGTTTTCATAGTGATGGAATTTATTAAAAAATCATGTAGTTGCTTAGTGTGCTACACTAATATTTTTAGGAAATCAACTTGATTTAACAAAAAGTTGATTGTTTAAAATATGTAAAAATAAATATTTTAATTAACGTATTTTTACATTTTTAAAAGAATTTATCAATGGTTTTGACCATTATTTATTAAAGTTGTGATCATTTTAATTTCAAAAATATGTGGAAACATATTTAAAAAGAGAAAAAATATTAATGATCAAATTATAGAGTTATGATATTGATAGGATATTCTAAGTGTACTGATCATGGTAATGTAAGGAATAATTATCACTTATTGAAATATTTTTTTCCAAAAGTCGAAAAAATGAAGAATATGTTCATAAAAATGATGTATATATAAAATATTTTTGTAAAAAAAGTGTAATAATTCCATGTTTTTATTTATACAAATTAGCTAATTCACTTGTTAAAAAATGTGTCAAAACTTTTGAAATAGAGAAACAATATTTCTATGTCCTGGGAATTGTAAACCAATAGAAACAATTTTTTTCTATAAACATGTAAACATGTGTATATTATATATTTTCTGTAATCAATATATCTAAATTGTGTGCTCCTCATGCATAAAATTATGAATGTAAACTATGAAAAGTTTCTTATGCTGTGTGATTTTTTCTTTTCGTACTCAACATTTATGAGAGAAAAGTTTCTAAAAACTATCAAGAAAGATCATTATAGGGAATAATTATTAATTTAAATACCTTAATTTAGCCTCCATTTTAGGGTAAAATACCCAGTAGTTTGAAAATGTGTTACTATATCTAATGGTTCTTTTTCTAGGGTGACTTCTCTTGTTAGTGGATATAATAATGATCTTCAATAATAATGTTATTCTAATCATAAATATTCATAACATTGATTTATGTTATAATTAATTGAAAAAATATTTCTAGTCCCTTATAATAGATTTTTATATGATGTTCATATATGAATTATTTATAAGCATATAATGGAGAGAATTTATGAAAAGAAATTTTATATACATTCATGTTAATAAAAAATGAAACAATTCTCTAGATAGATATTTTTCTAATACAATTTACATAACTGTGATATTTTATATGTTCTAAGAGGCTATGTGGGAGAAAATTAGTGAATATATATTGAGTATATTAAAATGTAAAAGTGAAAAAACTAAAATTATTTTGGAAATAATATGAATATTTTATGATGTACCAAACTTAATCAATTTATTAATTAGTTGATCATGTGAATGTGTTTGGAGAGGACATGTGTGGACATTCAGTGATGATTGAAAATTTTAGGCTTGTTAAGCATGTACTATAAAGGATTTCCAAATCAATTTAATCTAAAGGTTTTTATGATTGAGGAATTAGATCCCAATATGATATCTACTAATGAGTTACAAATGTTCCTCATTATAGTTGTGAACATGATAAATGGGTATGATCCAATGACAAAAAATAATTCAGGGGAGGTGCAATTATTAGTGATAACGAATCTCACCATGAAGGATGATATATAAGAAAAATAATTGAATTGGTAATTTCAATTCCTTTGCTCAATATTAAATAGTGGAATGGAAAGTTTAATGTATAGTTCCCACTCATAAACTTTCAATGTGGAAAGGATAGACACATCACTACAAAGTATCTAAAAAGATTATTATATAATGAGGAGGACGGTCCATAAATTAAAATTTATGTAACACACCGAGATTTTATGAGAAATATTATTTTTAATTTCATTGACATCTTATGTTGGATGCTTCACCAATATTAGATTAGAATATACACAACACCGTAATATCCTGTAGAATACACAAACACTATTCTTGGCTTGTGTGGCACGCAAAAGCGACCTTCCTCAATTGCTTGTGTTGTACGCAGTACCGGGTTTCAATAAACAACAATATATTGTTATAATATTATTATGAACTTTCCAATATGAATATTATTAACTAAATTTTGAATTTTATAACATTATTATTCATATTACACATTTTCTAGAACATGGTATGAGAAAAATTAAATTTTTCGGGTAAAATAAGTATTTTTAAAAAAATGCAGTTTTGTCGCCTTTTGATGGAACACACACTTTAAAACTAGTTTTTTACATGTTTATAAGTTCAATTTGACAAAATAAAATTCTTCTTTGGAATCAGGAAATAAAAATTTACTTTGGATAAATTTTTAATATTATTCTAATAACTTTCATATTTTAATGAATAGAAAAAACACGCTATATTTTAATTTAAAACAAAATTTTTCATCATAATAATTTATATTGTAAAATTATAATATTTAATGGTTTCAAAGTATAAATATAATATATTTTTACCATTTAATATAATGTATGTCATTAGCATTGATTTTACATTGAATTCATAGGTAAAATCATTTTAATCTTTTGCAATGTTTTAACTTTTAAAACTCGTTTTCTTAACAAAAGGATTAGTTTTAAATTAACTAATGAAACTTATGTGATTTGAATTTCTAAAAATGCATTCCATATTTGGAATCATTAATTCCAAATTATGTAAATAGGCTACTTTTTATTTTTGGGCACTATGAATAGTAACTACAATAACTTTTATTTACCATAGTTTAAGGTAAATCAGGTAATTAAGGGTAAATATAATATTATAAAATTACACTAACACTTGTGTTAATATAATTTGATGATTATATTTTTTCCTATGGCATATTTGGGTTGAAATTTAACCCATTGGAATCCACTTGTAGTTGATTAAGACCTTTAATTTATTTTATTTTAAAGAACATGAAATATGTCTCACTCAAACTTTAATAAATAAAGTATTTTTAAGATGTGGTTATACAGAATATAAATTCCATTATAAATACTAATTTGAAAGCTAAAATGTTTTTTCTTTGTTTTGGTAATTTATTTGTAATTTATAAGTGATATTTAATTACCTTAATAGCTTATACATTAATGATGCAGAAATTATTTACCTAGTGAAAAATCAATAATATAGTTTTTATTAAAGTAATAATAATCATGAAAAGGCCCAAAAAATTTAAAAAACCCTATTGGTCAAGTATATGTATACCATAAACATACAAGGGTAGACATTGGGACCATTTGAAGCCGTATAAAAGAGATTATGACATTTATATTATATTATTTTTAATAATGTCAAAGTTTTCACCTTCATAACATAATATATATAACAATTTAAATGTTGTGATTTTAAGATGATAAATTCGAGTAAAAGTTATATTATGAAATTTAATAGATTTATCTTTATCATAGAATTTTAATTTTAATTTTTATTTAACAAATAAGTATATTAAATAATTATACAAAAATTATATTGTAATTATTTTATTAAGAGAAGTCTCAAATAATTGGTATTAAAAATTATAAAATCAATATTATATGAACTATTTAAGGTACTCCACTAATTTTCTACATTATTATGACATATAAGGAACCTATTAAATATTTTTGATCGAATATATATTCTCTGTGGATTTTATTTAAATTCAAATAATTGAATAGTGTCAAAATCGATACTATTGATATTTTATAAAAAAACATATTATTAAATTGTTTAAAAAATACAAAAATATTTAAAATTTAAAAATTGAAAATTATATGGTCTAAAATGTAATATTTATCTAATTATGGAAAATTAACAACACATAATTAAGTATTTATAACAATTTAAAAAAGAGAATTTTTTTACCAGAAATAAATTTAAATTGATTAAATAAGGATAAATCAAATTGATAAGGTTTAAAATAAATTACAAGCATGTATAAATTTTATTGTTTGATGATATTACAACCCTATCTCATCCTATCTTAGAATTTGAGTCATCTTGGACGTTTTTAAGAGGGGTTTTAATTTATTATAAATTAATATTTCTTATGTTTCCAAAGGTGACCCTCTCCTCCCTTATAAAAGGGCACCTCCTCCCTCTCCTCCTCACACCACTTTGAGCCTTAAATCTCGGCAAAAAACTACCAATTTCTCTTCTAATATTTCTTATAAACATACTAGATGTCCTGGTCTTCTTCAATGACCAACTTTAGTGCCCTATGAGGTGGTTTAGAAGAGGCGCGTCGAAGAAGAGGTAATATCCATTTCCGATTCTTTCAAATTCATTTATTCTTCAACTTCATCTTATTTTGTTGTTTCATAATAAATTAATAACATAATAATCACTCATATACTGATATGTTATTATAAATATGAACCAACCCTATTTCACCTTCTATCCATGATACGAAAAATGAATTCACCACACGTGCGTACGTACGGAATACCGTCTCCACGCAGTGGTGTAATCTGTTTTTCCACCACCACCTTACATGGATGGGTATAATGGTGTAAATAATAACTATATATGGTTATTATAACATGATACTAATTCTGAGATATTATATCATCCACTCTAATTCCATTCAATAATTATGAGAACGATATCATCGCTCGTGCGTACCTACAGATTACAGTCTCCACGACACAATGAGATTCATTATCCAAGTTAACCAGTTAAGAATGATTAAAAAGTATATAAATTAAATAATCATGAAATATATGACATATTAATGATTCTGGATTTATTTATATGTTATTTACTTACTTCCATTCAATTTAATAAGGAAACGTAAACAGCGTTCATGCATACGTACGGCCTACCGTCTCCATGGACGGTGTTTTTCATTCCATTTATCGATATATTATATGATGAATATATATTATATATAAATAATGTTTTAAATTCAAGAAATATTTAATCATGATCTATGTAATCATATGATTAATGATAAGTCAAAGCATGTACGATAAATGAAACAATTTTACCCAAAACACAGCTTTAACACGGAATTGACAAAAGAATTGGTAATATAAAGTCGTAAGTGAATCATGTATGATATCATAAATATTTTTATGGTTATATTACAAGTTAATAATTTGTTTAAACCTAATATACAAAAGTCTCGTACACATATAAAAGAAATTGGAAATAAGGTATGGGATGATTTTTCAATCTCATTTTTATCCGAGATTGCTTATACGTAAGTATTTACTAGGTTTATATTTTTCACCCATGTCCATAAAATGTTTTTTCTTAAAGTGTTTAATATTCTTCCATGCAGTTTTAAAGTCATGTTTACCGCTCTTTGACTTTTACTTTGTGTTATGGAAGGAATATTTCTTTTGATTACCATACGTGGTACTTTTTTAATTTTCCGTTAAAAGTATAAGGAGAATGTTTTTTAACTTATACGGCATGAATGGATTTTTAGGAACATTGTTACCATGAATCTTCCTTTAAAAGTTTTCAAGTTTATTTTCAATTAACTTATTTTAGTTTAAAATTTTATGACATGTTAAGAAAGGAAAAAAAAATTGAAGTAGAAAGGATATTTTTCTCAAGAATGGAGTTCTAGTGTTAAAAAAAATTATTTTCCATCTAAGATAACATAGGGTTCTGTTTATACCACTATTATTACATTGATTCAATTATGTTATGATGGAATTATTTTTATTAATTACATTTATCTTATATGGATTATGTTATGATAAAATGATGTTTAAGAATCCCTTTTTTTATTACATGGGTTTTTCTATGATGTATGATTTATGATTTTGTGCCACACGAAAGAATGATTTAATTATGAGATAGGTGGGACCTATATATCCCTCAAATGCATTGGGTAAATTTTTATATCTAATGAGATGGACATGGATGGAGTGACAAGTGAATCCGATTCAGTAATACAGGGTTGGAACAAAAATTTAACCCGGTTCAGTAATGGACTTTGTCCACTATGATGGTCTTGGCAGCAATTCCTTGACTACTATAGAAATAATAACATGTGATTAATGGATTCCTCAATTACATGTTTTATTACCATTCCATTTTATCATGATTAATGTTACTTTATGATCTATTCCTTACGTACTGCCAATATTTATTTCACAACTCAAGATTTTAATGTTTAAACATTATGTTCATGTTTTTATGTTCAAATGTATATGGTTTGTTTTATTTTCTCCATGCTTACCCTTACTGAGAATTTCAGATCACCCTTTTTATGTTTTCTTTTCCCAAGGATATAAAGAGAGGTTTTAGGTAAGAAAACAAAAAGGAAATATCTTTATGGGAGATGTTGAAGATCTTTCACCATGATTAGAAGACTGTATTCCATGTTTCCAAAGACAATAAACTATTACGGTCCTTGGATGTATTTTTTTATTATGTATTAAGTATTTTGTAAAAGTAATGTAACGTCCATGCACATCAAGTGTGGGTCTCTACAGTTGGTATCAGAGGAAAGGTTTAGTTAAACTTTGGGAACTAGGATGCGAAAACTTTAGTGAGATCCCTAGAGATATTTTAAAGGAATTTATAGGGATGTCTCTAAGGCTAAGTATAAGTATAGGTTATAGTCCTAGAATTACAGTAATGATCTTATAATTAAACCTAAGAATTTATATATTGAAGGTAATACCCCTTTATTAAGCTGTTTTCCTAGCAAGATTTTTTCCTCTCACACTATTCTTTTTGGGTTTTAGACGATGGATGGAACCCAAAGGAAACGTGTTGATCAATGTAATGGAGAATGCAATGATTTTCCTCTTGAACAGACCAATGTTATGGGAGATGGAGTGTAAAATCTTATTTCTATACTTACACAAGCTATGAATCATTCTGGACTTCCCAATGAGCAGAGAAAGGAACAATATTCTATTGAGTCCTTCATGAGGAAAAGTCCAACTTCTTTTAGTCGGTCTTCTGATCCACTTGTTTCTAAACAATGGATTAGTACCATTGGAAAGATATTTTCAATACATAGTAGTTCAGATCATGAGAAAGTCATTTTGGCTATTTACCGGTTAGAAGGTGAAGCAGACCAGTGGTGGACTCTAGTTAAAAATACATGGCCCCAGGATGAAATTGAATCCATGGAATGGGGCGAGTTCACAAACTTGTTTTTAAATAAGTACTTCCCTAAAATTCTTCAAACAAAGATGGAAAAGGAGTTTCTTGAGCTTAAGAAAAAGGATGATGAATATGTTGGTATATACGAGGAGAATTTTAAAAGGCTTGCAAGGTATGCATCTGACTTTATCATCCAACCTAAAAGTAAAGTTGATCGATTCTTTAGTGGATTAAAACCAAGTCTCTAAAGGGCATTAACTATAAGATACATCAGTAGCTATGAAGAAATTTTGAATTATGCTATCACGGTTGAACTGGAAGTTGGTGTAACATATCCACCTCATGGATTTGACAAGAAACAAAAGATGGAGTTCCAGGAAATATCACAAAACAATGGTGAAAGGAAAAAGAATGTTTCTTTATGTTCAATGTGTGGAAGGAATCATGGTGAATATTTTCTTAAAGGGACTAGAAAATGATTTAAGTGTGTAAAATAAGGTCATCGAGAAGCTGAGTGCCGAAGAAATGGGAAAAAGGCAACTAATAATGAGAATAGAGAAAATACTATAGAAAACGCACCACCAACACTTCAATGCTTCAAGTGCAAGGAAATGGGGCATTATTCTAACCAATGCCCTAATCCAAGGGTTAATGATGATCAACATCAAAAACCTTTCAAGGAAAAGGACAAAGGGAAGTCACATGCGATCACTATTGGAGATGTTAAATATGACAATGAATTGGTTGAATGATTAAGTGTTTATGTAATGAGATTCCAAAATAGTGTTGTGGAATCTCATTTATAGTATCTTGGAATATTGGAATATCTATGTATTGGTTTGTTGTGGTTTTAAATAATTATATGGTAAAGGTAACCATAAAGGTGATTGAAATATTTTTGGAAAAAAAATGATATGCGCATAATGAAGGGATAAAGAGATAATGAAATGTTTGATAGTATTAATAAGCTCATGACTGATATGAGGAAAAAGTGACATCATGGTTTGAATATATAAAAAGTTTGGGATTTTGGTATGTGGAAAGAGTTAACTTTTTACAGCATTCATGTTTTCTCTAAGGTTCAATGGGTATTCATTTTTAAAGAGAATACATGATTAAGGTATTCACATTTTTAGAATGTGACCAACAATAAGATATATCTTATGATATATGGGGGATAAATGATGGTATTCACATACTTGGTTGATGAAATTTCTAGTAATCATTTTCTTTATACTATGAGCATGGATAGAAGTATTTTGGATAAGCCTAAAGAATTGAAATGGATTATGTTAGACATAAGATAATATTGTTTAAGGATAAGACCTTTTTTGATATTATTTATGGAATGTTATATTAGTGTAGTTTTAGAAAAAGGAGAACCTGTAGGACGAGCGACAACCCATCACGTCGGACAAGGTTTTGGGAATCTAACCCACAACCGAAGTGCGACATGCCTTTATCGCCTACCACTGGCCTACAGAAAGTCCCTGATTAGTAGAAATTAGTTTTATTTTATTAAGCGGAATGATAAATGAAGTATAAGTCCATTTTTGGAATCATATACAGTTAATCTCACCATAGATGGACTTATGTATATTTGATAACATTTTCTAACCTTTTGTTCGAGACATATGGAATGACCCATCATTCTATCATATGATCTACTAACACTTCAAGAATGACAAATTCAACTTCATTTCTATAAATAATAGATGAAGAGGAAATTGTTCATGGAATGGCCAATGATAATATTACACTGAAATCAAGTAAGTATTTCTCCTTGTGAAAAAATTAATCAAATTTAGAGAAATGATCTTGAAAACCAAAAACGTTGTCCTAGTACCCTCATATCCGATTAATTAGACGGTAACTTAGATCACCACAAATTTATGGCTTTTTAATTTTTGGATTTTTTATAGCCATGTCATTTCCCACTTTCCATCAGAATGTGACGGTTAGATTTATCTTCCATATCCACATTTTCACCTATGTTCTTCTATGTGGAAACCCAATGATGAGTTAATTTGGGTAACCATTAAGCTGCACACTTTAGTTTTTATAATTATGATTTAGTATTCCATTTTACGATGTGGGTTTCTATTAAAGAAACTTTCAAGTAGTAATTGATTTATAACCCTGACGAATATCGAGGGCGAAATTCATTTTAAAGTGGGTAGAATGTAACACTCTGAGATTTTATGAGAAATATTCTTTTTAATTTCTTTGACATATTGTGTTTTACGATTCAACAAGATTATCTTGCACTATATGCAACACCAAATTAGCTTGTAGTATATGCAAACACTATTCTTGGCTTTTGTTGCACGCAGGAGCGACCTTCTTAAATAGCTTGTTTTGTACACACAACCGGGTTTTTCTAAACAATGATATATTGTTATAATATTATTATAAACTAGACGTTATGAATAGTATTAACTATATTTTAAATTTTATTACATTATTATTAATCTTACTCATTTTCTAGAACATGGTATGAGAACAAAAGGAATTTTTTGTGTAAAATAAGTATTTTTTAAAAAATGCAGTTTTGACACATTTTGATGGCACACCCACTTTAAATCTAGTTTTTGACATGTTTATAAATTCAATTTGGTAAAAAAAATTCTTCTTTTGAATCAGATATAGAAATTTATTTTGGATAAAATTTCCATATTATTTTGATAACTTTCATATTTTAATGAATAGTAAAAACACGCTATATTTTAATTAAAACAAATTTTTTCATCGTTATAATTTATATGATTAGAGTATAATATTTAATGGTCTTAAAGTATAAATATAATATATTTTTTAACATTTAATATAATGTATTTTATTAGCATTGATTTTACATTGAATTCATAGGTAAAATAATTTCAATCTTTTGTAATGTTTTAACTTTTAAAAATCGTTTTCTTAACAACGTGATTAATTTTAAATTAATTTCAGAACATTCTGTGATTTGAATTTGGAAAAATGGATTCCATATTTGGAATCATTAGGTCCAAATTATTTTAATAGGCTATTTTTTATTTTTGGGCACTATAAATAGTAACTACGGTAAATTTTATTTACCATAGTTAAAGGTAAATCTGGTAATTAAGGGTAAAAATAATATCATACAATTACGATAACACTTGTCTTAATATAATTGGATTATTATGTTTTTTCATATGGCATATTTGGGTAGAAATGGAATCCATTAGAACCCACTTGAATGTGATTAAGACCTTTAATTTATTTTATTTTAAAGAAAGTGAAATATGTCTCACTCAAACTCTAATAATTAAAGTATTTATAATATAAGGTTATACAGAATATAAATTCGATTATAAATACTAATCTGAAATATAAAATGTTTTTTTTGTTATGGTAATTTATTTTTAATTTTTATGTGATATTTAATTACCTTAATAGCTTATACATTAATGATGTAGAAATTATTTACTTAGTAAAAAATCAATAATATTGTTTTTATTAAAGTAATAATACCCATGTAAAGGCCCAAAAACTTTCCCAAAACCTATATTTAGATTATATCTATATCATAAGAATCCAAGGGTCTCGTTTGGGACCATTTAGAGGTGAATAAAAGAGATTATGACATTTATATTCTTTTATTTTTAACAATGTCAAAGTTGTCACCTTCATAAATTAATAAATATAACAATTTAAATGTTGTTATTTTAAGATGATAAATTCAATTAAAAGTATTATTATGAAAGGAAATAGATTTTTCTTCGTTATGTGATTTTATTTTTAATTTTTATGCAAAAAATATGTATATGAAACAATTATACAAAAATGATATAGTAATTATTTTATTAAGTGAAATATCAAATAAATCGTATTACAAATTTTAAAATAAATATTAAATGAACTTTTTAATGTTCTCCACTAATTTTATAGATGAATATGACATGTCAGGAATTTATTAAATATTTTTTATCGAATATAGCTTCTCTATGGATTTTATTTAAATTCAAATAATTTAATAGTGTCAAAATTGACACTATTGATATTTTATAAAAATAACATATTATTAAATTGTTTAAAAATCAAAAAAATTTATAAAAATTACAAATTGAAAATTATATGGTCAAAAATGTAATAATATATCTAATTATGGAAAATTCACAACACATAAGTACGTATTTATAACAATTTAAAAATTATAATTTTATTACCACAAATAAATTTAAATAGATTAAATAAGGATAAATAAAATTGATAATGTTTAAAATAAATTCAAAACATTTCTAAATTTAATTAGTTTATGATATTACAACCCAATATCATCTAATATTCTAATGCAAGTCATCTTGGATGTTTTTTAGTGGGGTTTGAATTTATTATAAATTTATATTTCTTATGTTTCGAAAGGTTCCCCTCTCTTCCCTTATTAAAGGGCACCTCATCTCTCTCCTGCTCACACCACATTGAGCCTTCAAGCTCGGAAAACCCTGAACATTTATCTTCTAAAATTTTCTATCAACATACTAGTGGTTTTGGTCTTTTTCAAAGAACAAATTTAGTGCCCTACGAGGAAGTTTTGAAGAGGCGCATTGAAGAAGAGGTAATATCCATTATCGATTCTTTCAAGTTCATTTCTTCTTCTACTTCATCTTATTTTTTTGTTTCATAATAAAGTAATAAAATAAGTATAAATAATATACTAACATGTTATTATAAATATGAACCAACCCTATTTCACCTTATATCTATCCTACAGAAAACTATATAACTGCGTGTGCGTACGTACGGAATATCGTCTCCACGCCGTGGTGTAATTTTTTTTACACCACCACCATACTTGGATGGGTATAATGGTGTAATGAATAACTATATATGGTTATTATAACATGATACTAATTCTGAGATCATATATCATCCACTCTAAATCCATTCAATAATTATGGTAACGATATCATCGCTCGTGCGTACGTACGGATTACTTTCTACACGACGCGATGAGATTAATTTTCCAAGTTAACCATTCAAGAATGATTATAAAGTATATATATTAAATAATCATGAAATATATGACTTATTAATGATACTGTATTTATGTGTATGTTATTTACTTACTTCTATTCAATTTAATAAGGAAACGAAAATAGCTTTCATGCGTACGTACGACCTACCGTCTCCATGAACGGTTTATTAAATTCCATTTATCAATATATTATATGGTGAATATATATTATATATAAATAATGTTTTACATTCTGTATATATTTAATCATGATATAAGTAATCATATGATGAATTAAAAGTCAAAACATGTACGAAAAAAAGAAATGATTTTACCCAAAACGCAGCTTTAACATGGAATTAACAAAAGAGCGAGTAATATAAAGACGTATGTGAATCCTGTATGATATCATAAATATTGTTTTGGTTCTGTTAAAAGTTAATAATATGTTTAAACCCTCTATACAAGAGTCTCAGACACATACAAAAGAAATTGGACATAAGGTAAGGGATGATTTTGCAATCTCATTTTTATCCGAGATTGCTTATACATAAGTATTTACCGTGGTTATATTTTTTATCCATGTCCATTAAATGTTTTTCATAAAGTTATTAATATTCTAACATGTATGTTTAAATTCATGTTTATCCCTCTTTGACTTTTACTTTGTGTTATGGAAGGAATCTTTATTTTGTTTACCATACGTGGTACTTCTTGACTTTTCCGTTAAAAGTATGAGGAGAATGTTTTTTTACTTATACGACATGAATGGATTATTATGAAAATTATTACCATGAATATTCCTTTACATGTTTTCAACTATATTTTAAATTAACTTATTTTAGTTTAAAATTTCATGACATTTTCAAAAATGAAAAATGTTTTTGAATTAGAAAGGTTATTTTCCTCAAGAATGGAGTTCAAGTGTTTTATCAAAATTATTTTCCATCTAAGATAACATAGGGTTCTGTTTCAACCCCTATTATTACATTGATTTAATTATTTTATGATGGAATTATTTTTATTAAGTACATTTATCTTATATGGATTATGTTACGATTGAATGATGTTTAAGAATCCCATTTTTATTACATGGGTTATGCTCTGATGTATGATTTATGATTTTGTGGCACACGAAAGAATGATTTAACACTACTGGAAATATGATATATACCAACGGTTTTGAGAAAACTATTTCTATAGTTCACTAATTTGGACCTATACCAACATTTTGGCCAAAACCGCTGGTATAGGTCACTTATATAGACGAAAACTATACCAACAGTTTTGGCCAAACCGTTGGTATAGGTTCACTAATTTTGACCTATAACAATGGTTTTGCCAAAACCATTAGTATAGGTCCATTATAGAGAACCAATACCAACACTTTGGCCAAACCGTTGGTATAGGTTTCCCCAATACCAATGGTTTGTCCAAAACTGTTGGTATAGGTCTCAAAATCAAAGAACCTATACCAACAGTTCTCAAAACTGTTGGTATAGGTACATGTATTTTTAATGGAATCTTCTTACATCAGACATTAAAAAATAAAAATTTAAAATACTTATGATAATACATATATATATTTATAAAATTATGTTCACAAAATTATGTAAGGTTAGTGGTTACGTTGTTCAATCACAAATGGAAGGTGATGAGATCAAAACCAACTGGATGATTTTTTTGAATTACATATACCAATGGTTTATGGAACCGTTGGTATAGATTTTCATATTACATATACCAACGGTTTTACCAAAACCATTGGTATAGACCTATCCTCACAGATTGCTTGGAAATGGTTCAAAAAATTGTCGGTATAACCTATACAAACGGTTTTGAGGCCTAATGCAATGGTTCCAAACCGTTGGTATAGGTTATTTTTCCAGTAGTGTCATTATGATATGGGTAGGACCTATATCTCTATCCAATATATTGGGTAATGATTTATATCTCATGAGATAGACATGATTGGAATGAAAAGTTAATCCAGTTCAGTAATATAGGGCTGTAACGACATGTAAACCCAGTTCAGTAATGGACTTTGTCCACTATTATGATCTTGTAAGCAATGCCTTGGCTACTATGGAAATCATAACATGTGCTTAATGGATGAAACAATTACATGTTTTATTCCCATGATATTTTATCATTATTAATGTTCCTTTATGATTTATGCCTTATGTACTACAAAGATTTATTTCACAACTGAAGATTTCAATGTTTAATCAGTATGTTCATGTTTCTATGTTCAAACATATGTGGTTTGTTTTATTTTCTCCATTCTTACACTTACTGAGCATTTGAGCTCAACATTTTTATGTTTTCTTTTCCCCAGGATATAAAAAAACGTTTTAGGTAAGAAAACAAAATGTAAAGATATTTAGGGGAGATGTTGAAGATCTTTAACCATGATAAAAATATTGTGTTCCATGTTTCCAAACTCACTAAACTATTACGGTCCTTGGATGTCGGTTTTTTATGTATTAAGTATTCTGTAAAAGTAATATAATGTCCACGTACGTCATGTTTGGGTCTCTATAATTTATATATGGATGTAAATGGAAATTTGATTACTGAGAAAAATTTCTTAAAAATTTAAACTTTATATCACAAGTATTCAACATCTGATAGGAATTAGAAGATTGAGAAAGTGAGGTTTATTAATACTTTAGTGAAAACGTTCTTATGGTTATCATTAATAAACCATAAAGTTACAAGGAAAGAATATTTTAAGAAGTAAAATATTAGGGTGTTATGTAACTAAAGATTAAATTAATGTACACACTTGATGTGATAGATTTATTATAAGGTCCCAAACATAAACATCACATAATATTGAATTAAGTTAAGAGTTATACATTTAGGATCTTTTTAGGTTTAGAGTTTTATAGAATTCAACCATATCTATTATATTACACCTCAAAAATTACAAATTAGACACTTCAAATGTATCCAAATTTTTTCACAATAATAAAAATCCTTGAATAAAACAAGATTTATTTTCGTGATATAAATCATCTTGAATACTTCCTTTCGCTTAACCTTCCCTATAACCTGTGAAAAAACATTTCAAAAACTTGGGATGAGCAAAAAAATCTTTGTAAGGGTTATAAAATAAATAAATAAAACATTAGTCCATAAATACATACAAAACACAATATCTTTCACATAACTCATGAAATCATAAGAATAATGAATAACACATAGTAATCATAAATAAAAAAGGTAAATTGTGGAATCTATATCATACTTACATTGTAGATTTCACAACTAGGTAGGGAGTTACATTCGGGATACCCATCACAATATATGCCCTAAATCTCTTAGGATAAATATTACTATTTACCTCCACCATGTTACCCAATGCATTGGAGAGCTATTTAGGGCTCACCCACTCTAGGTTTATCATAGAAGCACCCATATACTTAAAAAATTCCCATGAAATATTACATAACCATAACATATAAAATAAGAATAAATGAAAGATAACATTTCCACATTGCAATAAAAATGTATCATTTAAAGATATTGACATAATAAATTCTTTCTAAAAACCATTTTCAATACCAAAATATGTAAAAAGGCTATATGGTATTTATTTTCCTTTTAAAGACATTATGTCTTGTTAAGGACTCCAAATATCAAACAATACTCACAACAGTGGAATAGTCATTATCACCGCGTACATTAAAAAGGAACATTCACTTTGTTATTTTGTAAAATGATTGGTAAAAAATGGTTCTTATTAAAAACATGAAATAAAATTAATAGAAAATATTTTATAATTATAAACCATATAAAAGAAGGTCATGTATAAACCAAAATATTCCCTAATGAATGGAGACTGAGATGAAGTCCCTTACAAAGATCATATAAATGACCTAAGAATTTATTCAATGGGGTGACTATGTTTAGAAATAGTATATCCACACAAATGAAAGTGGAAATTATAAAATTAATAAATAAATAGTTATTACACACATAATCTTGGCATAATATAATCAATAAAGTATGCGTAAAACCCAACAAGTGGAA
This sequence comes from Viscum album, assembly GCA_963277665.1. Taxonomy (NCBI): domain Eukaryota; kingdom Viridiplantae; phylum Streptophyta; class Magnoliopsida; order Santalales; family Viscaceae; genus Viscum; species Viscum album. The sequence continues at coordinate 1,322,981,614 of OY728143.1, forward strand.
ATTGGTTTACGAAGTTCCTTTATAAAAATTCGGCAGCCTAACAACATCACTTTAAAATTCAGAAAATGAGTTGATGGGATATAAAATGGTCTCTCATCACTTTTACATAAAATTTATAGAAATAAGGATATATAAGAACATATCCCAACATTATAAGACATAACAGAAAAGAAGTATTTGACTAAAAGAGGAGCGTGAAAGTTTCCCTTAGCTGGTGTCCGACTTGTCTTGTTCATACTTTGTCTCTATAAATAATAAAATTAAGTTAATTATACTTGATTTAGAAATTTTTTCAATTTTATTATTCCTTTTATATCACTTATTACCCTAATATAACAATCATTTAATTATTAAAGTTCATATCGGTCTTTTTGTTGTTGTTCGGTACTTGAGTCAAAAATGAACTTGTTATAATTACAAATTGTCCATGTGGCCAAAAGTCCATTAACTCCAGAATAGTATTCATGATTTAAATATCATATAAATATAGTATATATGAATTTATATCTATTATATATGTATTTTATAATATTCCATAACATTTGGATATAAGAAAGTGAAATGTACCGTTCTTAGAGATGGTAAGCCATACGTACACATGGACGCCACTTTCAATTATTTTTCATTTTTAATGGAATAAAAAATAAATGATACATTGGTATATTATAATTACAATATATTAAATATGTTATATAAGTTCATTAATTCCATACCTTATATGTTCCACGTATAGCATGGACGAGTCATATCACTTTGAGGGGGCAGTAGTCCACACTTCCTCAAATGAAATTATCATAGTGACTTGTTATGGAAATCATAAAGGTATGATGTAATTGAAAAATAAATAATAATATATAGAATATAAATATAATATATACCATATATAAATATATTTCTTTCATAAAGAACACCACTAGAGGCTGTAGGAGATAATTGAACAATCATCGTTTCATGAGGTAGTAGTTCGACATCCACAGAACCAGTATGTTCTAAATCAATTAGTTGGAGGTGTGTGTGAGTTTAGCTATAATACTTTGAATAAAAAAATCATATTATATTTAAGATACTATTTTTTTTATAATATAATTGAATAAAGAGAGTTATGGGGATGGATAATGGAACATAAATGAAGCTTGAGAGAAGACATTACCTCAAATCGGGTAATTCCTTTTGATTTAAGAAAACAATCCTTATTGAATTGCCTTATGAACAAGGTAAGGCTTATATAAGTAATATAGATATGTTGGGAGATTATTTTGGATGTTTTTGGATGAACCAAGGGGGCTTGGGATGTGTGAGTAAGGGTTAGAGGTTGTGGCCTTTTATAAGAGGGAGGAGGGGCACTTAAGAAATATCTTGAAATAATTTTTTTTGTAAATTATATTTTTATTGTAAATGAGTCCAAATTAAGTTATTTTTAAGATAATATGAATATATGTCGAAATAAAATTATTCAATTAGAATTATATAGGTTTTGAATATTTTTTAATCCTTCTTTTTTTTATTTAACCCCTTTTTACTCTTACCATTTTATCAAGCATTTAACACTTTGAGAATCATAATAGTTTTAAAAACATAAAAAATATCCAATTAAAGAGTAAATAATAAAATTTTAGGCTTATAATAACTTTTTTGGCCGAATCGTTGATTTTTATTGAATTTTATAATATTTAAAAAAATATTTTATATTTTAAAATATGAATTATGTCAATTTTGACACTATTCATATCATGGCTTTTTTAAAAATCTATAACAACTTGATTACTTCGAAAAAAATCCTTAATACAAAGATAACATGTAAATATCATCCAAGAAATTCTTAGATGACATCCAAATATCAAAATTACATTTATTTTAACATTTATAAAATCACTTATTAGAATCCTTAATAAAGAAATCACTGTATCATCATTGTGTCATAATATAATTTATTTATTTGACATATAAAAATTATAAATAAAATAACATGATATAGGAAATATTTTTATATTTCAAATTAATATTTATAGTTGAATATATAATTATATAAGAATATATAATTTTTTTTAGTAAAAGATATATGTTTATGTTATATTTTCCTTTACTTTAAATTAAATGCAATTTAATGTCATTTTCACACAAAACTGGCTCCATGAGGTCCTAAAATAGACCAACAGATGACAAAGGTTGGAAATATAACATCAAATAGGGTTAGTAAATGTGTAAGGGTAATTTAATATTATTATAATATTACTTTTGTCCCTTATTTACTAGATTTACCCTTTAACCATGGCAAATAAAATATTTACTGAAGTAACTATTCATAATGTAAAAAAATAAAAGTTTACTATTTAAAAAATCCAGAAATCCTTATTAAAAATATGAAATCAATTTTTCCAAAATCAAAACACATAAGTTTCAGAAATTAATTTAAAATTAATTCCTGTTGTCAAAACCGAAAATCGTGTTTTTAAGAAGTAAAAACTACCAAAATATTGAAATATGTTTCTATCCAATTTAAGAGTGAAATTACCTCAAATGACCAGAATTGTATTAAATGGTAAAAATATAATCCAATTTAACTTTAAAACAAATTAAAATTATAATATATCTATATAAATAAATTAGATTAAAAGGAAGTTTTGAATTAAAATGTAGTATTTTTCACTATTTATTAAAAAATGAAGTTTATCAAAAAATACCAAAATTTTATCCAAATAAAATTTTGATGTCACACTTCTAAAGAATAATTATATTTTGTCAAATAGGACATATAAAAGTTAGAAAAACTAGATTTAAAATGGTTTCACCATTAAAATGCGGTAAAATGACATTTAAAAAAATATTAGAGTATTTAATGCTTAAAATCATATCAATTCTTTTTTTAAGTATCTAAAATTTAGTAAATAAATTTTAATACATTTAATAATCATATTTTAGTTAGTTATATTCATTCCTTCAAATAAAATATCTAGGAATTAACTATCATTTAAAATAATAAAAAAAATATATTATTTTTTTTGTATAACTCAAAGTTGTGTGCAATGTATGATTTCAAAGAAACCTGCTGTTGTGTGTTGATTACGCTATCGAACAAAGTGTCCTAATTAAAATAAAATTAATATCTTATTCATAAATATTAATAGATATTAAAACATATTATTCTATAAATACTTGGGTTATTACATCCTTCCCCCCTTTTGGAAATTGCATCCTCACAATTTTAAAATTTGGCTTGGAAACATCATTGAAAGTCCCACATCAGAAAAAGATTCAATAAAATATCACTTTAAAATAATTAAATAGAAGTATAAAGGTCACATTAGATAAAAAATACTTGGATTCTAGGAAAACATGGATATGGAGGAGAAACTAAGTGTCAAGTTCTGATGAAGACTGATAAAAAATATGATCGGGAGAAAGTTAACCACTAGAAACCACAAAATTCTGATAGGTGAAATAGTCTTTGATTCCCCCAGTAGGAAAAGTAAATAGAAAAAGTTTTTCTTTGTTTTAGGATCCCTTTCATAAATTTTTATAATTTATTAAAGAGATTTACTAAGAACATAAGGAAATATACTTACTTTTCAATTAGAGTATCATGCTTTAATAATTTTCTACCAAAAACTCATATTTTCTCCAAACGACGTGTATTCAAGATGACTTGGTCACACCTGAAGCTATAGAATAAAATTCTATAGAATAAAATGATCCAAAATAGATGAACCATATATTTCCCATGTCTTCAGACATTAACCAAAACCAAAAACGTTAGTACAAGATTTGATAATCCCCAAAAAGTATAATCTTTTTTGAAAATATAAATATTACTCTTAATCTCTAAAATTGGACAAAAAAAATTCCCAGATATAAAAAGATACCATTCAATACCTAATTTCCCTTAAAATTATTCCAAATTGTACAAAATAAGTTTGAAACTAAAAATTTAGAAGGATTTGATCACATAGTCTTCTTTAAAATTCATAACAATCATCTCCAAATAACATCGGCTAGTCTTAAAGTCTCATACTAAAAAGTAATTAACCAAACCAAATATTCTCTATGATAGGTTAATCATTTACATAAAAAACCAAATATCTATATGTACAAAAAAAAAAAAAAAATTCTTTAAAAATAGAATTCCACCATTACTCCTCAATTGAAATCCCAACTTTTTTTATTCTCCTAAGGTGTATAGTGTTTTCAAAATAACAAACATATTCCAAAAAAACATTTATCACTTAATTAAAAAATACTTTTCTTATAATAAGGATATCCATTTGATGAAAAATAATATCCCAAATCAAATTATTCTTGATCAATAAAATCAGTTAACTAAAAAGAATAAGTCAAACTAACCAAGGACTTCATGTATGCCAGTGATACTCGATGCACCCTTGTTGCCCTTTGGTTGTGGGTTCGATTCATGAGGACTTTACAGACATGATGGGTTGTCACCCATTCTATGGGTTTTACTTTTTCTAAAACCATATAATTCTTATAACATTCTAAAAAATAAGATAATTTACTCAAAAATTACCATACCCTTCTTTATCCTCAATGGTTATCTAATTCCTTTCATTTTGCATCCCAAAATTTAATAACCATTAATCACCTCAAAAAAAGATCATATGAACCCCTAAGGTTATCGATTATATCCACACAAGAAAAATTAATTCTTCCTTGATAAAAATTTTCACATATCAAACATTATGTATACACATATTAAAAAAAGTATTCCCGAAGTAATCCCATCATAAAAAGAACATTAATACTTTTACACATTTCATGATCCTACAATCTACCATAACTATTGAATCCCTTACATGTTGACTTCTTACATATTCAACACTCTTCATAATCCTTTAACTATTATTTTACACATCATTTATTAATATATGATTCCTACAGATTGAATGTCCTCATAATTTATAAATATCAATCCAAAGATGCTTCATTAATTATGGGTAAGAAAATAAATCATACCTTGAATCAAGATATCATGATTCTTCAAGATTTTCCCTTTATCTTTTGTTAGGTTATCATTCATTCATAAAGTAAATGCTCACTCCACTTCAGTAATTTCACTTTTAGATAGAATTGGAAAATTTTAGATCTTGAAATCATATGAAAAAGATACCATGACACATAAAATTGTTTTATAAATGAGTAGGTGTTTGATAACTCAAAGAATTTCTTGCAAGTGATTTGAATACTCAGAAAGCTGTCAAAATCATTTGAACATTCTTTTTCTATAATAATGATGAACAAATAGTTAGGGAGGGATAATAAGGTCATGCAATATCTTTTTCGTATTATCTTGACAAATGACCCTTAATCTGCTGAAAATAATACACACTTAAACATGAAACAAATTATTATTAAAAAAATAAATCATCTATAGGGTAAAGATAACATAAAATATTTTATATTACTCTAATACATCAACCTACTTATATGTCTATTTTTTATGTTTTTATTTAAACAAAATATTTTACATTAACCCTCAAAAAGTTTCTATATGATAATAATCCTCTTTGTTATACAATATTTTTTACCTACACCCAGATAACACCATAACCTCTAAAGTTATCTAAACTGACCTCTGATACCTAATGTAAGGCCATATCCTTAAAAATTAAATAATATTGAATTATGTTAATAATTCTACATTGAGTATCTTTTCAGGTTTAGAGTTTTAGAGAATTAGGCCATAACTATTACATTACATCTCAAAAATTACATGGTAGATACTTCTACTCTATCAAATTTTTTTCACAATAATAAAACTTCTTAAATAAAAAAAGAGTTATTTTATTGGTATAAATATTCTTGAATATTTCCATTCTATTACCCTTCCTTATACCTTGTGAAAAACATTTCAAAAACTTGGGATTGTAATAAAAATATATATAAGGTTTATAAAATAAAGAAAGAAAACATTAGTCCATCAATACATACAAAACAAAATATCTTTAACATACCTCATGAAATCATAAGATTTATGAATAACACATAGTAATCATAAATGAAAAAGGTAACTTGTGGAATCCATATCGTACATATATTATAGATTTCACAACTACGTAGGGAGTTACGTTTGGAATAACCATCACAATATATTCCCTAAATATCTTAGGAGAAGCATTAACTTTTACCTCCATCACATTAACCAATTAATTAGAGAGATATCTTGGGCTCACCCACCCTAGGTTTATCATGGAACCACCTGTATACGTAAACAATTCTGAAGAACCATAACATAATCATAACAGATAAAACAAGAATAAAAGAAAGATAAAATTTCTATATTGCAATCAAAATATATCATTTGAAGATATTGATATAATGAATGATTTATAAAAACCATTTTAAATACCAAAATAAATAAAAGGGTATATTGTATTTATTTTACTTTCAAAAACATTATTTCTTGTTAAGGAAGCTAGATATCAAATAATACTCACAGTGGTGGAATTTTTATTGTTACTGTGTACATTAAAAAAGAAAATTCCCTTTTTCATTTTGTAAAATGCTTCGTAAAACAAAATTTTGTTTTTCAAAACCATTAAATTAAATTAAAATAAAAATGGTATAATTATATATAGTATAAAACAAGGTCTGGTATAAACCAATGTATGCCTCAATGAAAGGAGACTGAGATGAAGTCCCTAACAATGATTGTATAAATGACATAAGAATTTATTCAATAGGGAGAATATGTGTATCAATAGTATATCCACACAAAGGGAAGTGAAATTTATAAAATTAATACATAAATGGTGATTGCACACATAATATTGGCATAATATAATAAATTAATTACATGTTAAACCCAATGAGTATAAATTGGGTTAAGAAGTTCGCTTATGAAAATTTATAAGAGTAACAACGTCACTTTAAAATTCAGAATATGAGTTAATGTGAGAGAAAATGTTATCTCTTCAAATGGACATAAAATTTACCTAAATAAGGATATATAAGAACATATCCCAACATTATAATATGTAACATAAAATAAGTCTTTAACTAAAATAGGAGGGTGAATGTTTCCCTTACCATGTGTCCAAATTATCTTGTTCATTCTTTATCTCCATGAATAATAAACTTAAGTTAATTATAATTGAATCAAAACATTTATAAATTTTATTATTCCTTTTATATCACTTATTACCCTAATATTACTATCATATAATTATTCAAGTTCATATCGGCCTTTTTGAAGATGTTCGGTACTTGAGTAAAAAATGAACTTGATATAATTAAAAATTCTCCACGTGGTCAAAATTAAAATATCTCAAGATTTGTATTCCTGATTTAAATATGACATATATCCAGTATATATGTATTTATATGCAGTATTTACGTATTTTAGAAAAGTCCATAACAGTTGGATATAAGAAAATTAAATGAACCATTCATGGATATGGTAATCCGTACGTACAAATAAATGCTACTTTTAATTATTTTTTATTTTTAATGGAATGAAAAATAAATGATACATAGGTATATTATAACTATAGTACAATATATATGTTATATATTTTACATAATTTTATTAACTCTATCCTTTATACGTTCCATGTATAGAATGAACGAGCCACGTCATGTTGAGGGGGTGATAGTCTGCACTTCCTCAAATGAAATTATCTTATTTACGCATTATGAAAAGAATAAAGATATGATGTAAATAAAATATAAACAAGAATAAAGACAATATAAATATAATATATACCATATATAAATATAGTTTCATCATAAAGGCCACCATGAGATGCGATATGAGATAATTGAACAATCATCGTTTTGTGAGGCAGTAGTTCACCGTCCACAGAAATTGTTTGTTCTAAATCCATTAGATGGTGGTGTGTGTGAGTTTATGATGAATAAATGGAATAAAAAAATCATTTTATATTTAATATACATGTTTTGTTATTAAATAATTTAATAAAGAGATCTATGGTTTTAGAGAAGGGAAAATAAACGAAGGAATCTTGAGAGAAGACATTACCTCAAATCGGGTAACTCATTTTGATTTAAGCTAAAAGGCTTTCCTGAATTTCCTTATACCCAAGGTAAGTCTTGTAGGATAAATAGAGGTATGTTGGGAGTTTATTTGAATAGAGGTTTTATGATCTAAGTGGGATTGAGTGGTTTGATAAAGGGTTAGAGGTGGTTGCCTTTTATAATAGGGAGGAGAATAACTTAAGGAATATCATGAAATTTTATTTTATTATAAATTGTATTTCGATTATAATTGAGTCAAAATTCAGTTAGTTCCAATATAAGATGAATATAAGTCTAAATAAAATCATTCTATAAGAAATATACAGGTTTTGGATATTTTTTAATCCTTATCTTTTTTTATTTAAGCCTTTTTACTCTTACAATTTTATCAATCATTAAACACTTTGAGAATAAATATAGTTACCAAAACATGATAAAAATCTAATTAAATAATAAATAAATATTTTTTATACTTATGATAAATTCAATAATCTTATAGTTTTTTTGAAATCTTATAATATTTAATAAAATATTTTATATTTTAATATATGAATTATGTCAATTTTGACATTATTCATATCATGACTTTTTTAAAAATCCATAATAACTTGAATACTTCAAAAACAAAATTGTTAATATAAATAAAACAAGTAAAAATATTTCAAAAAAATCATGGATGACATAAAAATAACAAAATTACATTTATTTTAACATTGATAATATCACTTATTTCAATCCTTAATGGAGAAATCACTGCTTTATCATTATGTCATAAATGAATTTATTTATTTGATTTCTAAAAAATATAAATTAAAAACCATGATATTGTAAATATTTTGGTATTTTAAATTAATATTTCTATTCTAGTAGTTCATTTATATAACCCCATTTAAAAATAGTTTTATTAAAAGATATATGCTTATGTTATATTTTTATTATCTTTAAATTAAAAGTAATTAAATGTCATTTTCACACACAAGTGGCTCCATGAGGTCCTAAAACCGACCAAAGGATGGCCAAGCTTGGAAATATCACATAAAATAGGGTTAGGACATGTGTAAGGGTAATTGAATATTATTATAATATTATTTGTTTCCTTATTTACTAGATTTTCCCTTTAACCATGGTAAATAAAATATTTACTGAAGTTAACATTACTAATGTATAAAAAAAAGTTATGTATTTACACAATTTATACCACATGATTCTAGATATTTATTAAATTTTTCCAAATTTAGAATACAGAAGTTATAGAAATTAATTTAAAATTAATTCCCATTTTCAAAACAAAAAAGCGTGTTTTTAAGAAGTAAAAACTACCAAAAGATTGACACATGTTTATGTCCAATTTTAGTGTGAAACTATTTAAAATGACCAAAATTTGATTAAATGGTAAAAATATAATCCAATTAAATTTTAAAACCAATTAAAAGTAAAATCTAACTATATAAATAAATTATATTAAAAGGCAGTTTTGAATTAAAATGCATTATATTTCACTATTTATTAAAAAATGAACTTTATCAGAAAAATAACAAAATTTCATCCAATGTAAATTTTGATATTCATATTCTAAAAAAGAATTTTATTTAGTGAAATAAGACATATATAACTGAAAAAAACTAGATTTAAAAAGCATTATCCATTAAATGGTAGTAAAATTACCTTTTAAAGAATATTAGAGTATTTCATGCTTAATATCATATTTATTATTATTTTAAGCCTCTAAAATTTATTGGATAAATGTAAAGAAATTTAATAATCATTTTTTAATTATGTCTGTTCATTCCCACCAATAAAATGGCTAGGCATTAACTATCATTTAAAATAATAATAACATTATCTTATTTTTGTGGTATATCTCAAAGTTGTGTGCAACAAAACATGATATTCACATTAACAAAAAAAATTAAACTAATAAGGGTATGTATAATGATATTAATATTCAATGTTATCACATAAATGGAAATATCTACCTTATATATAAAAATTTATATTTTTGTTTTATTTAGGTTGATGATGATAAAAAATAATGTCATAAATGGGTAAGTCAAATATTAATTCCTTAGAAGATTTGGTGAAATATTAAAGTGAAATGGTTATTATTGGGATTACATGTGATTAAATTCAATCATGTTATTATTTTAAAAAAGTACATAACATTTAAAATTCATATATGCTAGAGGGGAAGAAACCATTTTAATTTCTTAAATTTCTCCATGATGATTTTTTTGGGATGATCCAACCAAGATCCATTAATGGAACAAGGTACTATGTTCTCTTTATCAACGAAAATAGAAGTATGACATGATTAATTAGAGGTAACTCATAAATATATGGTATTAAATTGCATAAAATTCTATCTAAGGATGGATGAGGATATTATTTGAAGAGAAATTTTAAAATATAAAGAAATAATGGTTCAAAGATTATTAAAATCTAAGTGTATTATTATCACAAAAAACATAGAAAAATAAACTATGTTTTAGTGGTGGTACTCCTTAAAAACAGAATAATTGATTAGATAAGATGGAATATAAAAAAATTGAATTCATAATTATTACTAAAAAAGACCAACCATAAGTGTTTTTAAATTAAGAGATATTAGAAACATCCAACATCACAAATAGTTCTTTATTATGGTTCTATGAATAGAAGACCCTGTATACGATGGGTTATTATAAGAAACCTACAATGAAATATTCATAAATATTAAAAAGTATTTATTAAATATTATATAAGGGGAAGAGCCACAATATGTTTGAATATTTAATATATGAAATTATTATTCATAAATATTATTTAAAGAGTAAAGATTAAAAATGTTAGAAACAATTCATAGAAAAAATTATTAGAATTCAATATTCCATTGTCATAGATATCAACAAAATTTTTCAATAAATTAATGATGAAGTTTATAGGGAATTAAAGGTTTAAGTGTGTTGTTTAAGAAGAAAATTATACCTTTATTATGATTTATATGAAATTTCTGATGATTAAGAAACTATATTAGTTTCATAATTTTCAAAAAAGTCAAATAGTAGGGAAAAAGTTTATGAACAAAATATTTGGAGTAAAAAAATACCTCAAGTTCTAATTAAAAGGATAAAGTATTTGATACAACTTATTATTCTATCTCAAGTTTATCCTAATAATTTATATTATATTTATCATGATATAAGTATGATAAAACCCATAAATACATATCTATATCATATTAAAACAATTTTACTTGAGTGATTGTTTCAGGGATGGGGGTAAGCATGTCATTTGAACCAAATGTGATTTTTAAAAGAAATTTAAAGAAAATTCATGATGATTTGAAAAAAATAATGACTTGTGTGTAAAGTATACTAACAAAATAGAAGGAATAAATGTCAATAATTTATGGTTGGAGATGATTAATTTAATTTGGAATATCAAAATCTAAGAAAAATTAATGCTATTCAATATGGATTAAAGTCAAATTTTCTTAATGGAGTTTTTGAAGAATAATTACACATTATAAAATTGAGTGAATTTCATATACATAATGATGATAAAAATGTGTATTGATTGAGGATGATATTATATTGGTTAGATAAAAAATTTTGAGTATAGAATTCTAAGGTTTATTATTTTTAAAAATTCTTAGATTCTCATAAATAAGAGTAAATCATAGTCTTTATAAAAGGAAAGAGTATGATCCAATGATGTTGGTGATCAAATATGTATATGGAATAATAATTTTTGGATAAAGTGATTTTAATGTAAGGCTTTATCTGAATTCCCAAATAACAATCTTGAGATGTTCATAAATGGTGAACTATTTTTTTATAGGTTTATAGGTTATATAAATAAATAATTTAAATTTTATTTATTAATAGTAAAATGAAAATAAAGTGTTAAAAATATTTTTCATAGTGGAAAGAAAAATTGCGAAAACACTATATTCTATATGGATAAAATTTTTAAGAGATGATAATGACATGTTCTTCAATATTATAGGGTAAAGGAAAAACATTTGAAGCCTCTTTTTTTATAAAAATAACAATAATTGGCATTATATTTTCTATTTTTAAAGAGTGGTTGTCCAATTTGATATTTTTATTTCTTGATAATCACTATTTTTAACAGGGTTGAGAAGGAACCCTTACATGAACCATAGGACTAGTGGTGTAAAGGATCAAATTAAATGGTTGAGGCAAAGTAGAACAAATCCTTGATATATTTATTTTACCTGAATATATGAAAACATACCCACCCCACAAACTATTTATTTTTATCCCTAACACCCCACATAGTATTGTTAATTGATGAAATTTACCTGTGTATTGATATATCACACATGAGTCTTAACCCGGTTGGTAAGGACTCTGTAAGTGCATCCAAGCAACCAGGGATCAAATCCAGGGGGAGGCAGAATTTCAGGGGTACTGTAGTAGTACCGTAGAAGTACTGTAGCATTAATGTAGTAGTACTATAGTAGTACTATAGTGGGAATTGTAGCAGGCACTGTTTGGCACTGTAGCAGCTGGGAATATGCCCCCGTTTGGGCCTTCGAGTCACCGATTTTGTCATTGAGTCCAGTAAGGCCTTCGTGCCACCCATGCCTTTGGGTCAGTAAGGCCTTTGGGCCACCTCAAGGCCTTCGAGCCCACTTAAGTATAGATGCAAACCAAACAACCTACAAGGAACAAGATCTACAAGGAGGATGAGCAAGGAGCTCTCACCATAGAAAAAGCTAAACAGATTTCAAGAATGGGAGTGTATAGAACCTACCATTGGGACAAGACTCTGCATGCACGAGAATTCCTAGTCGAATAACCATGTGAAGGTGGAGAGATGATTTCACGATGAAGATGCTAGGGAGGATCCGTTCCAAGTAGTTATTCTTGGTTGTATGTAATGTTTGAAGCCTACGAGAAATGATTCCTATAAGGCCTATGGGCCATGTAATACTTTTGCCTATGGGCCTTGTAGGGTTTCCACCTCAACCCTTGAAAGGTGGATTATCAAAATCAATAAAAAATAACGGCCTTCGGTCCATTGGAGGATACATAGGATAATGGAATGCATTCCATAAACACTATGAAATCACATGTCCACTTTTATATGTTGGGTGATTACTATAGCTCTGATCCATCAATGTGGGGTTCTTATAGTAAGGAAAAACTTATATGCTCAGTGGACTAGAGGCCATGTGGCTTAAAGGTCCTCAATAGTTTTGATTCCCTATGGGTCTTGTAATGACATGAATTTTTCATAAATAAAAATTACATCTTTATAGATTAATATTCATTACATAACATAATTATCCATGCTAGAATCATTTATGTATAGTGTCTTTGGAAACATGGGCACATAGATAACTTGTCTATAAGTGATCTATGTCATCTCCCACTATGTTCTTCATAATTAGAACCCTTCTTAGACGTATCATTCATAATACATTTAATCATATACTTGGGAAAAGAGACACAAGAAAGCGTGTGGGATATATACATTCATAGAAACCCTTATGTCAAGGATACCCACCAATACATTCATAACATTTTATTATTGGGCTAACCACCTATGTACAAAATTCGTGTTTTGGATAACCTCCCATGTACCGTATTTTAGGTTTGTGATAAACTCTTATGTATCATATTCTTGTATTGGGATAACCTACCTTATACAATCTCTTGAGCATGGGATAAAATTCCATGCACCCTCCTATTGGATTGGGATAACCTCTCATGTACCCTATTTTAGGATTGGGATAACCTCACTTGTACCCTCTTTCTAGATTGTGATAACCTCTTATGTACCCTTTGAGCTCATATGACATTAATCATTACCCAATGCATTGGAGGGATATATAAGTCCCAACTATATTGGTTATATGTAACCACCATCATAGAATGAAAACCATACTTGTGTTTTCTGCAAGATAAAAAATAATCCAACATATTAGAACCCTGTAATAGAAATAGGCTTCATATATAGTTCATCATTTTTTTATAGCATAACCTATAGAAAAATAAGTGGATTTCATATGAATTTATTCATGGTACAAACCATGGAAAAAATAGGTTTCATAACAATATTTTTATCAAAATCCTAAACCATTCAGAGAATGAATAAGAGTGGTATCCTTGGATTATATCCCTAGTAAATCCTATTTCATCTGATATAGAAAATGTTCTTGAAGTAACTTAGGACATTTCTTATAGAAAGTTAAATTTATTTAAAAAAAATCACTTTCTAAAACTAAACAAGAAATAATAAATCATTTTGAAATATCTTTTATTTAAAAATAAACCTTGAAAATGATAAGGGAAGTTTCAAAATTAATGAGTTGGTTATGATGATGGGAAATACCATTCATTCCATACAGGTTAAATAAAATATTTCTTTCACATTTTTTGTCAAATCCAAACATGAATTATTTGGAAAATCAAATGAAGATTATTATACAAGTATTTTATTTAAAGAAAAACATGTGTAAAAATTTATTTAATAAATAATTTATATAATGTTAGAAATATTTTTTAAATCAATTTTGAAAAACAATTTTGAGAAACATGTTTTTGGAAGAAAATGGGGTTTTGACTGAACAGATAAATAATGATGATTTATCTTAAAAATTATTTTAAACTGATTACTACATAAAGAGATAAAAATGATTAGAAAATATGTATCCTTATGACATAACCAAAGGAGAATAAAATTCATGAGTGTCTTGAGTTATGGGTCATAATATTTCATAATAAGAAATATAATTATAAAGAATCCTGTTAAACGATGAGTTTATAACATAAAACCCTTACCACATTGGTAAAATTGAATCATAAGAGTCATGAAATAATAAAATTAAATAAAACATTGAATAATTTACAGTATAAAAATTCATTATTTTAAATTTCAAAGGGGATACATATACACCTCATTAAATAGGATAGGTTCATAACAAAACATATGTCTCCACGAAAGAAAATTGAGATAAAAATATATTACCATATTGGTAGCTTTTGAAATAGAAACCCATGTAAGGGTGATCATAAAATGGATATTTAAATAAACAATTTTCAGAATATTAATTATAAAATACATTCATGGGAATTATATACACCACCTAAAATAAATAAGTGGAGAATATGTCATGTATCTCATAAAAGTAAAAATTTTTGACGAAAATCCCATACCATAAGTATCAACTTCCTTTATAAACATTAAAAACAATTATATAATAAATATAAGTTTATTATAAATATATTAAAAATAATAACACTATTTATCATACCATATATGATTTAATTAGGTCATTTTATTATATGTTTTTATAATTCCATGTTAATACTGTATTTCGGGTTATAATTTCTTTGTTTTTCGAGTATGTTTTGATTTGTTATTTTGAATTATCTTACTTTTACCATGGTTAAATAACCCGTAGAATGTTAAACATGATATGAATATAATTTATATCAATTATATATGAATTTATATTAATATATAAAAGTTAGAGATATAAAACGAAATACACCATTCAAGGAGACGGTAGGCCATACATACACATTACCATTGTTTCCATTTTTCTCAACGGATGAAATAAAATAAAGGTAAATAATATATTAATATTAAATAATATTTTTTATTTCCTATATATCACATATATTCATTAAATTTACCCTAAATACATTCCTTATTAATCATTAGTGAAAAAACAAATCCCATCGCTATGCAAGGTAGTCTACCATACACACAAAAGATGTTATCCTATCTCCCACAGAATATAAATTAGGAAGGTATATGTGATATCATAAATAAATAGTTATAATTATGTTACCAGTTTAAAATATATTTATTCAATGTATCCTTATTACCATTCAAGTAAAATGGAAATTAAAAAAATAACACCACATCGATTCGCGAGGCGGTAGTCCATCGTACACACAAATGATGATTTCATAACTCATTTTTATGGAAGAGGAGATGAATATAGGTCATTAAATTAACATAAATACATATAATTATATGAAATATTATGAGGTTATTATATAATAATTTTTTAATAAGAATTTATGAAGGAGATGAAAAAATAAAATAAAACGCTCTGTTAGGGACATTACCACTTCTTTAGACAACTTATTTTTATTAGCACCAAAAGCATTACTAGGTTGGATTTATGACCAAAATAATTATTCTAGGGTAATAAAAAGGAATTAATTAATTTATTTTGGTAGTTATTGTATGATCTAATTGGTTTTTTAATTATTAGCAAGAGAGGAGAATGGATGGTCTTTTATAAGTGAGGTGAGTGTCACACCTGTAATTTTTGAAAAGAAAAAGGTGAACCCATTTGTTTCTCATAGAAAAAGTATATAAAATGATACCTTATCGAAACTAGATGATAAAAGGTCAAAATATTTCTATGAAATGGGCATTTAAAATTTTTTGGGTCATTTTTAGCCGTTATCTTTTTAGTTTAACCAATTGGTAAACCCATTTTCACCTTAAGTGTGGTAAATAGATTTTTCTATTCTTACTATTCATTATGGTAAAAAAATAAGTTGAATTAATTAGATAATAAAAATAATGATTAATAAAAATATAAAATACACGTTTCTAAATTACATTAAAATAATTTTAAAATTTTAATTTAAAATTAATCTCTTAAAGGCGATGAGAAAACAGGTTTTGAAAGGGAAAATGTTAAAAAGATAGTTTTTATATCAAAATTAAATATGAAAATGATTCCAGTAACCTAAATTAGATTAGTATATATATATAATTGAACTAATTTTTCTTTTAAAACCATTTAAAAGTAGAAATTAATATTATAAATTATTTAAATGAAAAGATAGTTTCAATAAAAACTAGTATCTTTTACTATTCATAAAAAAAGAAATCTTTCTTGAAAAATACCAAAAATTCAACCTATGATTATTTTTATATAAAGATTAAAACATGGTGATTATTTTATAAATTTAATTATCTAGAATTTTAAAAAATTTATTTTCTAAAATTTTCAACAATTAATTCCATTATGGTTCACTAAAATAAATATAAAAGCATTTTTTTGGGAAAATAGTATTGTAACAATATATAAATTCTTTACTGAAAATTAAGTAATTTTTTATCAATATGTTTTCATTATATAAAATCATTATACATAATATTTATAAAGATTTTATTACAATTCATATCACTAAATTTAATGATTAGGTTATAATGATCAGGTTTAAATAACAATATTGACAATATATCATGGTTTTTTAAAACATAGTGTCTTGTGTAATGCAAGATAAAATTAGTGTTTCATGTAGTGAAAGATCAATTGATTTTTTCATATAAAAAATATAAAAAATAGAAAATTAATATGAAAAAATATTTCACAAAATCTCATAGTGTTACATTCTACTCCCTTTAAAATGAATTTTCCCTCAAGATTCATTACTCTAGTTAAAATAAATGAGGACATTTATGCCTCATTACATTATCGGGTTCCCAAATAGCTTCCTTAAACTGATTCTTTTTCCAAAAAACATTGACTAGTTGAGTGTTATTATTTATAACTTTCTTTGTAAGATCCAAAATCTCCACCAGTTGTTCCTCATAAGAAACATCGTGCTACCAAGGAATAACCTATGAGTTTTGTAAATATTACAGATCTGGTATGTACTTCCTCAAGAGAGATTCCTGAAACACATCGTGAAAGTAAAAGAGTTTCTATTAAAGAACCATGTGATAAGATACATTCCCTATATGATTATGAATTTCAAATGAAATGATATACTAATGGATTAGTTTTCACTTCATTATTCCATAGAGAAATTCCTAGAAAAACATTATCCACAACATAAAATTATATATCACATTGATGATTATAAACATAACATTTCTATCAGATTTTTTATTCCCATAAATGTCACTGAATGGATTTAACCTTCTCTTCAATTTCATAATCAAGATCAGGTCCTAATAGCTTTCTTTTTGCAACTTCATTCCAGTAAATTGGGGTTCTACACTACTTTATATAAATTACTTCATAAGGATATAACTGAATATTAGAATGAATGTTATTATCATAAAAAAGATAAACTATATTATGGTATAGATACTAACCACCTTGAAAATCCATTGAATAAGATATTAGCAATTCCACTAGGGTTTGAATTGTTCTTTTAGACTGAATATCTATATGAGGAAGCTTTGCAGTAATGAAACTCAAATCTACATAAAAATATTTCTAAATACATCGAAAAAAATTTGAGATAAACTTCAGATACTGATTATATACAATTTAATGTGGTACTCCATGTAACCTTACCCCTTTGTTAATGTATATTATGGGAATTATATTTACATAGAAATATTATCTGATAGTAATGAATTGTTTCAGCTTCCTAAGGTGATCAACTAGAACCGATCATTACCTCAATATCAAAGATAAGACAAAACATAAATGTTATCGGTACCTTTAATCATATTTCAAATATGTGTAAAGTTATTACTCCTTAAATATCTTTTTAAATAAAATATATAAAAATCAGAAGATTATATTTCCATAAATGTCTATTAAAATATACTTAATCTGGATAAAATCCCATCACATAAAACCTCAAAAGGGGTGTTAGTGACTTTGAACTTATGATCAAACTTAAACTCATAAACCAATGATGATCTTTATAACTCTTAAGTTAATTTAAAATAGAGGCATATACACTTCAAAAAGTTCATCCACCCTTTATTAATTATATAATAACTTATTTTATATAAACAAATCTTTATTTGGAGTTCATATTCATCATTTTACTGATAGAATATCCAATCTGATTTCACTATTGCAAAATCCATGTAGAGGGAGATAATCAATTCTAAAAATCAAATGAAATTTCACTAAAGTATAACAATACTATTTTTATAGGTCTCATTCATACCAAATAGACCATGAAATTACAAACTAAGTAAGGAAGGAAAATGTTATATAACACTAGAAAAAAATATATCTCATAGAATATTTATTAGAAATTGTCTTAATAATAATTTTGAAATAATTCATATTAAAAAAATTATAATATAGTGGTGGTTTAATATAACAACCTCTATATTTTTTTTATTTTAAAATTTAGTGGTGGTTTTATTTAAACCATTGTAAAATATTTTAAAAAACATAATTTCACCCCTCACCCCAAACCCCTTGGCCTCGACCACCCCCTATCACTCCCCTTGTGACCCACCCAATTCATGATGGTGACTATAATGACATCGACCCCCTGGTCCCAATGAAAACCGCCATGAACCTGACCCCACCTCTAGTGACCATTGTGAACCCAAACCTCTTGTCGGCTACTGTAGTGACCGACCACTATACCAATGATAACCATGACACCAAACCCCATTTCCTGCGACCACCGTGACCCCAACTCCCTATTTCTAGGGACCTCTATGACCCCAAACACCCTTTTTCATACCACAATGAGCCTAAACCCTACTGTAAACCTCAGTGACCTAGACCCCCACTGTCGGTGACCTCCATGACTCCAACCCCCTACCAGCTACTGCCATGATGCTAAACCCTTTTACTGATGACCACTATGACACCGACCCCCCTTTTAGTAACCATCATGTCCCCAACCCCCTTCTCATGACAATGACCACCCATCTCCTCTCCAATCCCCATGACCCCGACCCACATGATTTCTGATGAGGGACTCAATGTGACCCCAAATCATCGATGGCCACCCTAAAGGCCTCTCTTCCCATTTTTCTAGTGACTATAACCCCCAACATCATTAAAGGTATGATTAATTGATTTTTTAATGGTTTTAATGAAATTATATAAAGATATATGTAATTTAGTGTTGTTTATGTTTTTAATGTTGGATTTAATCTTTTTACATTGAATTTGTTTTATATTTAATCAAGACCCTACCGTATTCAGTGAAGATGTTGGGTGACATTCAATTTTTGTTGTACTTGTTTAATTAAAAATATATATATTTATATCTGAATGTACCGAGATAAGAGTGAAAATCCAATAAACGTGGATAAAATGTTTATTAATTTACCTCAATACTCACATGAGTATGCTAAGGGTTTGGAATATTTTTTATATTATGAAATTTAAAACTGACCAGTGGATTATAAAATAAAATGTATGTATCAAGATTGCAAATTCAATCAGTAGTTAAATAAAAATGAAGTTTATGATAATTTGATATTGAAAATGTTTCATAATCGATATATATGTTGGGTTTTTTACGAGTCAATTAAATTTTATATAAATTCAAAACAATTAAAATCCTTTTAATAAAACACAAAATAAACTATAAAAGAAGAATTCATTTAGAAATTTGATAAATGACACATTTGGATTTGTTGGATACAATATACATGATTTTAATCGATCAACAGAACCTTCATCTAATTCAGAGTAGTTTAATATTTCTTATAACATCAGTCACCATAGAATTATGTATTATGAATTAGTTGAATATGGAGAACAAGAACACTATGAAGGGTGTTCCATGTATTCAAAGTCATCTTTTTTTATTTAATTTATATCGTATCAAGTGCCTCTGTGGAATAATTAAAAAAGAAATGTACATGAATTTATAGCTTCTTCATGATGAATTTAGTGAAGCTAAAACACATGAACCTTTATATGATATGAATAAAGACATAAATAAACATGGACTTGATTATACAAAGATATTTTCATATCCTAATGATGTCATGTTTTACTTGGGAGAATAGTTTGATAAAAAATAATTCATATGATATCATATAATAATATGGAAGTAGATGAACAATAATGAGAGTATAAATCAATTCAACACTAGGAAGAAACAAAATTAGAAAATTATTATAAAGGTTATGCATTACTTTCCTCTGAAACCATGCTTGAAAATATTATTCATGAAGTCTAAGACTACATACAACATGAAGTGGCATGCTCAAGATTGTAACAATGTCTTGATGAGATATCCAAAATAATCAACATCATAGAAGATGATTGATTCATTACATCTATATTTTTCTTCATATAATAGGAAGGTACCTTTGGGATTGGTATTTGATGGTTTTAAACCTTTTGGTACTTTATTTTCTAATTATAGAATTTGTCTAGTTGTTTTGATTTCCTATAATCTAAATCCATGGATGTGTATAATGAATACATATTTTGTTATTTTAATGATTATTCATAGAAATAAAATTTTTTGAAATAAAATTTATGTGTAACTTCAAATTATAATGAAGTAATTGAGAGAATTATTAGATTATGGAATGGAAACATATGATTATTAAATGAGAAAAATATTCAAAATTCATGATTCTTTATTATGGAAAATTAAGGACTTTTCGATACTAGAAAATTTAACTATTCAAAAAACTCATAATGGTTTGGATTTTCCTATTTTTTTTTGAACCATTAAAATTACATCATAGTAAAAAATTGTGTTTTATGTGTTTTCATAAATTTCCTGAAGCTCATCATAATTTCTGGTTTAACAGGACATAATTAAAATAATATATTGAATTGAAAAAGTAACCAAAGTTGTTATCTGGTTCGTAAATCTTGGTACAATTGATGAATTTTACTAAAGAATTTGGAAAATGCAATCAGTTTAATGAAGGGGGAAAAGGGTATGGGGTGAAGTATTCTAAGTAGTTGGAAAATAATAATGGAATAAAAAGTTTATATTTTTCAAACATCATTATTGGTAGTTCAATTTGATATGTAAATTTTTTTATGTCATGCATATTTAAAAGAATGTCTATGACAATTTAATTTTTACATTCCTTAATCAGTAGGGTAAATAAAAGTATCAGATTAATAATTGTATGGATTTTTATTCAATGACTATAATGCATGGTTTGTTGGAAAATGAAAATGAAAAGTACAGTTTGGATATTTTTAAAATGAAAAATAATGAGAATGATGTATTACTTTAAAAATTAAAGAATAAAAGAGTTTAATGTATATATTAAAGTAACATATCATGGTTCCTTGACTTAAAAAATTGAAATTTACATGGATTGAAAAATCACAACTCACATATTCTAATGAATCATTTTTTCCATTGGAAATGCATAATATATTACTTGAAAAAGTATCTTCATTCTAATTGAGATGTATACCTTTTTTGAGAGTTTTTGTAAAAAATATAAATCCAAATGATCTGGATAGACTTCATGAAATAATTGTTTTGACACTTTGTCATTGGGATATGTTATTTCCCCCTTAATTATTTACATTCATGATTCATTTTTCTATTCATTTAGTTGAAGAAGCTAAAATCAGTGGACTGGTACACTATCGATGGATGTATCCAATTGATTTGTATATTGATATTATTTTTATTTTCATTGGTGAATTAAATTTTATCAAGTAATTCCATATTTTTTTAATACATTTCTTTTTTTGATCAGGTACTTAGGTAATTTGAAATCATATTCGAGGAAGAAATCCCAAAAAAGGATCTATTACTGAAGGCTATATAACTGAAGTGTGTATCAACTTATATTATAGGTATTTTTTTGGTATTTAGACTAGATTAAATTGTGTGTGATGTGTTGATGACATATCCACTAATTCTAATTTAGAAAAATAGCCATAATTATTTCCAACTATTGAACAACCAATTATAATTAGGAAAATTTTAACCTAATAGATTGAGAGTTTCTAAAAGCACATAGATATGCGCTACTCAATAGTCTTATTTAAGAACCATTTATTGAATAATATAAATTTAAAATAAATAAGAGACTATGTGGTTGGAATATAAATGATTTGGAATTAACAAAAGTTGTTAATAAGGTGATTTTTAAAATATTCTCCCATCTTTTAAGTGTATTCTCATATTTATATTATTGATATATGGTTATTGTTTCTATGTTAAAAGTAACACTATATATCTCTATGTTTAGATAATGAATATTGGGAATGAAGCTCAAATATCATATGATTTGATGTTTTTTGGATCTAAGTCCACTAAGGAAAACTAAGAGATTTGATGCCTACAATATTCATGGATTCAGGTTTCCTTTAATTTATCATCAAGAATACTTAAAAACAAAAAATAGTCATGTATTTACACATACAAAAGGTCAGATAATATGGAAATATGAATGATATAATTGAATTAAGCTACCATGGTCAGTTTCCAGTTTTCTTATTCTAATGGAAGTGGATCACAATTGATAAGGGTATAATGAAAGATCTGTAACATTTTATTCTATCAAATTCTCTCACTTGATCTATAATAGTGAGTATGTATAGAATAATACATTTATATTGCATTTAAAAGTGGAGATAGTTTATTTTATGATTGATAAAATACATGCAGGTTACATTTTTTATGTAAAATTAAAGTAGAGATACTTATATGATATGTGTAATGAAGATCAATTGGTAATTTTTGACAAAAATCCTCATCAACTGAAAAAAATTTAATAGTTTCTTCTTGACAACATGAAAACAGTAAAACCTATAAGAGAGGGTGATATTGAAGTACTCGCTGCAATAGAGGCTAATAACAATGAAGATAATGAAGATAAAGACAAATAAATGTATAAATAGTTATTGAAAATAAGTTACAATTATTCTTTGATAAGTGTTTCATACATATATAAATTAATATATACTTTCATTTTTATAAACCTATTTTTTTTAATTTTTTTTTATAAAATTTTAATTGAAATAATGCTGAGAAAAATTATCAAAATCCTAGCTGATCAACATCTTAGAGAACACCACCACTACTATAATGTTCAATAGATCTGAGTGATTCCATTGTACCTTAGAATACTAGAGAGCCAACCATTTCCCTAGATTTTGTTGGAATCCCATTGTCTGATTC
Source organism: Viscum album (assembly GCA_963277665.1). Classification (NCBI taxonomy): domain Eukaryota; kingdom Viridiplantae; phylum Streptophyta; class Magnoliopsida; order Santalales; family Viscaceae; genus Viscum; species Viscum album. Next base: position 1,323,005,430 of record OY728143.1, read on the forward strand.
ACTGCTAGTGATGGAGAAGTTGGTAACACCTCCATCTAGTGTATATTGTCAAGTTACCATTAATGAAACGTTTGTAATTGTACAAAAAAACTATATATTCCTTTTGTTTAATAAATTTTTTGAAATAGATAAAGATAAACATATTAGGGATATTAATATAAAAATAACATATGTATGGGACCTGATGAACTTCATGATTATCATTTCATTTGATGAATTTGGGGTGCCAAATGGTGACATTGTCGTAATCTATGTACAAATTCAAGGAAAGCATACTTGTGAGGCAATGAGATTTACCATTAATTATAAAGATTGGTGGAATATTATGAAAAATTGGAAAAATTATTTCATTGATTATTAGTTAATGTTAATATTAATTTAATATTCATTGATAACTAATTTAAAATACATGTGTAAAATTCTATAATATACTTTTAAAGTGTTATATTTTTTATTTCAAGATGTTTTTTATCATTTTGATGTCCCGAATTCCATTTCACACCCATGAAATATAAAATATTTTGGTAATAAAAGGAGGGATTTTAAATGGAAATTATGTAATGAGTTCAATGAAACATATTTAAGATCACAAAAGATGTTTGAGAATGTTTCTGAAGGCATTTCTCATGAACAATGAATATTGTTTGTCGATATTAAAGAAGATTAATCGCATAAGGTAATTGCATATTTTATAGTATGTTAATAATATAAAAATAATAAAAATTTTATTTTTTATTAATTTTTCTATTTTTTAGGTATTATCAAAATAAATACCGTCAATTGTGAGAAATTAGTCATTTATCATATCATCGGGTCCTAGAGTTTTCTGAGATTTTTTTATTTTGTCCATTATTATTTACCTTATTTTATTATAAGTTATGGTTTTTTCTAACTTATTTTTTTATAATGTCTATTGAATTAGGTCACTCTGTCTGAAGAACATTTATGTGGTTTAAAGTGTATAGAAAACCTGATAGATTTTTTGTAAATGACCCTACCAAAGACATTGAAATATGTACTTTTCATTATTATTTTATGTTATTTCATTACTATAAAAACACAATAATGAAAAATATATTGTTCAAAAAAGAAATCCTTAAACCCAATTAAATGGGGCCATCTGCTTGGATTAAATGATACTGATTTGGCATAATTTGATACATCTTGCTCGTCCTAATTAATTAGGTTTAAGGATTGTTTGTTTTTATAATTTATTTTACATTATTATATTTTTATAGTAGCGAAATAATAATAAATAAAATTGGAAAATTTATTAATTAGATAATTTTATAAAGATTAGATATTTTTAAAAATTATTGTTAATATTTTTGTATTAATAGGTTTAAATTCAATAAGTCTGGGAGGGAACCCTTCACAATCATCATTGATTTCCCAAAATGATGTAGTTAAAATAATTTTAGGGATGCAGAATTCCTAAAATGTATGGGGGAAGGGTTCTGGGAATATTCCATCATCTATATTTTTTAGAGCATTGTCATCAGTTACTACTAGACCCAATGGGGGTACATATAGTGCCGTAGATTAAGAAACACAAAGAGAAATTGAAAGGTTGAAAGAAAAAGTATAAGAACATGACTCTTATATGAAAACACATGATCTGTGGCTATCGGTAAAGGAAAATTATTTAGTTTCTATATTTTATCATATAACCAACATGGTCCCTAATGAAATCTCCATTGTTATAGATTATTAAATTTTGGTAAATTATAAAATCCATAGATCATTCAAAATTTTTCATAGAACACGTAAAACATTCACAAATAAAACTAAGATTATTATTTTATACTAAAAATATAAATTCAACTCATAAAAAGCACATCTTGTACATGGTTGATCATTGGTTGATTAATACACACCAAAAATGAATTATGGATAATAATCCTTATGTTTTAAAACAATTTGAGCTCATTTCCTCAGTTTTTACTCAGTAAACAGTTTGTAAAGTTACCAAAGTATTTAAAAACATGTTTTAGGGGGTCAAAACTAGGAAAAAATGTGTTTTTGACATGAAATTAGAGGAATAATATTGAAGAATTTTTTTTGAAATGTAGGAACTAATGACACATCAGTACGAGTTATGTTTTCCCTAATATGCCCATAAATATATTTTTAGTGTTTTAAAACACTAAAATGTATGTGTAACAGTAGAAACCATAGTAAAAGAATTCATATTTTTTTTTTCAAATTATGAAATAACAACCATTGATATATTGTTTATGACTACACATAGACGACACATCAAATTGACATGTGTTTTGGTCATAATGACTCAGTTAACAATTTTTAAAGTTACCAAAGACTTTAAAAATGTGTGTTGGGGGGGGGGTGTCAATACTGGAAACATGATGTTGGATTTCTATAAAATCATTGAAAAATGGCCGTATAATAATTATTTAAATGTAAGAACTGAAGTCCCATCATTATGAGTAATAGTTTTTCCAGTATTTCTGTAAACACATGTTTAGTGTTTTGAAACACTAAAACATACATTTAACAATCAAAACCATAGAGAACAACTTAATATTGACATAAAATCATGGGATTACCACCTTTAAATTATTTTTGATGTGTACACATTGACATCACATCAATCCAACGTGCGGTGTGCTCAAAATTATTCAATAAACTTTTTTTTAATAATACCAATGTTATTAAAAGTATGTGTCACAGTGTTAAAACTAGACAAACAACATCGAGTGGACATGAAATCAGTTGAAAATGACCATATATTTATTTTTGAAATTCAGGAATTGATGCAACATCATTCTTATTAATGGTATGTCAAGATTCCATTAAACACATTTTTAGTGTTTTAAAATAATAAAATTTTTGTGCAATAGTGAAAAGGAGTGAAAACTATTGGCATGAAATCATGGGATAAACACTATTTAGTTATTTTTGACATGTAAGTATAAAAAACAAGTCAATACAATGTGAAGTGTAGTTTGAATGACTTATTAAATAATTTTTAAAGGTACCAAATCATTAAAAAACATGTCGGGGGTCAAAAACTAGAAAAAGATATCATATTACAGTGAAATTAGTGGAAAATGACCATAAATTGATTTTTGAAATTTCTGAATTGATGACACGCCATTCTGAGCTAAAAATTTCTAGGATACATATAACCACAAATTTAGTGTTTTAAAACACTTAAATGTGCATGTACAAATCAAAACCATAGAAAAAGACATCACATTGACATGAAATATTGGAAAACCACTTTTGAGTTATTTTTGACTTGTATGTATAGACAACCTATCAATATAATGTGCAGTGTAGTTGGAATGAATCAGTAAATAATTTTTAAAAGTAAAAAACCAATTAATAATGTGTGTTGGGGGGTTACAACTAGGAAAACATATAGTATTTATATAAAATTATATTAAAAATACAATGGAATGATTTTTAAAATGTAGGAACTGATGGCATAAGATTCTGAGTTATGGTTTTCCTAGGATTCCCATAAATGTGTTTTTTTATTTTAAAACACTAAAACATATGTGTAATAGGGAAACCCATATAAAAAGACCTTTTATTAACATTAAATCATGGTAAAACCACCTTTGAGTAATTTTTTAAATGTACGTATATACAACACGTCAATCCGACAAGCAGTGTGGTCGAAATGACTTCATATACAATTTTTAAAGGTACTAAAACCATTAAAAACATGTTCTAGGGGTTTATAACCTCGACAAAGATGTTATATTTCAATTAAATAAAAGGAAAATGTCCAAATATTTATTTTGGAAATTTAGGAGTTGAAGGAACGTCATTCGGATTTATGGTTTCCCATGATGACCGTAAAAACGTTTTTAGTGTTTTGAAACACTAAAACAATTGTATAATAGTCAAGACTAAATAAAAATACCCCATATTAATATTAAATCATGATAAAACAACCATTTTGTTATTATTTATGTGTAATGATAGACAACATGTCAATATGACTTTTGGTGTAGTCAGAATGAATAGGTAAATAGTTTTTGAAGGTAAAAAAATATTTAAAATGTATATAAGGGGGTCAAAACTTGGAAAAATATATCCTATTTATGTTAAATCAAATGAAAATAACTATATATTGATTTTTGAAATCTTAGAACCAAAAACACATTATTTCCAGTAATAGTTTTCCTAAGATGCCTGTAAACACATTTTTAGTGATTTAAAACACTAGAACATGCATGTAATGGTGACAAACATATAAAAAGACCTCATATTGATGCGAATTAATGATATGAATATTATTGAGTTATTTTTGATGTATACAGATATACACCATGTAAATCTGATGTGTGGTGTGGTCAGAATGACTCAGTAAACAATTTTTAATGGTACCAAATCCTTTAAAAACATGTGTTTGGGGAAGGGGGAGGGGTCCGAACTATGAAAACGAATTCAAATTTCCATGAAATAATAGGACAATGAACATAAGTTTATTTTTTAAATATAGTAACTCAAGACACATCCTTTCAGGTTAAAAGTTTCCCATGATGTCTATAAATTCCTTTTTAGTGTTTTAAAACACTAAAACGTGAATCTAACGATCAAAACCATAGAAAAGGACCACATATTGATATGAAATCGTTGAAAAATTAATTTTCAGTTTTAATGGATGCGTATTCACATGAAAAATATCAATACGACATACGATTTGGTCAAGATGGATCGCTAAATGTTTTTAAAGGGACCAAAGCCTCTAAAAACGTATATTTTTGGGTCAAAACTAAGCAAATGATGTTGGATTACTATGAAATTAGAGGAAAAATACCATTGATTTATCATTGAAATATAGGAACAAAAGTCATATCATTATAAGTTATAGTTTTCTCAGGACAATTAGTAACACATTTTTAGTGTTTTGAAACACTAAAACGTGCATGTAACGGTCAAAACCATAGAAAGAAAACTTAGATTGATGTGAAATCATCGAAAAAACACTATCGAGTTATTTTTAATGTTTAATCATAGAAAAAATTACAATCCAATTTGTGGAGTAGTTGAAATGACTCAGTAAACATTTTTTTAAAGACAATAAAACCTTTACAAATGCGTAACATGGGGTCAAAACATAGAAAACAATATTGGATTTCCATTAAATCAGAAAAAAATGACCGTAGATTTGTTTTTAAAGTGTAAGAACCAATGAAACTTCATTCTGAGCTATAGTTTTCTCGAGATTCCTGAAAAAGAATTTATAGTGTTTTAAAAACACACTTATAATGGTCAAAACCATTGAAAATGACCTCAGATTGACATGAAACCATGGTAAAATATCTTTATGTTATTTTTTTGTTTATGCATAGAAAACATGTCAATATAACTTATAGTGTGGTCAGAATGACTTATTAAATAGTTTTGAATGATAAAAAAATCATTAAAAACTTGCGTTGATAGGTCAAAATCAGAAAATGACACAGGATTACCCTGAAATTAGAGTAAAACTACCATACACATATTATTTAAATGTAGGAACTGACAGAATGTTATTCCAAGTTACAATTTGATTGAGATACCTACAAAGTCATTATTAGTGTTTTAAAACACTAAAACGTGTGTCTAATTGTGAAAGCCATAGAAAACAAACTCAAAATTATATGATATCATGGGGAAACCACCATTGAGTTTTCTTGAATTATAAGACATGATTTCATATCAAATTATTTAATTTTATTAATTAATTAAATTTCAAGAACACCGCACATCGATTTAAAAAATAATTATATTTTTATATATGCATAACTTTTTAGTTTCAAGTCTTAAATCAAATTTTATATAGGTAAGTTTATTATTCCATAGTTTTTTCATGATATATTATTCATTTATGTGAAAATGTATTTTTTTATTAAAAAAGGAAAAACTTTATGTGCAACATTCTAAATATATTATGTGTCTTTTCTCTTTTAGATTTATTTTCTTAAATATTCTAGTATTTATTGTAGGTGAAAGATTACATAAGTATATATGAGGTTAACCATTATGATCTATAACTTCTTCAAAAGGCAGTCATTATTTTCCTTAGTTTTTGTTGTATGTTTAAATTTTACCAATTATTATACTACAATTATGATTTATTATGTTTAGTTTTAATTTATGTCTTATTTTTTATTATAGTTGATGAGATGATGTGGTAAGTTTTAGCCGGTGAGATGGTGTGGAGGTAGATGGATGTAGAGGAAGTCATGAGTAGGATGTATATTGGGCATGGGTTGTTGTTGGACATATTTTATATATACATATTGATTACTGAGGTATGCGCTGACTTAGGATATAAGTTGAATGAGGTTATGGTGATTGAGGTTATTATGGCTATGGATGTATGTATATATATATGATTGTGGATATATGATATATTATTTATATATGATGGGTATAATATGAATTTATGTTTTAGGTTATTACTTTTCATAGTTTTTATATTTATATTTTTTTAATAATTTTTTATTAAAAACTACATTTTTGGAGAAAAATTTATTTGCAGTTTTTATACAATTCTGCTAAATAAATATCTTAAAATCGCAATTAGAGGTGGTTAATATTAACCACCAATTAACATAAATTCCACTACATATATTAATAGAATATAGGATTATTTTAAATATTTATTTTCTGTTTATTTTTTATTAAGAAACCACCGCTAAATAAAATCAAAAGCTCTACTAAATGCTCTAAAAATGAATCATACATAACCTCCACTAAAAGAAAATAACCACTTCTAAATTAGTTCTATTTGTGAAATACATAGTTGTTTCCGTAACCACCACTAAAACATTTAGAGACTATTTAAAATGCTAGTAGTAGTAAAAATATAAACTGCTAATTATTGTTTTTGAAGTGTAGTCATCAAGAATCACTTCATCTATTATTGTTACATAATCATTCCATTTTTCCATTTTCTGAAAAGGTTATTATGGCTTATCATCCATATCATCCCTTGTATTTGGGCATTAATTTTTATAATTCCCAAACTCCAAACACATGAAACACTAGAGTGTGGGTGGTGTATTATATTTAACTCTCTCTATTAATTTCATTAACGAGCCTCTTAAAACCACTTCTACATTCATTTTCTCAATGACCAGGCTTCCCAAACTTGTAAAAACCTTTTATCCCTCTCATGAATTCACCTATGTAATTTTTCTAAAATTTATAGAATTCTGGTCACTAAAATTTATTTCCACCATGTAATTTATTTGAGTTATCACGAGACTCGATCTTCATTTTCTTATCAATACCAAAAGAATGGTTAGAATATCTAATTTCCCTTTCTACCTTTAATACACTTAGAATGAATTATTCATAACAAATAATGTATCTTTTATATAACACCTTTTAGATACATGGTCTTAATCTAACAAACAATCAATCAATTTTCTTCTTCGAGTGATGATTAAACAATAAGATTTCGATGAAAGTCTTAAAAAATTAGCTTCATAGGTACTAATAGATTCAACATCATTTTGTTTGAGATTGAGAAATTCCTTTTCCATTATTATTCATAGAACATGATGGAAGTACGTAATGAAAAATATACTCTTAAAATCATCTCATTACATGGATTCAATTACCCCATATTGAATCATATTCTTAATAAGGTTCCACCATTCTTTTTCTTCACCCTCTGAATGACAGAATACCAAAATGAATTTTTTATGCCCCAAACATTAGAGAATGGAAAATATATTTTTAGTGGTACAAATCCATTTCTCAGAGACTAGTGGATCAGTGTACACTATAAAAGAGGGTGGACATTTCCCCATGAAGGACTCAAAAGAAGGCTATTCCCTCATTTTCTCGTTTGAATGTTTAGCATGATTCATAGCTTGAGAAAGTTATATGATGATAAAATGAGGATTTAAATTCCATATCCCATTAAAATTTGGTTTATCAGAAGGAAAATAATTTCATTTTCCATTACATTTAGCATTAACATGGTTCCTTCAGCTATTATCCATTTACTAAAACTAGGAATCATAGTGTTCGAAAAACTAATTATAGTGGAAAACCACATAATTATGAAAAATAATTTTTTTTATATCTAAATCATGACACTAACTCTCCAATATATGACACATTAAACTTAATCTAGGTCATTCATAGTAATTATTCAAATCCTTCACAAAGGTTTATAATGTTTTGATGAATTTCCAAAGCATATCCTTTGAGAGTGTCAAACCCTGTGTATATCAAGGGCCATTTTCATGAACCATGTAACGATTGAGTCCATCTCAATGCTCACGTTTTGGATTTATTACCCCTAGGTACCTCTATGACAGATCCCCATCCACTTTTAGTTTCCAACAAAATATATAATTTCATGGAAACCAATCAGTATATCCTTTACCAAAATTCTAGTACAATTTCTTATGATTTTACTCATCCTTATACATATCCTTATCCGTATAATAAGGGATATCACTAATGTTTTCTAAACCAAGTTTCCAAAGGTTAACTAAAAATTTATTTGATTCTAACTATAAGGACCCAAACTTTTTATACATAAATATTACATCTAAATAGATGAATATTCATTACCAAACATAACGATCCACACCATAATCGTCTAGTTCAAGTGAGTTTTGAAATATAGACACACAAACACATAGTCCATAAGTGAGATACATCATATCCCACTTAGTTATTCATAATTATCACTCTTCTCAGACATATTATAAACAATACATTTCTTCATATCTTGGGTAAAGGAACATAATAAATTTAGATCTTAGATGCTAAGTAAGGGTAAAAAAGGAAGATATCAATATAGCATGATCATATGAGTATGACAACATGAGAATAACATATGAAAACTATACCCTTAAACATAGAGATCATAAAAATGAGTCATGGAATAACTCATGGTAGTTCATAAGACATGAATTATAATGTAATCAAATAAAATGATCCATAAGAGAATGAAATTGGCATAGTACATAGATTTGGGGCATACAGATAATCATAGAAAATCGTATATCAAGGATACCCACCAAGAAAATAATAACATGTTAGCCTTGTGATAACCAACCATGTACTTACTTTGGAATTGGGATAACCTCTCTTGTAACCTATTTTGGGATTGGGATAACATCCCATGTACCCTCTTTCGGGATTAGAATAACCTCTTTCTTACCATCTTGTATACTTTGAATGACCTCATGTTTACCCTTTTTTAGGCTTGGAATAACCTCCCATATACCCTATTTTGGGATTGGGAGAACCTCTTGTATACCCTCTTTCAGGTTTGAGATAACCTTCCATGTACCCTGTGATCTCATATAAAATTAATCATTACCCAATGCATTAGAGGTAGATATATGTCACAACCTTTTTGGTTATAATGAAACCACCATCACATAATGAAAATAATATTTTTTTGTGCCACAAAATTATAAAAAATTCAAAATAAAACCCATGTAAGTAAATGGATTTCATATACATTTCATCATTTCATCACAATATAACCCATGGAGAAAGAAGCGGATTTTGAAATCAATTTATCATGATATAACTCATAGAAACAATAGGTTTCATAATGATATTGTAAATACAAACAAAAACCAATAAAACAAAAAATAATAATGGTATCCATAGATAATACCCCTAATAAAACATAAGTATCATGAATGTATTTCATCTTAGTTGGAAATTATTTTGAAAAGGCACTTGGAATATTTCTCGAGGAAAATAAATTATCTTTAAAAAAATCTTTTTAATACTTAAAACAATAAATATTTTTTTTAAATCCATTTCATTGAAAATAAAATTTTCCAATTATAAAGGAAACTTTAGAAACAATTATTTGGTTATGATGGTGGAAAATACCATTCATTCCGAACTCATTAAAATAAGGATTCTTTTATTTTTTTTGTAAAATCCAAAGAAGAATAATTTGGAAAAGGATTTGAGAATTAGATTAAAAATATTTTTTAAAATTAAAACACGTGTAAAAATTAATTTAATAAATTATTAATAGTGTGTCAAGAACATTTTAGAAATTTTATATAAAACAAGTTTTTGGTGGAAAAATGGTGTTTTGATCTCAGAGAGATATAAAGATAATTTTTTGTAAAAAAGTATTTTAAACTCCTAATTATATAAAGAGATGAAAATAAAGTGGAAAAATTATACTGATGACATAACTATAGAAGAATAAAATTCCTGAGTTTCTTGAGGTATGGGTCACAATATTTCATCATAAAAAACATAATCATAAACAATCCCGATAAATGATGAGATTGTATGGTAAAACCATTATCACTTTTGTAATATTGAATATCAAGAATCATAAAAGAATAAATATAATTTTAAATTATAATATCATGAGAATAAATAAATTCAAGATATTATATGTAAAATGGGATTTATATACACTAAATAAAAGAAGATAGGATCATAATATAATGTATGCCTCAAAGATAAAAAATTGAGACACAAATATCTTACCACTTAGGTAACTTTTGAACCATAAACCCATGAAATAGATATCATAAAATGGCTATGTAAATCCCCATAAATTTAAATATAATAATTTAAAAAATAATTTAATGGGAATTATATACACCAAATAAAAGAAATAGGTGGTTAATAAGGCATGTGTCACATAGAACTTAAAAAGTAAGACAAAACCCCTTTCCTTAACTCTTGAATTCCTTCATACACATTAAAAACGCATGTATAGTAAATATAAGGTTATTATACATCTATTAAATAATCATAATCATATGTTTCATACCATATATGATTTTCTTATGATATTTCATTACCATTTTATCAATAATTATTTGTTATAATCACATTTCATGTAATAAGTGCTTTGTTTTTAGAGTTTCGTTTGATTTGTTATTTTCAATCCAATCACTATGATCACGGTTACAAAATCTATATATTTTCTTACCATTATATAGCTATCATAAATATTCATTAGATATTTATTTATATTAATCAACAATTGTTAGATATTGAAAATGAAATACACCATTCATGAAGATGGTAGGTCGTACATATACATAAGTAATGTTTCCATTTTCTCGAATGATGAAGCGAAATAAAGGTAAATAAAATATTGTCTTCCAGAAATTATTTTTAATTCATATATATTAAATATATTAATTATTTTTACCCTAACTAACTTTAATTAAATTTTTTGTAAAAAATGAATCACATCACTACGCGAGGCGGTGGTCTTCCGTACACACTAACGATGTTATCATATCCCTCACAATATATAAAGTAAGAAGGTATATTTGATATCATAATTTAATAAGTATAATTATTTTGAAAATACAATATATATTAATTTAATCTATCTTTATTACCATACACGTAAAATGTAAATGGAAAACACATCACATCTTCGTGAGGTGGTAGTCCTCTATACACACAAATGATGATTTTGTAACCCAGCTGATGAAATAGGATATGGATATAGGTCATTAACATAACATAAAAACATATAATTATATTTAATATACTAATGTTATTATACAATCATGGTTTAATGATAATTTTAAGAGGTGGAGGTATAAATAAAATAAAACCTCAGTTAGGGATGCTACTTCTTCCTCATAAAACTTCTTTTGGTTTGCACTAAAATACTTCATAGGATAGTTTTCTTAAAAAAAGGATGATTGAAGGACTATATATGGTAATTTAGAAATTTATTTGAGTATTTAATGTTTAAAAAAATGGGTTTTGGGAGTGTTAATAGGGCAAGATAAGGGGTGGCCTTTTATAAGTTAGGTGAGTGGCACACTTGTAATTTTTGAAAAGAAAAAGGTGTACCCATGTTTTTAAAATGTAAAAAGGATCCAAAATTATCCATTTTAGAAAGTAGAAGAGATAATATAAACATATTTCTATAAAATATATTTTTTAAAAGTTTAGGGTCAATTTTGACCATTACATTGTCATTTTAACAACTAGTAAACCTATTTTCACCGTAACCGCAATATATTATTTTTACTATTTTACTATTCATTATCATCAAAAATTAATTTTAACTTAATAATAATATAAATTATTATGATTTAAAATATTTAATCCATTTTTTTAAATTCTATTCATATATGTGGAAAAACAGTATTTAAAATTAATCCCATAGACGCGATGATAAAGCAGTTTTTCAAAGAGAAAATGTTGAAAAATTTAAAAAATATTATTTAAGAAATTGAATATAAAAATGATTCCAACAAACTAAATTGTATTAATAGATATATAATTTAACTAATTTTACTTTTAAATCCATTTTTAAATAAAATTTAACCATATAAATTCTTTAAATGAAGGGGAAGTTTTCAATAAAAACTAGTATTTGTCCCTATTTATACAAAAAATTAATCTTTCCCAAAAAATTCTGAATATCTCCTTAGGATAATTTTGACAAGATGATTTAAAAATTGAAGTTTATTTTATAAAATTAATTTTCTAAAAGTTCAATAAAATTATTTTATTATGGTTCACTAAAATAAAAAAATATATTTTTTATCCTGAAAATTATATTTTTGAAACATTTAAAGACTTTACCAAAAACCATGTACTTTTTTATAAATATGTTTTCATCACATAAAACCATTATAATTAACATTAAAAATATGTTTATTACTATATATATAACTATGTTTAACATTTAGTTTCTAACAGTCGTGTCTAAATAATAATATTAATAACACATCATGGTTTGTTAAAATTCAGTGTTGCGTGTAACGTAAGGTAATAAAATTATTAAATGAAATGAAAGGTTAAATTAGTGTTGCATGTAATAAAAAATATAAAAAACATTAAATTTATTTGAAATAATATTCCACAAAATCTCTGTGTTTTACAGGTCTAAGGCCTAATGATGGCCCAAATCCCCCATGACCATTGATATCATGAAGACCCTTTGGAATGTATGCACAATTCTATTTTCAGAATTCATGATTATATCTTATTTATTTGTGTACTTATTAGTTTAGAATGAATAAATATTTCATATCATAAATTAGTTTATAATTTTAATATGTTACCATCATTGAATCTTATACAAAATGTTTATAAGGGAGACAAAATCTTGTAGAAATTGGAAACGAGGTATATTTTCCCATAGAGATTGAATGTGATAACTCTTGTGTTACGAATCATAGATAAAATATCATTCAGAATTTATTAAAAAAAAATTAAAATAAATCATCACATTATTAATGTGATGTTATATCATATTATGATGAAATATAATATATAACAAGATATTATCATGTTATAGATATTATGATAAAGGCACTACCTAAAGAGAGTTCTAAGAATCCTTAGTTGAGTCTTGTAGTTAAATCTTCTACATAAGATTGATGTTTTGAAGAAGGAAACCTACTTATCTAATTGGATTTTAATGAATTTTAAAGACATCAAAAATATTTTTTTTTTCATTCCATAATCTTTTCATCAAAATAATGATTAGCTAAAACAACTATGAATAATTTATTTTTATGTTTACTTAAAAAATTGGGAGGCTCATATTCCAAGTTGAAGATGGTGGTTTCCTATAAATTGGGAGAGTTAATTATAATAGGATATATATCTTAGAGTATGGTAATGATGTTATTTTATTATGAGTATGATGTTTCAAGATTATTTGAGAAGATTAAAGAAGGATAATTTTAGTAAACTGGTTTATGGAACCATTTTCATTTTAATCTTATTTTATACCTTGAGGGTAGCCAATATGGGATTAGAGTAGATGATTTTTGAAAAATAATACACCTCATGAATAATATTCTCATGATACTTTAGATTCACACCAAATGTGTTTAAGATAGGGAAATTGGTTTAAATAGATAAATAATAGCAAACAATTTTAAATAATGAGATTTTTAAAAAATATCAAAGAGGGTATTTTTTTGTTTTACATATTAAAAAAATAATATGGGATTTCTCTATATTACCTAAGAACAAATAATACAAAATTTCATCATGTTTTTTAAAAGTTAGGAGGATTTTGGTTATATATCTAAAAAAAATTCATAAATATATACTATGTCACATTTAATCTTAGAGAAAAATGTTGGAGTTCAAGTGGTAGTTACTATAAGAGTTTCATATGAAATTATTATCAACCTTGGATCAAAGATACATGATGTTTTTTCCTATGGTACATGTATAATATTGATAAAAATTAACTCAGAGATGAAAAATTGTTATATTTTAGATGATGGTTTTGATGATTGATTTTATTCTGAAAATATTTTATATTATGTCATGGTCTAAAAGAATTTTTATTATAGATAACTAGACACATAATTAATGAATCAATTGAACATACCATAGCTTATATAAAATATTAACTATAAATTAGTGTTTCATTGGATTCCATGAGTAGATAAACCACATCATTATTTAAGAAACAAATACATAGTTCCCAAACCTCTATCCTAGTTCATACCATGGTTCTTGAAAAAACTAGTACCAACTTGAGGTATGAGGAATGGAGTAATATTTTTATCTTATATCTTATACTATAAGTTCCATGAAAAATCCATTTTATGATGTAGATGACATCAAACTGTGTTTTATGATAGATATGAAACTTAGAGCATTGAAAAAACTATAAAATTAATAATTCTTAGATCTTATAAACATGGTTTTTAGTGTTAAGGAGTTAACCTAAAAATTATATTTTTGGTTTAGTGGGTTGTGATATGGTTTTCATGATGTATGTATGTTTTTTATGATATGAAGAATATGTATAATTTGGAATATATGGATTTTTTGGTGGACATTCAAGTGGTTTTCAAAGGATTTTATAGATGTTTTTAGTATAATTTAATTGAGTACATAAGAATTTATTTTTTAAATGATATGAAATATATATTTACCTAGATAAATAATATTAAATATCATAGTTTAAGGGATGAGATTAAATCAATATTCCCAAGATAGACAATATAAATAATAGAGGAATAATTGGAGCTCACTAATATATAATTTTAAAATAAAGAATCTATGAAGTTGATGTTCATTTTCATTATGAAGATAAAAATTATTATTAAACCAACAATAGTGAGATATTTCCATGTTTTAATTTTTGAAGAAATTCATTTCTCTATTTTCTAGTAAAAATTGAGCAGTGAGATTTATTATGTGCCCACACATATCATAAAGATAAATTCCACACATGACTTATTTTGTTATGCCATGTTTGATTTTTTTTTCATTTTTGTATGAAACAATTCACATATACTGGATTTGGAATATTATGGATTCAAAATACATTCAAGAGAGTGATATGATTTAGGTGATTAAAATTGACTTGATGTGTTATATTTTTTATGGAAGATAAATATTCATGAATATCATCAAATACAAAGTTAAACATTTATAAAGTGAGGAGACATCCTTGGAATAAGAGTATTCATGATTATAGTATTTAATATGGGATGACTATAGAATTATATTCCATGTTATCTATGAAGTTTATTAATCATGGTTGAGTCTATTTGTTTCCATGATTGAATCATTAAGGACATTCAAAAAAGAGTTCATGGAGCTATTTTAGAATTAATTCATTGGAGATCATATTCCAATACTTTACCATGAAAAAATATAGAAATAATAAATAATCAAATATATTATGAAATATAAGATACGTTGGATGAATCCTTAATCAAGGATGTTTCCATTGTCCATATAACTCTATGTTAAATAGGGGATGGAAATATCTAATAAACACTATCCATCCTGATGCTATTGTGGAATAATCCTTCAAATGTAGTTAGATATGGATTCTATCTTATTTTTGGGGGAGTTTATGAAATGAAAATTCCTTTCATATATATATATATATATATATATATATATAGCCTTTTATTATATCTCCTTTTGATAAGATGTCATTGTGATAAGAATGAATCTTAAACTATTACATGTTGTTTAACATGGAAAAACAGAATAAAGATGAAGTGAATAATATCAAGGAAGGATTTTGAGCTGATCTTATAACATCATGATGAAGTATGTATTACATTATTAGTGATTGAAGATACTATAAAATAAATAACTACTTAGAATTTAAGTAAACCCCAAGATGCATTGAGGATGATAAAACTAAAATGTGAATAATAGTGATCACACCCAAAAAATCATAAGTCACTATAACATTGGAAAAAGTTTTATATTATGTTTGAATTATAATAATGAAGAATTATTTATTATACTACGATGATGATGATTGAATAATGAGTTGATATTATGTGAGAGGGGTGTTTATATGGTTTATTTTTACATGAGAAATGAATTAATATTACATGAGACGAATCATGATGTAGCTTTATTTTTTGTACTACGAGTGTTAATTTGAGGATTTGACACTTTTATAAAGGAAAAGAAAAATATATTGAAGATATGATGGTTTGGGATCTAAGTATGATTACACCAAAATTAAATGGATTATTCTATATGTTCTTGAGAAGTTATAATACCATGGTATAGTGGGGGAAACCAGCCCATAATCCTCTATAGGGAGATAATTTAAAGATACAACAGATTTTGAATTTATAGAGTAACTAGTCCATAAAATAAAAACTTCACCTTTGTTTGAGGTAAGAAAATGGGATGATAAATATACCACATTTCATGTTATATGGTAATTCTATAAGGAATGGGTGGTTTTGGTTGATCTGATGAGAGATTTTATGAGATATTTTAACTAGTATTTTTAGATCTATAGTTTCACTAAATCATATTTCATTATTGGGTATATTACATCATAAGACCATATATTGAACCATTATTAATAGTGTTATTCTATAATAATAATATTTATCTACAATATTAAGAAATTTTATTCCCTATCTTAAAGAGATGAAACATGGACTAATTTAGGTTCATATGAATAGTCTATAAAATATATTTTACTAAATATTTAATTAAGGATTTTAATATAAAAATATAATTATATATGCAATTCATAGATTGATTGGGGTTACTGATAGAGATATAGAGATATGGAATATCAATTTAAAAGGATAATTCTACTATTGTGAGAAGTATACTTGGTTTGAAGCACACATATTTTCACAATATATGAGTCTAAGGTGACATGAGACTAATTTTGAGATCATCTTGAATGAGAACTCCACCCAAACGAGTCATTCATGAGAAATTAATATTGATTCAAAATAATTATAAATAATAGAGGATCTTGAGGAAGATGAAGGATGGATTCTACATACAAAATAAATTTATTATTATTCATATATTTCCCTTGTAATTTCTTCTAACATATTATAGGAGTTCATGGATATTAACTTACTCCATTCATTGATTCATTATTCATTAATAATAAGGAGGTGAAGTGGAAATTGAAATGATAACCATTTATTCATGTAGTATATAAACACTTGATGAACATATAGTTGCGAGCATTTTAACCCCTTCTATCAACTATGTTATATATCTCACCTATCATCATAATCACTATATTTTTCATCATTATAATCATTATGTAATCCATGCACTAATGGAAAATATACAAAAAAATAATGAAAAGTGGAAAATGAGGAAAATTTTATATTATAATTTGATCACTGATTCAACCTCCCTATTAGTGGTTAGGTATCCCTCTTTTAAGGAACTCATGTGGTATCAGAACATGTTCACTAATGTGGATGAAATTCCACATTTTTTCCATTTCATACAATTATATTAGAGTGATCATGACCATGGGTATTTCAAATCCCCTCAGAATAAAGGTAAAGGGTACAAATACACCCACATCAAATCATAAGTTTTTATGAAATAGTGATTGCATGTTTTTACCATGTATTTATTTCTAGGCCATAAAATATTTTCATTATATACGATTTCAAAAAAGGTGTTCAAAAACAAATGTTGAGTATATGGTTTTATTATCTATGAAGAATTTCTTTTGATATATATCTTAATTGGGATATCTTGTAAAAAAATTAATTTTATTATAATAGGAATCTTTTATTGATCCTCTACATGATGAATTGAAATTAAATTAATCTCACTATTTTTTTAAATATAGTGTCAAAAATTTTGAATTGAAGATTATGTATAGTAAGGAATTGAGAAATAAAAGAAGAATAGAGGCAATTAAGTAGAGTAAATTGATAAGTTTCATTTAACATTATTATATATATATAATTTTTTTAATGATATTTAGATAGACAAAAAAGAATCTATACATTGATATTTCAATTCTCAAGTGTAGGCATGATTTGGATAAATGTGATATATAAATTATTGGTAGATATGTCTCACCCATTTATGAAAAAATATTCTCCTTAAAATATTAATTCACGACTCAACAAGTCATTATTTAAAGATTATTGGTTGAACTCATAGATGCCAATAATAGTTTAAAAAAATATATCATTTATTTTATAGGATTAGTGTACCCTAATTCAATAGATACCAATGATATAGATTTTCAAAAATTTTATATGGAGGATTAAGAAATTTTCATGTTTGTTTTGTAGGTAATATCATACTTAGAGATCTAAAAATATGAAAGAAACATTTTTTTGTTGGTAAAACCAAGAGAACCTATAAAATAAATAAGGAAATTACTTTTTAAAGGGAAACTATTAAAAAAATTTAGATGGTTCAAAATAGTGGAATATGTTTGAGATATGTGGGAGTAATTACAAATCAATCAGCCTAAAGAAGAATAAACTGAAGGGTGAATGGGTTGATAAAAAAGAGATATCATCTTTGGGAATAATCACTAATTTATATCATGAATAGTGTATTATTGTGATGAATATAAGTAAAGTCATCATACTAATGAAGAATGGTAAAGAGTCTATGGGGAAAATCACCTATGCTGATAAGATGCCATTAATTTCAAAATCAGAGAAGAAGGATGTTTAAACTGAGGATAATCAAATAAGAGAAAAGAAATAACTGAAATCTAATGTGAGAACATGTTTCATAGAGTATATAAATACTCAATTTTACTACTCATAGTGTTGTTTGTTTGGTCCAAAATTCAGGAACATTTGGTATTATATTTTAGTTGAAAAATATAATAATAAAATGAAAGAAGAATAGATTTAAGAGAAGAAAAATTTTCCTATTAATAAGGGTACATTTTTGGAGACCAATTAATGGGGAAAAAATGTGATGAATTGCTAAAAATTATCACACATGGGTTATAATGTTTCTTATGTTACATGATAAATTCAATTCTTAGAAGTGGAGTAGGGATAATAATGTTCTTGAAATGGTGGTTTTGTAAGACCAAGACGATCTTGGTAAACAAATGAAGGATGATATGGAGAAGATGAATTTATTCACAAAACGTTTTACCAAAACTTATTGTGTGGTTTATAATTCTAAATCCACATTTAATAATCAATGGATATCTATTTTAAGTGTATGGATATTTTTAAAATCCAATAAGAATTCCGATATATCTCTATACAAAGATTATACTACAAAAACATCTAAAAAATATATAGGGATTAAGAAGACAATTGTAGTGGTTTTAATGATTAAATAAGGACACCAAAATGTTATTGATGTGAACAAGGAAGAAATGAAGGGGTTTGAAAAAAATATAGTTAACATGTGGTAAAAAATATAAGAGGTAATTCTATAAATATTTTGAAGATTATGTTATTCAAAGTCAGAGGGTCCCGTCCTCTAAAAAAAGAGGTATACAATGATGAACATTGTTCGCTTATTTATAATTAAATAAATTTATGATGTTTTAACATAAAATGATGATTCATTTTGAAAATAAATTACGAAATTATAAAAATATTCACTTTTAGGATAACTTATGGAATACATGGTTTTATTAACTCTTTATTATTATTTCTTCCAATGAGTTATGTCTCACTGGATTAAAGTGGATAATTAATATTTCTAAGTCACGTATTCAATGAATTAGATTCTATTATCCGTTTTTGAAGATGATCAAGAGTTGAGTTTAATGAAATATTGTCTTTATATGGATACCAATCATCATTAAAAACATGATTCCACTTCTCAATTGTTTCTTTTGTAAATAAATTCATTTTTATCAAAATAAGAGAAAGGAGATGATGATAATTTTTTATAGAAATAGGAATATATTATGATCACTAAAATTTCATATCATAGTTAACTAGCACAAAAAACCTCAACCATTAGAATATATCTATTCAATCGAAGCACCCAAGAAGATCAAATCTTGGAACTAAGAAGAAAATACACATTAACCACCATGTCTATTCATTCATCACAAACGGTTTCAATCTCCTCATGCAATTACTTTTGAGAAAAAAAACAAGTGAATGAGAATAAGAGAAACATAGATAATCAAGAACAAACACAACATAGAGTACACATGGGATTTCGTGGTTTAAAAATTGTGTCCTATATCCGTGGGAGAATGAATTAATATTAATTAATTTATGGAGAACATTCAGGTTATAGGGATAAAATACCTTCCAGTAACCCTAATAAGACTAATGAAAGAAGTCTCACCAATTCCATTCTCCCGTTATTATTTCCTCTACTTATATTTCTTTATATATCCACCATTCTAGCCTTTAATCTCTACCATTGACACTTCACCCTCAGGAAAATGGATGTTCCTAGGCATACCTTATTCCAAGGCCACCTCTTACACCACACCTATCTTTATGAATATCTTTTAGTAATACATTACATTGTGTACCTATCCTACTATTATTTAGGTTATAAACTATTTATCCTGTTACACCACCTTCCAAACATAAAAGAAACATGCCATTAACTCTTACAACCTCCACTTTCATACAGTACCCATTGCATTGACTAAAAATCCTTGTTAAAAGATAATGTTGTTTTCTATTCAACACCAATGATTCTATAAAAAATTCATTTTTCATAAACCTGGATGGGAAGAATCCATGCATCATCACCAGTACCATCTCATTATCCCTTTTTCAGAACCTTCATTAGATGCAGAACATGTATTTTATTAGAAATATTACCCTACCATTTGTATTAGTGATTACTGTAGAATTATACTTATTCTGTTGTGATCCATATATTGAACTGAACCCATCCATATTAGTCAACTGATCCTAAATTCCAGAGATCTCACCATCCAATTTAATTTTTCCAATTAGATATTTCGGGTATACTTTAAAGGTTATATTAAATTTTTTATAGTGATCTAACAAACAATTCCTAAATCAATAAAACATATAGTACTAGGGAATTTTATCCATCTATCTCCATCAGTAAAAATTCTAGTAAAATTATTCTAGAGTATCCAACACAAAATCTAGAAAATATATCTCACACAAAAACCAAAAAATATCCCACTTTAGAATTTATTTTATAAGTTGATTCAAATAGAATCCCATTAGGAGACTATTATAATAATAAGAAAAGTCCCACTAGACAACTTCCATTCAACATCCTTTCACAGAACCTGTATAGTTATCTTTCATTCTCTTTATAACCATCTAGTCTCCCATAGAAATAATTCTTACACATTCCTCTAGAACCATGATCTTCTATTTACCAAATCTGGGAAACATATATGAATTCCTCCATGGAATTCCAAAAAAGGAAACTAGGAACTTTGTTTCTATCCTATTAATTTATTGAATAATCATGAACAAACTACATCATGCACCAGATCTATAGTCCCTCTCCTTCTGAATGCCTACTTTGAAAACTCCAATTTTTTTTGATTTCATAATCATTATTCTTATTGGTATATCAAAATCTTGTGAAATTATTTTAATTGAACTATATATAAATATTCTAAAAATTATATTTCTATAGGATTAATGAGATCCCACTAATAATTCACTCAGTTAAACAAAGGAATGTTTTTCCATGGCACATACTATCTTCAAGCCTGTTTTGACTCTTTTAGGGTCCACCTTCATATCATAGGTCCATATGTTTCTCTACTAATCCTCTGATTGATTGTTTATATAAATTCTAAAGAGTTATAAGGTCTTATATCACCACTATTAAAAAGAAAAAAAAGATAATAAATAAGGTTTTCCTCTTTCTAAATTTAGTTTTATTGTATTTTAATCCTTTTAATGTCATTTTTATAAGAGAATAAAATAGTTTTTCATCAAAAATTATGTTGTATCTACTATAATATCTTTACCAAAATAGAAATAAATCATCCCTCTATATGTATTATCCAGACTCAACATCCTATACCACCATTTTCAAAACCTATCACTTTAAAAACAACATCAATCGAAATATAAATGAAAGAAATCATGTCGGTTATACATATGCATTCAAAAAATGTTCAACTTCTTTATGAATCTTTTTTTATTATGTTACTAGTTATTCATATTTATCTTAGTCAAAATCAACAAGTAGTCTTTTAAAACTCTTAATTCACCTTCTCTCTCACCTCCTAGACTATCTATCAGTCCAACAATATTATAGTTCATCTATATTTTTGGGTGAAAGTACATTTTTGAATAATGGATTTAATAAGAGAAACAACTATAACTTATTATTATTATAATTATTATAAATTAATACTTTTGTATCACAAACACCAGCTTCTACCAATAAATATTTCTATCACTTAATTTGAGTCTCATAAAAAATCAAATTTTTGGGATTTTAATTGTCACGACCCGCCTTCACCAAAAGGAGGGAAGGGTCAGCAGATTGCCAGGCCCTTCCTTCTTTAAATTGATGGAGAGATAATGACCCCCCGAGACCCACCTTCAATTGGTCCTGGAGTGGCGACTAGCACCATGGGTATAGAAATTACACACAAATGGAAGGCATTACCCCTTTTTGTTTTATAGGATCGGGAGAAAAGATGATGAAACCCAATAACACCAAGGTAAAAGAAAAGTAAGGCCAGAAGTGAACCATTATCACATGCATGTTCCAAAAGTAAAATCCATAAAGTGCAAAAAGGTAACTACAAAGGTAAGTACTAAAGAAAGAAAAGCAACAACTACAACTGCCCCAAAGGTCCGAGCTAGTATGGTCCCACGCGATCCCCGAAGTCCTCCTGGAAACTAGAAAGAAGTTTTATATACGTAGGGTGAGCATACAAGTACACTCAGTAGGGAAAACCAAAGAATCTCGAGCCAAAGTGGGGGAAATGTACTAAATTCCAGTGAGAAAAGGAGTAAACTAAACATCTATCAAGGTAAAATATCCACCCAACCCTAACCAAGGCACACTCCACAAATAATAAAAGTTAAGTAATATATATAATAACCCGTGCCACTTTCCCACTGGTTATTGAGACATCCTACGCATCGAACCAATCCTACCATTCTGTCACTGCAGTCCCACTGCCACACCCGCCCGCACACACCTGGGCCACAACCACAAGCAGTCCCACTGCTGAATCCCACCCTTAAACTCCTAGGCCACCACTGTCACACGTAACCATGCCTAAAAACTCCTAGGCCAGAATAACCACCACCACACCCGAAGACACCTGGGCCTCATCCCGAAGACACTTGGGAAACCACCTGCCACACACACCTGGACAACCACCACACTACCCCGCCCGAAGGTTCTTGGGCTAATAATGGACCTCAGGCCATCACAGCCTGCCCGAAGATACTTGGGCTATCTGAGAAAGGGAGAAGAAAAGGAGATAATAACCATCCACTAAGAATAGCATTGGGAGAAACACCCTCCCATATGAAATGGGGGTGTTTGGCTCTAAGTGATCAACTTGGGTGGTGTGCGAATAAGAAACACAAAACTACAAGATATATATATAGGTAACAAGCACTCACCCAAAGTTAGGTTTTTCTCCAGACAACCTAGAGATCACAACAGCGCTCAATTCTGAGTCACAACTCTCACCAACAAAACCCATTTGTCCCATTCTTGTTTTCATGTTCATGATTAATGCTCAATTAAGTTTATGCACTACTGGGAAACTAACACCATAAGCATAACCAAGGAAAAGAAACCATCCAAAGGTCAATTTAAGTATCCACACCCGGTTCTCTTGTAAAGTCACAACAACAAAGGAAAACTGAGAACCCTCGAAGCACTGGAACCAAAGGAAACCCTGAGACACTGCCTCGTGTCCTTTCCTCGAAAAAGGTTTTTCATCAACAGAGGATCCCACCCCAAAGCGTGATATAAACAAGGTAACCACCCGGTCTTAAAACTCACAACCACTGAAAGTATACTAAGCAGGGGATCCCATCCCCTCCCACATCTCCAGCAACCTTCCTGTGGAAGAGGAACAATCAAGCCACTACCATCAAGAAAAACAAGCCCATGCGGGTATTTCCAAATTTAAAAGATTTAACACACTCCATGATTTCAATTCCGTGTGCTTTAATCGGGAGTTATAACAAAAGGGTTGATCCTGG
The DNA here is from genome assembly GCA_963277665.1 of Viscum album. NCBI lineage: Eukaryota > Viridiplantae > Streptophyta > Magnoliopsida > Santalales > Viscaceae > Viscum > Viscum album. The sequence continues at coordinate 1,323,029,774 of OY728143.1, forward strand.
TGCTTCCAATTTATTCAACCCGATATACTTGGTTATCCAATTTTACATTTCACAGCAAGAGTTTAAAATTACAAAAAAAGCCATTTAAACACCACCAGGGGTTCATTAGTGCACAAACAATGACCACCAACGACCTCGATTTTTAGAAGGTGTAAGACAGAATAACTCAGAAAGATGATTATAAAATAACAACATCACCGATCACGACCCCCCTTCATCCTTTATAGAAATTGTTCATTATCTTTAATTAGGTCCGATTTATCCAATTCTACAGAATCAAAAGCACACCCACCCCTCATGATACATGAAAGATAGAGACGAAGGAGAAATTCCCTACTTGTTGATAGATGATCGACGCTTAGGTCGGGCTTGGAACTTTACGGATAACGATGCGGCTCGCCCGATGCACCAAAATCTGTTCGTGAAAATCCACGATCGAGGAAAGAAGAAACCATGCCTAACCCTTTAGTTTATAAGGGCCGTAGACGGTTGAGATAAGAATGCGAAACCGTGTGAGCGGGGGTCGTGGGTTGACCATGCGGTTGGGCAGTTACACATGATGATATTAAGGTGTTATTTAATATCCCCCATCGGGGATGTTTCTCGGGATTTTCAATAATTAATTATGGGATTTAAGTGGTTTTAAAAGGAGTAAAAGAATTAATTTACGTCAAAACTTACGTTTCGGGAGCAGAAAAGTCCGGTACTTGGTGAGGGGACACGGTGCCACCGTCACGGTTCCACCGTCACAGTCTCACCCTCACGATGCCCCCATCACGGTTCCACCGTCACGGTGTCACCATCACGGTCTCACCCTCACGGTCCCACCATCACGGTTCCACCATCACAGTTCCACCGTCACGGTTCCACCATCACAGTTCCACTGTCACGGTTCCACCGTCACGGTCTCACCCTCACGGTTCCACCGTCACAGTTCCACCGTCACGGTCTCACCCTCACGGTGCCACTGTTTTGGTGGAGCCTTAGTTTTGGAAAAGTAATGGGCCAGGAGGGTCCAGGACATTACATTAGATACCTATTAAACGATTCTCGTCCTCGAGAATAAAAAATAACCAAGAAGGAAAGATAGGGTCCGAACAACCACCTTGAAAGGTACCTCTTAGAAGTGAACACATGCAAACTAAAAACACTTTCCTGACAAGAACCAAGAAAAATACCATGCCAAACTGCCCAGGAATGTGAGTTGGGGAGTGTCCTCCCCCATGTCAAGATATTATCTGCTTTGGGTGGCACTAACTCACTCGAACGGGTTTAATCACATCCACCTTAATGTGTCTTGATTAGGGGGGCGGGTTCTCTCCACCCCCATATCCAGGGATTTTCACACACATTCAGAGGAAAGAAACCCAATACATTTCATATCCAAAAAGACAAAATGTTCTACCACAACAGGTACAACAAGGAACAAAACGCAAAAAAACCCAGGGTACTGGGTACGCATATATGCTTCCCTCTCCCACGTACTCTCCTCAATCCCACCATGCCTCCACAACACACAAACCAAGGGAATGGTTCTCCCACAAAGCACCTTATCCTTGCGATCCTCGATCATCACTAGTCTCTCCACAAAGGTCACGTTGTCCTCGATGTCCAACTCACCCCAATCAAGGATGTGTGAATCGTTGTGCAGATACCGACGGAGCTGGGACACATGAAAGACATATTGCATCCTCAGTAGTGGTGGTGGTAATGCTAGCTGATAAGCCAGTTCACTGACCCGCCGCAACACTTCGAAGGGTCTGATGAACCTGAGAGAAAGCTTACTCCCCTTGCTGAACCTCTACTACCCACGCCGAGGGGAGACCTTCAAGAACATGTTGTCTCCAACCTCAAACTCCAAGGGCCTCCTCCTGGTATCAGCATATGACTTCTGTCGGTCCTGGGTCACCTTCATCCTTTCCCGTATGAGATGAACCTTCTCTGTCGTGCTCTGCACCACCTCCGGGCCAAGGATGCCTGCCTCTCCCACTTCGTCCCAACACATAGGTGAACGACAGGGCCTCCCGTACAAGGCTTCAAACGGGGCTATACCGATGGTAGAGTGATAGCTATTACTGTAGGTGAACTCTACCAGGGGAAAGTGTCTCACCCATGATCCTCCTGAGTCCAGAACACATGCCCGAAACATATCCTCCATGGTCAGGATGGTGCGCTCTGTTTTTCCATCTGTCTGGGGATGGAAAGCAGTTCTAAGGCGTAACTGTGTGCCAAGAGCATGCTTCAATCCTTTCCAGACCCGTGAGGTAAACCTTGCATCCCTATCCAAGACTATATACGTCAGGACTCCATGCAACCACACCACCTCATCCACATACTTTCATGCCAAAGCATCCACATTACTTGACTCCCTGATCGCCAGAAAGTAGCCTGATTTCATTAACCTGTCAACTACCACCCAGATGGCGTCATATTCCCCTTGGTCCTTGGGAAGTATCGTGACAAAATCCATCGAGATGTCATCCCACTTCCACTTAGGGACATCTAGAGACTTTAGTAGGCCGCTTGGAACTCGGTGTTCAACCTTCACTTGCTGACACACTAAGCACTTGGCCACAAACTCTTCCACTGCTCGCTTCACTCTGGGCCACCAAAACTGTCTCTTCAGTCCCTAGTACATCTTGGAAACTCCTGGGTGTACTGCTAGGGGTGAGTTGTGGAACTCACTGAGAACCTTGCCGCGCATCACTCCTGTAACAAACAACCTTTCCTGGAAAAGCATCTGGTTCTAACCATCCTCTGTCGATCCTTCCGGAACATTGCCCTAGTCAACTCGGTCACGCATCACTTCGCACTCTGGGTTTCCCCACTGAGACTCCTCCACTTGCTGCAATAGATAATACCGCACTATCATTTGATATAGGCAACCTCTACCACCATCCATCCTCGCATTCAGGTGTAGGGTAGCCAACTCCTCCATCGCTTTCCAGGCATCCTCCGACTATCAGACCGCTTCCTTCTACGTCCTCCTGCTCAAGGCATCGGCCACTATAGTTCCCTTTCCCTCAGTATAAGAGATCTCGAAGTCATAATCCTGGAGTAACTCCACCCATCTCAGCTGTCGCAAGTTTAAGTCCCACTGGGATAAGATATACCTCAAGATTTTGTGACCCGTGAAGACCACAACGTGTTCTCCGATGAGGTAGTTCCTCCATAACTTTAGTGAAAAAAACAACCGCTGTAAGCTCTAGGTTGTGGGTGGCGTAATTACGCTCATGGGGGCGTAGCTTCCTGGACCCATAAGAGATCACCCCTTGTCGCTGCATCAACACACATCCCATGCCCTGTCCTGAAGCATCACCGAATACCTCATAATCTGCCCCTTCTTTTGGTAGTCTCAGCACTGGGGCACTAACCAACTTCTCTTTCAGATAGCTGAAGGCTGACTCGCACTGCTCACTCCACACGAAAACATGGTCTTTCTTGGTCAGGGATGTTAAAGGGGCTGCTACTTGGGAGAAGTTGGGTATGAACCTACGATAGTAACCCTCCATCCCGAGGAAACTATGGATCTCTGCCACATTCTTGGGTGCTTCCCAAGAAACAACTGCCTCATCCTTTGATGGGTCCACCTCTACCCCCTGCTCGGACACCACGTGCCCGAGGAAGTGCACTTCTCGTGTCCAGAACTTGCATATAGACAACTTCCCATAGAGAAGACGATGTCAGAGGACCTCTAAAACCGTCCTCAGGTGCTCTACATGGTCCTCCTCTGATCTAGAGTAGACAAGGATGTCGTCGATGAACACAACTACGAACCGATCCAGGTACTCCTAAAAGATGGAGTTCATAAGCCCCATGAACACAGTCAGGGAATTTGTAACACCGAAGGGCATGACTACGAACTTGAAGTGTCCATATCTGCACCTGAATGCTGTCTTTGGAATGTCTCCCTCCTTTACACTCAGCTGGTGGTACCCAGACCGCAGGTCAATCTTCGAGAACCATCATTCCCCTTTCAGCTGGTCGAAAAGATCATCTATCCTTAGAAGAGGGTAAAGATTCTTGATCATCACCTGATTCAGCCTCCTGTAGTCTATGCAAAACCTGAGACCATCCGGTAAGGAGCCATCGAGATCAGAAGAGCGCCCGACTACAGGTCTATCCCGAACTCGATATCACGTCGAGGGGGTAGAGTTGTCACCTCCACAAGAAAGATTTCTATAAACTCAGAGACAACCTCTAGCACCCCCACCATCTCAGCATCTACTGACTCAACTGACATCTCAGCTAACAAGGAGAGGAGGGGTTCCTCTCGCCTGCTGCCCTTCTGACCGCTCCACTCATCAGTGAAGGTAACACGCCAGCCGCCCAAGCCCGAGAACACGACCCTTCTCCGAAAACAGTTGATGACGGCACACATAGAGAATAGCCAGTCGATGCCTAGGATGACATCGTATGGCTGTATCTGTAGCAGAAGAAGATCCCTAACCGACTGATGTGGCCCTATCATCAGTCCACATCCTCGACAAACAAACAACAAGTAAAACTGACCTCTGACTAGTGAGCTCAACACCAGGTTAACTGGAATCCTATCGGCATCTAGACCCAAGGCATGGGCTAGACTGGGAGCAAAAAAGGAGTGTGAAGCTCCAGTATCGAACAAGGAACAAGCGAGCGTGCTAAACAAACTGATTGTACCTCGAACAACCTATGACCCTGCTGGAACTGCCGCCTTTGCGGTGTGTAGCTGTCCACGCCCTACTCCACTGTCCCTCGGCTATCAACCACCTCCCAGACCACGCCTTGGTCGAGGTCCCTGAGGAGCGCCCTGAGGTTGGCCTCCTCCTCATACGTCTGCCCTCAGAGGAGCGGGAGCTCGTTGTCCCTACTGCTACTGCTGGAAAGGCCTGGCTGGAATCTACTGCTGGGGCGGGTGATGGGGATGTCCGCCAACGCCGTACTGAACCCGGTCTGGGCACTGACTTTGGAGATGTGCAGGGATTCCACAGACGAAGCACCGCGACCCTGGGCCTGAAGAAAAGGGGCGAGGACCAGGGGATCGAAATTGAAACTGCTGCGGCCTACTCCCTACGGGTCGGAACCTGGAGGTTCCTGACGCTGGAGGCCTGGTGCTGACAGCCTTCTCCTTCGATGGTCCCAGCTGGATCCCCTCTTGTGACATACCTCCTAGTGTGTGCATCCTCTCCACCACTTCGGCCTTCTTCTGGACTTCAACGTACGTCGTCAGGGTAAAGGGGGTAACAGCATACTGGAGGGAGGGTTGGAGCACCTCCTCCAAACGTCTTGACTGAGACTTCTCGTCGGGAAAGAGGTCGAGAGCAAAATGTAGGAGGTCCTTGAACTTGATCCCTATCTCCCTCACTGACATACTCCCCTGTTGAAGGGAGAGTAGCTCCTTTCTGCTTTCCGCATTCATCATCGAAGAGAGGAATTCCACCCGAAACTCCCTCTCGAAATCCTCCCAATCCACCTCAGCCTCTCTCCCCTCCCCCAGGTAAAGCGTCCACCACTGACGCGCCGCTCCCCGCATCTGGCTGACGGCCGGAGGAACCCAGTACTCGGTCAGGGCCCGAATCAGGCCGAAAGATATCACTGGCTCCTCTAGCCAACCTTCTGTCTTCAAGTCAGAGGTGCTGCCGTCATACATCTCGAGGGTCTGTTGCTGGAAGGCCCGGAGAGTCCTCTGCCACTGGTCACCCTCCTCTTCTCGGTCAGTTCTCTGCCGATCGTCCAAGGTCGTGTGTGGGGCCTCGATCGTCTATACCTCACGTGGTCTCCATCCAGGTGCCATAGCTGCAAGGTAAACAAGGAATTCCTAAGCCCAAGCTGTGCAGATTATTGTCTTTAAAATTTCTTAAACTTTTGGTTTATTCTTAATTCCCAAAACACCTCACAAACATGAGAACACAAGTCATTATGATGCATTTACCTTTCCTAGGTTCTCTACCCTGCAATCAGCATGGAATCACTTGGTCGTTCAGTAGGTTGAGAGTCCTTGCATCAGATCATGGGGAGCCCTAAAATCCCGTGTCCTATCCAGTCTTCCCTGGCCTAATTCACACACCAAGGACACCCAACACTATTTCCTTACCATCCCATGAAATCCTCACTGTTCCTAACTCCATACTTCATCCTATCTCTCAACCATCACCTCTGATACCATTCTGTCACGACCTGCCTTCACCAAAAGGAGGGAAGGGTCAGCAGATTGCTAGGCCCTTCCTTCTTTAAGTTGAAGGAGAGATAATGACCCCCGAGACCCGCCTTCAATAGGTCCCGGAGTGGAGACTAGCACCAAGGGTATAGAAATTACACACAAATGGAAGGAATTACCCCCTTTTGTTTTATAGGATCAGAAGATAAGATGATGAAACCCAACAACACCAAGGTAAAATAAAAGTAAGGCCAAAAGTAAACCATTCTCACATGCATGTTCCAAAAGTAAAAGCCACAAAGTACAAAAAGGTAACTAAAAAGGTAAGTACAAAAGAAATAAAATTAGCAACTGCAATTGCCCCAAAGGTCCGAGCTAGTATGGTCCCACATGTTCCCTGAAGTCCTTCTGGAAACGTGAGAGCAGTTTTATATACATAGGGTGAGTATACGAGTACACTCAGTAGGGAAAACCAAAGACTCTCATGCACAAGTGGGGGAAACGTACTAATGTCTCGTGAGAAAAGGAGTAAACTAAACACCTATCAAGGTACACTATCCACCCAAGCCTCACCAAGGCACACTCACCAAATAACTCAAGTCAAGTAATATATATAATAAGAGCACATCGATGTTTGGGTAACCCGCGCCACTTTCTCACTGGTTATTGAGACATCCTACGCATCAAACCAATCCCGCCATTCTGTCATCGCAGTCCCACTGCCACACCCCCCCGCACACACCTGGTCCACAACCACACGCAGTCCCACTACCGAATCCCACCTGCAAACACCTGGGCCACCACTGTCACACGTAACCATGCCTGAAAACTCTTAGGCCAGAACAACCACCACCACGCCCGAAGACACCTGGGCCTCATCCCAAAGACACTTGGGAAACCACCTTCCGCACACACCTGGACAACCCCCACACTACAACGCCCGAAGGTTCTTGGGCTAATAATGGACCTCAGGCCATCACAACCTACCCAAAGATACTTGGGTAATCTGGGAAAGGGAGAAGAAAATGAGCTAATAACCAGCCACTAAGAATAGCGTTGGAAAAAACACCCTCCCCTATGAAACGAGGGTGTTCGGAACTAAGTGCTCAACTTGGGTGGGGCACAAATAAGGAAAAAAAACTACAAGATATATATATATATATATATATATATATATAGGTAAAAAGCACTCACCCAAAGTTAGGTTTTTCTCCAGACAGCCTACAGATCACAACAGTGCTCAAGTCTAAGTCACAACTATCGCCCAAAAAACCCATTTGCCCCATTCTTGTTTTCATGTTCAGAATTAATACTCAATTAAGTTTATTCACTACTGGGAAACTAAAACTATAAGAATAACCAAGGAAAAGAAACCAGCCAAATGTCAATTTAAGTATCCACACCCGGTTCTCTTGTAAAGTCACAACAACAAAGGAAAAGTGAGAACCCTCGAAGCACTGGAACCAAAGGCAACCCCGAGACACTGCCTCGTGTCCTTTCCCCGAAAGAGGTTTTCCATCAACAGAGGATCCCAACCTAATTTTCGATATAAAAAAGGTAACCACCTGGTCTTAAAACTCACAACCACCTAAATTATACAAAACAGGGGATCCCATCCCCTCCCACATCTCCAGCAACCGGCCCGCAGAAGAGTAAAAATCAATCCACTACCATCAAGAAAAATAGGCCCATACGGGTATTTTCAGATTTAAAAGATTTAACACACTCCATGATGTCAATTCCGTGTGCTTTAACTGGGAGTTATCATAGAAGGGTTGATCCTGGTGTGTCCAATTTATTCAGCCCGGTATACGTGGTTAACCAATTTTACTTTTCACAGCAGGAGTTTACAATTACAAAACAAGCCATTTAAATACCACCAGGAGTTCATTAGTGCACAAATAACGACCACCAATGACCTTGATTTTCAGAAGGCGTACGCCATCACAACTCAGATAGATGATTATAAAATAACAACATCAACGATCACGCCCCCCTTCATCCTTTATAGAATTTGTTCATTATCTTTAATTAGGTCTAGTTTATCCAATTATACAGAATCAAAAGCACGCCCACCCCTCATGATACACAAAAGAGAGAGACGAAGGAGAAATTCCCTACATGTTGATAGACGATCAGCGCTTAGGTCGGGCGAGGAACTTTACAGATAACGATGAGGCTCGCCCGATGCCCCAAAAAATGTTCGTGAAAAGCCACGATCGAGGAAAGATGAAACCATGCCTAACCCTTTAGTTTATAAGGGCCGTAGACGGTTGAGATAAGAATGTGAAACCACGTGAGCGGGGGTCATGGGTTGACCATGCGGTTGGGAAGTTACACACGATGATATTAAGGTGTCATTTAATATCCCCCATTGGGGATGTTTCTCGGTATTTTCAGGAATTAATTACGGGCTTTAAGTGGTTTTAAAAGGAGTAAAAGAATTAATTTACGTCAAAACTTACATTGTGGGAGCAGAAAAGTCAGGTACTTAGCGAGGGGACACAGTGCCACCATCACGGTTCCACCATCACAGTGTCACCGTCACGGTATCACCCTCACGGTGCCACCGTCACAGTTACACCATCACCGTGTCACCCTCACGGTCTCACCCTCACGGTGCCACCGTCACGGTGCCACTGTTTTTGTGGAGCCTCACTTTTGGAATAGTAATGGGCCAGGAGGGTCCGGGCCATTACATTAATCCTTACTTCTCTCTCACTCTCAAAGGTTCCTAATAGCAATTCCTTAGATTCTATATTTATAATATTTGATCTATAATATGGAACTATCATTCTAAAAATATTCTAATAGAGCTAGAAAACCTTTACCACATGTTCCATAACTATGAATCTCCCTATATTTAATTCCAATTCCCTTCTAAACTTTATTTTACTATCATCTAGGCATCTTCAAGTGGATTGGGACCGTGTTTCATCACACCTTCTACTTATCATATTCCATATAGAACCACCACTTTTTCCATAGTCATGAGGATTTTGAAACCAAAACCTAATATTATTTTACAAACATTATTTGATTAAACCCTATATTTATCTGACCCAACAAAATATGTACTTTAATATAAACTTAGTAATAGTTGAATTACCTCTTCTCACCAATAAATTTGTGGAACTACTGAAATTTGATTCTTTTAGGAAGATAACTTCTACCTCAAGTCAATTTTCCTTGACATAGACTTATGACTTACTTTTATATGAAAACTCCTTGGAACATGCAACATTTTACCTAAATAAAACAACTGTAACAATTCCTATTATTTATTTAATAGTATTACATTTTTTATCTTTCTTCTAGCTGACTTTACCACCATCATATAATCAAATCAGACCTAAAACATTGCAACTATTTCATATATAAATTTGATCTACCAATAAATTATAACTTAATAAGTTATCATCATCATTGTTTCATAATTTTAGTTTTATGTTACAATGTTCCAAATACCACCTCAATGAATGGAATATACCGCATAACACATACCAGTCATTTTGAATTTTGATATTCCCAACAAAATCTCTTGTACTGACAGTATCTATTAGTGAAATTATTTCAGTAATATAAGTGGTTGTATAACTAGGGGAACCCAATAGCATTCCAATAATATTTTATTTTCAAAACCAAATAAACATTCTATAAGGTTCATTCCAATCAATATAATTTTTAATAATATATAAACACCTTAGGTACCACCATTGTTATTCAAGTAATATCCTTCCATGTTCAAGATAAAATAGTCCATAATACACTATTCTATTTTTTTCTACCACTAAGAACTATAAGCAATATTTGATACATCTTATTATTATAAAAAATTAAAAAAATCCATAACTCAGATACCATATGTTGAGGAAATAGGATAAAATTATGATCACCTGTAGTTCATCTTTTGGTTCTCCAATGAAGTGGGACATAATATAATAGAATATAACCTTTAGATCAAAATATTACCCATTAGAATTCAATTCATAATTTAGAAGTCTAGAAACCCCTACAACCACTTCAATTCAGCCTTCAACTATAGTAACTGTATGCTCATTTTCTTTATTCACAAAAATTCACTAGTGATAAAATGAAGAAAAAATACACACTTGGAAGCTCAACCATAAAAAAATATACACAAGTGAATACATGTTATAGAAATTATTTCTTACATCCATGGGAGAATGGAGACATTTTTATTGACTCAAATAGAACATTTAGGTTATAGTGACAACACATCTTCTGATCACCCTACCAAAAATAATGGAAGAAGTATAACTAATGTTATATTCTAATTATTTCATCCTCTACTTATTCTCCTTATAATATCCACCATTCTATAATTCGACCTCTACCTTCAATAATTTAATCTCGTACCCCTAGATGCACCTAGGTGAACTCCATTTCAGACTATACCTTGAATTGTGTTAGTCTCCATCAATGTTTTCCAATTTTATTTCACGTAGTAGAAATATCCCACTTTCATAGAGAGTCCTATATAGTCATTTAGTCATACCACCTTCTGAAATATTCGAGTGACCCATAGTTATCTTTGAAAATCAATATCTTGGTAGAACCTATTACATCAAACTCCAACTCTCAGTAAATATTTCAAATTATCTTTTGATCCAAAATAATGGTTCAATGACCATTACATTTTCCAAAAAACCTATTAATAAAATCTCTACACATCATCTACAATAACTTGTCATCATGACTTCGACATAACCATGAATGGTTTTTGAACATGTGATTCATACAAAGCATTCCCCTTTTATCTACATTAATGAATCCTCTAAAGAATGACTAAATCTCTCATACTCTATCTTTTACTATAAAACTGTTATATCATCTTCTATTGAACCCACCTTTTGATGATATCATTATCCAATGTGATTTCACTTATATGACACTCTAAGGATCTTATAAAACATTCATTAAATATATGACACTACTTCTCACGGACAAATTAATACTACCACAATACATAAAACCCATGGTCCTGGTGTATACCCTCTATCCAAGTTGTTCAGTGAAAAATATAGTAAACTTATTCCAAAGCTACTAGTAATCAATCCAAAAAATAGTTATCACAAAAAAACCTAACACATTTGATAAAGAATTATTAAATCTACAAGGGGATAAAGTTTCTGGATCTCTATGAATTTGAAGAAGTCACCCATACTAAACGCGGAATAATAAACTCAAACCTATCAATGATGTGGATAAAGGTTTAACTTCACTCATAAAATCTTTATTTTCTTTAGGATTATATTTGAAAAGTTAAAGAAGAAACACATAAATCCAATATTAGTTTAATAAATTTATAAAGATGGTTTTTGATGTTAGTAGTTGTGATACTAATATTGGTTTAATATCACTCATGGAGTTTCAAAAAGAAATACAGGTTTTTATTAATGGAATATTTATGATGATGCAATTTCCAACAAATCCAAATATAGAAATTGATATTACCATGCATGACATGAAGATAAATCCCATGCATGGCACATTATTTTTATATATTTTAGGATTTTTTCTCATTCATTGATGACATTAATAACACTTGATTGATTTAGAACATGATGGATTTAGAATATGCTAAAGAGACTGTTTTTCTTTGAGATACTGATACGTGAATGATATTATGAATTTATTTACAATGATTAAGATTAAAGAATATTATCATAATATGAGATGATGATACATGATGTTAGGAATATAACTTAGAGAAAGAGTTTAGAGATTGTTGAATCTATAATGGAATAACTATGGGATGAGATTCCATATTATCAATGAAGGTAAATAAATATTTTTGAGAGTAATGGTTTAATTTATTGGCTCATTAAGGTGATTCATTAAGTGGAACATGATTTTGTTTTAGGAATAAATCCATTGAGGATCACAGAACCGGAATAACCATGAAGAAATATTGAATGAATGTATAATCACATGGAGTGTGAAAGGTAAGATGGATACTCTTCATCTTTAACGATCAAGGAATTTTTAAATGGAATCATGATTGTATGTTCATAAAGGTTTTTAGATCTCTAAATAAAATCTATCTTGTAGGAGTGGTGGAATGAACCTTTTAATTGATCTATCTATGATCTCCACTTTATTTAGAAGGGTTTCATTACACACTAATATATTTCATAAACATAAAGTTTTATAGTGTTTTTTTGAAGGTTCCCTTAATAATATTTCATTTTGATTGTAATGAATAATTAACTATTAGTAGTAATTTATCTTGGATAAAGAAAATTTAGATGAATGGATTGATAGGTATGAAGGATCTTGAGGTGTTCCAATAACATTATGGTGTTGTTTGAGTGGATTTATCATCTGTAGAAGAGACCAGATAAAAAAATGTGGACTAGATTTGACAGAATCCTTGAGTTGTGCTAAGGATAATAAAACCATGATGTGAATGTTAGTGATCATGATATATTATTCTTCAGTTATTCTTTTTTGGGAAAAGTATTATAATATACACAAACCTTTTGATCATCCTATGATGATGCTAATTGAATAGTGAGTTAATTTTTTTTGTGAGTGTTGTTCCATTGTTTTTTTTGATACGAGAAAGGAATGAATCTAATGTGAGACTAATCACACTATAGAAAGATTTATTTTGGTGTGAAGGTCCATCAAAGGATTCAAAAATTCCTAAAGACCAACATGGGATATATTTGATCCATACAGGTTTGGGATCAAAGTAGGATTTTTCAACATAGAAAGGGATCATGTCACTAGATTTGGAGAAGTAAGAAAACCATGATAGTGTTGGAGGAGCAACACCAAAACACTAGGTGTAGTGATAATTTAAATATATGGAGGTTTTATAATTGATAAAGTCATTTCACCATGGAGGAGAGGTCACGCTGCAACCGGAGGCAACCATATCAGGAGATAAAGGCACCAAAACACATGCCACATGGGAATTCTAAAATTAAATGGAAAACATGGGGGTTCTAATGAGTGTTTTGAAGTGAGATTTTAGCTAGGATTTGTAGATATATAATTTGACCAAATCCTATGATGGGATTAAATATATCACTCTGTATATTTAAAATTTAAAAAATTATTATGAGTTTCATGAAATAATATTCGACAGATTTAGAATAACCTAAAATAATATAACTGTCCTTCAAGGTGTAAAATAAGGACTGAATTTGTGACATATATGTAATTAATTACACATCTATGACTTAGAATTTAATGAAAAATATAATGTATATATATGAGGATATACATTATTTATGGACTAATTAGGATTTCTATTGATGATATATAGATATGAAATGTATTTACAAAAGAACATTCATGATACTGTGAGAAGTTTACTCAAATGTAATCATTAATCTATGAACAACCTATGAGGATATAATGATGAGAGACTAATTTTGGGAACAATGATAAGTATAGAGTTTCCTAACTGGGTTTGTCTTGATATAAGAATGTGGTTTCAAGAAATGTATGTATTCTAGAGACACCTGAGGAAGAAGTAGGAAGGATCACGCATTATAGATGGATTTATTGTTGATAATACATTTTTTTAATAAATGTTTTTAAAAATATTATAGGAGTTCTAGGTTACTTCTTTTATCAATATGTTCAGTCATTCAACATTAATAATAATGTGTTGAAGTGGTCATAAATATTATAACCGTTGGTTAATGATTGATGGAACCACTTTATGGAAAGGGTTTTATAAACATTATAACCCCAATGTCATGTGTGTCTTATATAACACCTCTCATTTTCATCATATCTATTATTGTTGGGATTGTCACACGATCTTAGTAATAACCTGAAATTAGGGTAAAGTTGTGTGGAAATTATTAGAATGGGAAAAAGATTATATTGGACATTGGATAATGATTGAACTACTCTATTATTGGTCTGGTATCTACCTTTTAGAGAGATATATTATTTACATGCGAGTGTATGTTACCCAATAGTGATACTGAGTATGATATAAACTTGAAACAAGTAGTATGATTAATGAATTTTAGAAACTTTATACACCATAGTTTCATGATAATTTGATATATCACAATTCATGTAAACTATGTGAAATTTATTTTATTGTGTGTTTTACTACTTTCATAATTAATAAGTATGAGAATATATTTCCCACTGAATATAAGAAAAAAATATGGAAGGAATGATATTTAATTAGCGTACACTGATTCAATTCTCTATCAAAATATGATCAACAATGGTCCCAACAAGACTCATATAAACATTGAAATTATATGTACAATTAGATGATTCATCAGAGGTTTATGGAATTAATAAATCAAATATAAAAATTTTTAATGATCAATTGATGCTTAAGTGTTTGGTGTATATTAAATTATAATTTTAAATATATTTTCTCTAAATTCATACTACTTGTGATGATTTTGGACTCCATATAGTTTATCTCATTGACTGAGAAAATTCTATATATTTTCAACTGGTTTTATTTCCCATGGAATCAGTTCTCTTAATGATTTTCCATCATTGAGGCTTTCTATCTACCATATTTTTTCTTCAAAAGTTGTTAGTGTAATGTGGATTTTAAAAAACCATTTAGATTGTATTTATGATTCACATAGTTTATTGATTATCCATGGAGAAATAATATAGAGGGATGATATTAATTAATTAATTAAATTATCTTAAAAAATATGGAAATAAAAAATATATATGAATACAACCTTTATGAATTTTAATTCACTAAAATCATATATTGATTAAATTGGACGAGTTTTGTTTTTTTTGACATATTGGAGTTATATTAGTTGACCATCAAATCCAATAATGGCATATGATTCATTTTAGGAAATATTACGTGTATTTAATTGAATATATAAAGTTAAATAGAATAAAAATTTTATTATATAATTTATAAAAATTATTGGACTCCAATATACAATTCATATAAAGAAATATATAATTTTTTAAAATAATTAGTTGTATAGTATGGCTAGGAAAATGAAATGTATGTCATGAACATGTTTTTAGACCATAAGTGTAACTACCTAGAGTCAACATACACTTATTTTATACAATAAATACATGATATTTACAATAAAATTAAATTAATTATTTATAAAAATATGAAATGTAGTGATATGTTATCAAAATGAAAATTCAACCCAAAAATATAATATTTTATTACTTCCTAAAAAGAATAAAAAAATAAAATGTATATATTCATAATAACTGAAATAACTAATAATTGGAAATAAGTAAAAATAAAAAACTTGAATAATAGTTTAAAATTTAGTGTTTCTAAGTATCCTACAAATAAATACATTTTTGAATAAGGAATGATAAGTGTTAGAAATGTGAAATTAGTTTTTCATTGGGGTAAAATAATGATCAAGAGTGATGCATTATGATTGTTGTCTATGTTAAAATAAATAATAATGGTAAGTGGTTAAAGTGATCATATGTTTTGTATATATTTTTTTTGGCATTTCATCATTGTGTATAAAGTCATTAGGTATATTTATGTTAGGTATATGATCATTCGGTATCTAAAAAATTAATATGATTGATATGTGACCTTTTAGAGTAACCATTATATATAAGGTAAAAAATATATTAACCAATGAAAATAATTTAATATACATATAAAATTAAGTAATTATTAATTAACATGTAAATATGGAATTCTATAAAATAAAAATATATACTTTTACTAGTAAAGGTAAATATTTTTTACTCTAAAAAACTTATTTTTTAGATTATAAAAGACCCATATTACACAATTGACTTTAAAAAATAGTGAATATTACATTTTTGGAATAACCCAAAGGAACATAAATGATAAGGCCAATTAAAGAGTACAATATATTTAATTTATCCAAACAATAATTAATAATAAGATAAATAAATTGAGATGAGAATTTTATTTGAGTAATCAACATGAGTGAAGGATTTCAAGAATCCAACCTATGAGAATAAAACTACCTATGATTATATCTACCAGATTTTATGAAAATTCTTGTTCTAGGATTCTTATGATAAATTCTATTTATAGGAGTCACCTAGGGACATAGAGTACAGTAGCATTATACCGAAACCTCTAGTTACAGCACTAGTGAATTTATTCCAATGTATGATCCTAAAACTAAAATTCTCATGTGATAACCCTCCGATGATGTTAAATGATTCCATAAAGAGGTAAAAAATTAAAAAATTATGTAACAAATTTGGTTTTTTAGATTATTCAATTAAATATTTATAATGTTATATAATTCCATGTATTTTTATGAAAATTAAATGGATTTATTTCAAGACAAACCTTTGAGATGACATGTGATTCTGAGGGCTGTAGTGTTCAGAATGTATTTTCGAAATATTTTTAAAATTCATTAAATAAATGTGTGAGAGGGTTTTTATAACTTTCAATCTGGTTCTTAGATAAAAAATATGATCTCACCAGTGAAATCAAAGCATCATGATTCACCTAGGAAGGTCCTAACATTGAACGATGTGGGTCGACAGAAAAATATAGTTTTGAAACTTTTTAGAAGAAAAATAAAATAAATTTAAAAGTTATTTTTATTATATATTTCTTATCCATTACGCAACAACTCGTCAGTGCTGTAGTTCAGTGATGACACGACGTTGAATCCCATTAATGAACCTTATTAATTAATCAGCTTGGAAATTCTTAAACGTGAACATGTATTCCTTCTTTAATTAAACATGGAATTCAAGGTTGATGAACAAACCTGGAATTAATTTGATGCATGACGAAGGAAACCTCTCCAATGATGAACGCCTGCGAATCAGATGATGAAGACGACACACATAAAGAGTGGATTCAGGACTTCAGATCGAAAGATGATGATGAACAAATACCCTCAAGAAATATCTTTTCTCAGGTAGGGGGTTTTTCTGAGTAATTTTTCCTTTCCCCATTCTTAAAGATTAATGAAGAATGCAAACCAAACCACGAACATGTTGATCTGTGGTTCAATCATTCATGTGGGATAGAAAATGATACAGGATAATAGGGATATCTATATTAGTGATTATTCTTCCTTATTTTGGTTCATCGTGATCCTGATAACAGGAACACATCCTAGTCAACACGAACAAAGTCTTGGATCATTCTTTGGGTGTTCTTGTGTTGAAACTCATTCCAAAATTTCTTCTTCTATTCTTATCATTCATCGCAATGCATCATCACGTGATGGCATGTGATAAGGAACACATCCAGGGGGTGTGACATTGTTGAGAGGTCACAATATAAGGTCATGGTGGCGACACAAGGCAGTGGAACCCGTCCGCAATGGCGGTACCCAACCACGGTGGCAGCACTAGGCCGCTGTGGTGACAGGGGCCGCCAGTGGCTGGTGGTAGGCAGATGCGGCCACCTGGCCACATCAGAGGTTCCACGTGGAAGACCTGGTCTACGTGAGCAGACCATCTATCCAAGGAGCCAGCACTACCCTGACGTCGTGTGGATGTGTTAACGTATGCCACATGGCGTCTGGGATGGAGGAGAACCAGCCCATCGATGCAGTCCAGGACAGATGGGAGACCATGATGTAGGGAAGCCCGACTGGTGAAAACCAGTCCAACTAAGTTGGACAAGACCAGATGAGAATTGGGTCATTGAGTGACCGAGTGGACTAGACCCACAACTGAACCGGGCTGGGTCCAGCAAGGCCCAATGGGCCAGGACAGACCAGGTCAGTCCACAGCCAATCGGGTTGGGTCGGGTCGGTCGAAATGGATTAGGTCATGCAGAACCCCTAGTCAGGGTTGGTTGGGTCAGTTTGACCCAGTCAGACCGTGCCTCGGACGTAACCGAACACTATTTACTAAAACAACAAATATCTTTCCGATCATGTGTCTGATTGATGTGCCGTTTCCAACGTTAGGACACTTGAGATGAGACGATCTTTTGAGTATAATATAAGTAATTTTTTATGGTATTATATATATGAATGATTTATTTAAGAGTAGAATATCTCTCATTTAAGTGCACTAGAGATCAAGAATCCAATAGATGGATGTGACATGAAGGATATGATGAGAGGGACCTCAATGAACAAAGAACCAAGCAAATCTCAGTGGTCTTGTAGCCAAGAGGACCTCAGTGGTCCAGGAACTGTGTAGACCTCAGTGGTCCAGCCGAAGAACGAACCTAATTGGCCCAAAATTTAAGCGGATCTCAGTGGTGTAGGAGTAGAGAAGACCTTAGTGGTCCAGAAGCTGAGTGGACCGTAGTGGTCTAGTAGCCGAGCAGACCTCAATGGTCAAGGAGCTGAGCAGACCTTAGTGGTCCATGATCTGAGTAGACCTTAGTGTTCTAGCACCCGAGTAGATCTTAGTGGTCGAGGAGCAGAGCATAATTCAGTGGTCCATCAGCTGAGCATGCCTCGGTGGTCCATTAGCTAAAAAGACATCAGTGACTCATCAGGGATGAGTCCATCTGTAGTACAAGATGAATATGCATTACGACTGATAATCTTACCTCCTATACTTTGATTTATACCTGGTGTGATATGTTTATGCTTTGTGGTGTTTTATTTTTTGATTTTTCATTGTGGTCTTTGCTTTGTGGATTGGGGTCCCTACTAAGTATTATGTCACCCAGACCTACACAGGCTTCTCTCGCACGTGTCGTGTCTGATGTATGTGATCAACGCTTTGACAAGGACATGGGTGGTCTGAGACAAGGCAGTACCCAGTGAGATGGGATGGATGTACGTACTTCTATGGATACATGCATTGACCTTTAACCTAACCCTCATGAAGGGTCTTGAGTAGACGAATTGTGGATGTTTTACTTTCCTTTTTTGTTTTTTGATTGTATTTGGGCTCATTTTTAACTGAAATTTGTATTTTACTCTTAATGGGTTTCTCAGTGATAGTTGTGGTTTAATTTGTGTTTACTTTCTGAAGTTTGAGGTTTGTGCATCTATATAGGTTTAAAGGAAAATTCCTTCCCAATTTTGGGTTATGCCTACTCCGTGATTACCGAAAGCCCCTAAACTATGGAAGGAGAACTTGGGGTAGTCACAACACAGGGCTTGGGGGACGGGTCCTGACAATGTGGTATCATAGTCTAGTTCATTCTACCAGAATAACTTTTGGGGAGATAGTGTTAGTGTTTGGTGTTTGGATTTGAGGACCTGGAGTCTAGTGTTGGTGTGACAACCTTCATATCCATACAACATGACCTTGAATTCTTCTTTCCAACACGGTACATGAAAAATTTTGTTGCATGTGTCTTTAAGTGTTTTCTCATAATATTTCTGAGTTACATTCAGCTCACTAGTTATAATCTATTAATCATAGGTCATCTTGATCTCTTTTAGGATTCCTCCATGAGCCATCCATAAATGATTCCAGTGCGTGAACTCAAGGATATCCCACAGAGCAATGAGGCTTCGGTACATGGACCATTTCACAAGATGGTACCTTTGGGCACTGTCCCAATGATAACACTACCCATTGGTCATCAGTTACTATGGGAGATATTGGTAGAATATGCATGTAAGCTTATTGAATTTCATGAGTTCCGGAGATAGATACCTAATAGGTTAAGGGGAGATATAGATCCTCCGGTCATTGAGGATTGGATAGATGCGGTGATGCGAGTCTTCTACCTAGTGAGGACACCACTTGACCAGATGATGGTTCTAGCAGCAAGCCGTTTATAGGGCTTCGTAGGGAGATGGAAGAATTTTATCATACAGAATCATGAGGAGGAAACCGTCACTTGGCCTAACTTCGAGCGAATTTTCTGGGAGGAGTTATTCTCCAAAACATTTGAGCTTAATGAACATATAAGAGTTACTTCACCTATAAAATGGCAATCTGACAGTGGATGAGTACTCTACGAGGTTTAACAACCTAACCCGTCAATATACATATATTGTATGAGACACTCTCTTTAGGGCCTGAACCATTGAGCCAAGAATCTGAAAAGAGATAAGGGAATCAATAATTTCTCCCTACATAGGATGGGTTAATAGAGAAAGCTCTAATAGTGGAGAGCTTCCTTAGAGAGTAAGCACCGATGGTGGGAACTACCACAAGGTAGCTGATGGATGAATTATCCATGGTAGTTTTCTGATAGATGATGTAGAGGCCTAAACAGACTAGACCATTCGGATAATGAACTTAGGAATCAAGGTCGGCAGTACATGGATATTGGGGTAGAGGGAGTCCTTAGAAGAGAACATTATGCTACACATATGGTAGGTAGGGGCACATGGCTAAATACTTCCCATTTCTCTACTCATAGGACAGAAAAATGATCGAGGGACTGCCGAGGAAGTGGAAGTGATAAGAAAATTGCGTTATTCCGGGCGGTAGACGTGGCAGAGGAGCGGGGTGAGAGGAAGGAGGTGGGTGTAGGTATGAGGTACTACTACCACCTCCCCCAGGTGGTCCACCACAGGATCCTGTAGTAGGTGGACAGGGGTGGGCTCATCTTTCGGAAATTGGGGCATACCTTTCCAATGTTTGAGAGATTATACGAGGTATTATTTGTGACTTCTATAATTTATCTACAGTTCTTATAGATAAAGTTTCTAGTCACAATTTCATTTCCATAGACCTTTTTCAGATCTCGAATATTCTGATCAATATGTTGGATCGATCCTTTAAATTAGAGACTCCTACGAGAGGGGATTCGATAATCAAACACTTGTTCCAGTAGTGTGATATTAATCTTAGAGGAAATATCATTGTCTGGGATCTTCTAGTAGCAGCATCGTGGCCTTACGATGTCATTCTGGGGGTGGATTTGTAATTTATAGTTCATGATCAGATTGACCATTTTAGGTACATAGTGCGGTGTGTTCGAGGAGAGGGGACAAAATTTTTCTTCACCAGTGAGAAGGGAGCTCTTACAGCATGGTATGGACTTGAACTTATTAGGTTACAACCGATCACTCATCAGTTGGATAGAATTACCCCTGGTGTAGTAGATGAGACGATTCCACAATTTCCTGTAGTGGTGGATGAGTACAAGGACTTCTTTCCAGATGATGTTTCAGGGTACCTATTTGAAGAGTGGAATACTTCTGCATTGATTAGTACCTTTTGTAATTCCCCTACCCAAGTAACTGAGAGTCAGTATATTATTTTAATAAATTTTCATGATTACAAGGAATCATGTTCCGAAGGATCGATCAGTTTAGCAGTCTTGGAAAATAGATTACATATATTAATGTTACATAAAAATTTATAAAATAAAACAAAACATAAATAATCATTTGAGAACACCATTATTCCCCTATATTAACCCTGCATATCAATAATAATATACTTATTCACATCATGGGAAAAAGAAAACATAAGAAAATGGTGAGCCCGAATGCTCAGTAAGGATGACAATATAGCGTAAAATTTCATAAATAAGTATAAAAATTGGAGGAAATGTATATAACTGAAACAAAAGACTTAAAATTAAACTTCAGCATAATATGGAAAATATAAATCAAATAACTCCATTTAATATTCACATAGATATTATACTAGTCTAATAATCACATGTAATATCAATATCTAGTTTCATAATGATTGAATGCATAATGTCGGACATCATAACCACATAGTCAAGGCATCGTGTCAAGACTACAAATAATATTTTTTTCAAGGCCTTATGCCAGGAAACTATTTTGTCTCATGATACCTACAGATGCATGGATGAGCTATAATGGGCTCCACTCGTCACTTGCTAAGTCTAATGCATTTTTCATATGAAAATTTTGAAGCATAACATAAATATTCATATTAAAACTAGCATACAAAATGTCAATCCTTTAACCATAAACCATGATTCTTATAAAAATAACACATCCACAATAAAAAATATCATAACTCATTCAATACAATATGGAATATTTTTTATAATAAATCAAACTCAATCAAGAATAATATCCAGAAAAGGATGTTGATATAGTTGAAAATAAATGTAATACTTTTTTAGAGAAATATCCCTTTTTGTAAAATCATTTAAAAGTTATTAATTTATAAAGTAATTTAAAAGATATATTTGAATCAAAATGTCACATACCACTTTGAATTTTTTTATTGTAATTAACATTTTAAAACAATCATGTCCATATAAATAAATCCTTAAAATCATTTTTAAAACAAGGACATTAATTAAAAAGATTTAGAAAAATAAATCATTAAAACATTTAAAATTATGATCTTGATAAAGAGTACCTTAGAATATAGATTAAAATATTCATTTTGAAATTTTTTATGAAACATGGACATGGATGATAAAAATTTCACAATAAATACTTACACATAAACAATCTCGAATAATAATGAGATTGAGGAATTAACCCTTACCTTGTACTTGCCTTTGGTCAAGTGTACATTTTACCTACTATATAATGAAAAAAGTATGTTATTAAATTTTAAAAAAAAATTATTCATATTTATTGTACCATACTTGTTTCATTTATGGCTTTATACTACCACTTAATAATAATTTCTATTTTAAAATGACATTTTTAGGTAATAATCACTTTGTTAATCATACATTTTTTAACTTGTTATTCTTGACCATATAACTTCTATATTGACTTAATTAATTACAAAATATAAAAAATTATTTATTTATAATATATATTCTAGAATATAATTATGTATAATAGATAGATATATAAAATGGAAAACAATGTTAATGGATATGGTAGGCCGTACATAAGCATAAACATCTTTTTCGTTTTCATATTGCAGTGAACAGAAGTATGTGAATGAGATATATATATATATATATATATATATATATATTTCAAGTAACATTATTATGTAATATATTACATACTTATTAATAATATATATATTTATAATCATCATTGAATGGTGAATGTGGAAATGAATCACATCGCGTCGTGGAGATGGTAATCCATACGTACGCACGAGCTATGATATCATTTTATTGCTGATGAAATATTATGTAATTGGATGGTATATCATATATACATAATAATCAACATGTTTTATTTATTATTTACATCAATTATACTCATTATTATACACAACCAAATAATGAAGTGTTGAATAACAAATTACAACATGACGTGGAGATGGTAAGCCGTACGTTGGCACGTATGGTGACTTTGTCATTCATAGGATGGATATAATAATGGATATGGTTGAACCCTATTTTTAATAACATCCCAGTATGTATAAGGTACTGGAGTAATTATTTTGGTATGGAAACAACAAAGAAAGAAGAAGTGGATGAAAAAAAGAACTTTGAAAGAGGTGATGAAATTATTACGTCTTCTTCAGGCGTTTCCTTTTGATTTGATCAAAAGGGATCCTTAGGTTGGCTTTCTGATCAAATTAAGGCCTATAGATTGAAGTTAATGTAGTTGGGAGGATATTTCAGCAGGATTTGACCAAGACAAATGGTTTTCGAGGTGCTATTTTGAGAGAAGAGGAAGTACCCTTTTATAAGAGAGGTGATGCTCACTTTAGAAAAAGACTGAAATATTATTTTATTATAAAATCATTTTCGGTTCATAATGTATAAAAATGGATTTATTTAACGGAAAAGGTGGAGATGGGTCGAAATCCTCTCAAACAATAGGTTATAGATATGTTTAGGTCACCATATTAGTCTTATCTTTTAGATTTAACTCTTAGTTAAATAGTTTAACTTTTACAATGTCTTCTAGTATTTTTATGTTACATGGTCAAAAAACATACCATAAATGGCCAAGAGAACCTAAAGTGGTTCATTAATGACATATATATCATTATATAAGTCCTTTTTCCAAACCTTAGGTTTTTAGTAATATTATATCATTTAACATTATAGTATTTGTTTTAAAAAATCATTTATGTCAGTTTTGGAATTATTTTGTATTTTGTTTTTGTGAAAGTCAAAAAAAGTTAATTAATTCACAAAAAATACCTTACATCAACCCTAAAATGTTATATTAACCTATAAAATTCGTGGAATGAATCCAAAGTCTAAATTTACACTTATTTGTATATTTATAATATCAATTATTTTAATCTTTCATTAATATGGTAATTACTGCATCATCATTGTGTCAAAAATAAATTTAATTATTTGACGTCGCAAAATTATAAATAAAATACCATGATGTATGAAATATTTTTATCTTTATAATGAATAATTATAGATGAATTTACCGTATGTATAACCGAATATTAAAAATGGTTTAGTTATTAAACCTTGAATTTAATATTTTTAACGCTTCTTTAAATAAAATAATAATAAATGTCCTAATCAAATCCAAGTAGACCAAAAGGATCATATGTTATTTCTAAGGTTGATTTTGGTCGAAAGGAACTTTTCCAATAGAATTAGGACATATTTTAGGGTAATTATAATATCATTTTTACCTTCAATAATCCTATTTACTTTTAACCGTGGCAAATAAAATTCTAAAGTTACTATTCACAAAAATTTATTTTCATCCTATCAAACCAAATTTTAATTACCAATGTAAACCTTGTCTCTCAAATTTTTGAAATTCAATTCACAGAAGTGGTAAAATTACGTTTTTTGAAAATTTGCAAATGTGCCTAGAAGGAGGGTAAAAGACGTTAAAAAATTAAATAAAATTTTATACATTTAATCTTATTATAAAATTACTATAAGGAATTACATTGAATTAATATAGGTATAATCTATCAATTTCAACTTTAAAATAAATTTAAATAAAAACAATAATTATTTAAATAAAAGTCATTTTTAAACAATAATGCAGTGTTTTTCACTATTCATTAAAAATTGAATGTTTTCAGAAAAATACCAAAAATTCACCCTAAGATAATTTTGATATTCAGAATCAAAAAAAGATGTTTATTTTACCAAATTCAAAACACACGAGTTTAATTAATTAATTTAAAATTAATTCTGGTTGTTTAAACCAGAAAGCGGGTTTTGAAGATGTAAAAACTATCAAAAGATTGGCATTTGTTTTTGTACAATTTAAAGGTGAAATTACATCGAATGAACTAAATTATAATAAATGATAAATATAAAAACCAATTATACTTTAAAACCACATAAATTCGTAATTTAATACTATAAATTATTTTAATTAAAAATGTTTATTTCAATTAAAATTTTGTATTTTTAACTATTCATCAAAATATGAAAGTTATCAGAAAAGTACCAATAATTTATCCAAACTAATTTTTTTGTCCCACTTCAAAATAACACTTTAATTTTATTAAATTGAATATATAAAAGTTTCAAATATTGTACTTAAAAATTGGTTTCCATTAAAAGGCAGAAAAAATGCATTTTTAAAAAAATACTTATTTTATCTGAAAAATTGAATTGTCCTTATATTATGCCTAAAAAACACAAAATATGAATGTTAAAATTATATAGGATACATTTATATAATTCAGAATGTGGTTAATACTATTCATTACAGATTTTTAAACACCTAGTTTGATATGTCAGGATGCGCTTGAACTCGGTGTTGCGTGTAGTCCAAGCTATTGAATTATTCTAAAGAGATAATGTACTATGGAATCTTGGGGTGTTACATTATAACCTCCTTAAATAAATTGTGTCCTCATAATTGGAAATTGTTCTTTGAAAATAAAATGTTCAAAACAGAAAATACCTTTGTGGAAAACCCGCATCAGAAATAGGGTTACTAAAATTTAGTCTTAATAAGAGGGAAAGGGAAATGAAAAAGTAAACACCAAATTATGATCTCATATACAAGAACATTGGGGGAATTTATAGGCACATAATTGAAGGAAAAAGTAAATATGTATAGTGATTGATTGACGTTATCAATCACAAACATGTGAATAATAAATGGAATATTCAGGGGCTCAAAGCCATAAATCTATGATGATTCAAAATATCATCGGTTCAACAAAACATAAGGTATTCAGATAAAAAATTTTACTTTTCAAGATCCCTTCTCTAATGTTTAATAATTAATTTTTTCATTGAATAAGATAGAAAAAAAATACTTGACAAGTAGAGTTCCATCATTCAACTTATTCCTTCCACAAACACATCTTTCACTCTAAAAGATAATCAAAATAAAAAATATTATAATTTTCTTAATTATATAGGTTTTAAAAAGTTAATAATTCACCTGTCAGATAATTTTTAAAAAATACATTATACAGACCAGGACATCATGTAAGTTAGTGGTAGGTTTTGAACCTTTGTCACCCTTCGGTTGCGGGATCAAGTCTCAAAGCCTTGCTGGACGCTACGGGTTGTCACCCAACATCTAGGTTGTCCTTTTTATAACAATCAAAAAATAATCTTACGAAAAGTTTTAACCTTAAAAAATAGTATCCAATGTCCAACATAATCCATTCCAACCTTTAGACTTATCCAAAATACTTCTGTCCAAACTCACAGTCCAAAATTTAAAAGGATGGTCAACATAACATAATGAAGATCTCTTTTTACCACATTATAACATGTGAGTACCAACATCATATATGGTAACACCCTTAATTACAATAAAACCTTATTGATTATATTAACGCTCTCTTATTCCATATAGAATACAAGATATGTTCATTATATCAAAAATTTTGAATACTCCAATAATAGTGGAATAAAAAAACAATTAACCAGTTCGAAGGAAGTGAAGAATATCCAATATAATTCATCCATATCAACCATCCCTTATTCCAAAATCACTACCTCAGTATTAGGACCATATTAAGTTTTATTTTTCCATCAACCATGTATTTTCCAAAAATTTTAACTTATTGTTGAGTCACTTTTCTTAATACCATATAATCTCTAATCCTCAATGAAATAGTACTACAGTGTAATCTTTATTTCTTTCCATAATTAATATAACCAATACATCATTGATACAACACTCAAATGAAATAATTCATTAATAAAAATATAAGAATACTTGTTATTCCTATTCATCTGCAGTAGTATCATAACATGGTTATTATCCAGAAGCATCATTTGGGACATACTCTGATGAT
This sequence comes from Viscum album, assembly GCA_963277665.1. Taxonomy (NCBI): domain Eukaryota; kingdom Viridiplantae; phylum Streptophyta; class Magnoliopsida; order Santalales; family Viscaceae; genus Viscum; species Viscum album. The sequence goes on from OY728143.1 coordinate 1,323,056,883, forward strand.
TTGGACATTGATTTGCGTAGTGTCCCAACTCCTTGCAGATGAAGCATTGTAAATTTGAAACCTTTTTCTTACCCTTGTAATCATGTACTTGGTGTACTTTTTCTCCACACTTATAAAAAACTCCAATTCCATTCAAGCATTTACCAAGGTGATTCTTTCTACAGTTATCACATATATGAAAATCCTCCTTTCCCTTCTTCCCTTTACCCATCACCCTCTTTACCATCCTTTTATTCTCTAGCTTCCCTTCAAATCCATTGGACTCAAATAATTCTTTACGTATCTTATAAACACAAGATACTATTTCTTCTTATGATGAGAATACATGGGAGAATATTTCTCTTCTAAATGTTGGATTAAGACCATGAAATATATGATCCTTATTACTATTTGGATCATGCGTATTTCCTGAGTTCTCATTCCTTTTACTGGGCACCATTTCTAAACAATTTCATACACTAGGTTAGTTTGTGAATCACAATGCATAATTCCAAACATGAAAAATACCTAATATAAATTGAAAATTTTATTCATATAATCTATAATTATAAAATAAATGTTTTCTTTGAGGATGTATTTACTCAGAAAACATTTATAATGATTTTTAATGAAAATTTCAATTGTCCTAAGCATATTTTCTAGGAGTATCGTAACCAAGAGGGTAGAAAGGCACTAATTTGTGTACCAGGATACCGTGGGTCATGCCCTAAACTCCTTGTCAAAGTTTTCACTCCAAGGTACATCTCTTCCAGAACCGCCTCTACCAGCTCGTATCCAGATAGGGATGTATTTCTTGGAAAAGGCATAAAATCTCCACATTACCAAAATTCTCAGAAGTTCTTATATACTAATCCTCAAAGTCTATATTAGGGTAATGTTATATAATCAGAGTTTTTCTAAATCTAGTTTCCAAGGTTTGTACTAAACTTATTCTGATACAAACTGTAACGACCGACCTGAGTTACCCAGAGTCAGGGAATTATTTTAATACATTTACATGATTACAAGGAATCATGTCTCTAATGACTGATCACTTTATTAGTCTTGGAAAATAAATTACATATATGAATGTTACATTAAAATTTCTAAAATAAAACAAAATATAAAAATTCCGTTGAGAATTTGATTTTCCCATATCATAACCCTGCATATCAATCAAAATATTCTTGTTCACATTCTGTGAAAAAGAAAATATAAGAAAGGGGTGAGATCAGATGATCGATAAGGATAAAAATATAGCTGAAACTTTCATAAATAATCACAAACATTAAAGGAAATGTATAAGACTATAACACAAGACTTTTAAAATTCAACTTCAGCATAATATAGAAATGATAAATCAAATAATTCCATTTACTTATTCACATGGGTATTCTACTGGTCGAATAATTACATGTAATATCAATAGCTTATTTCATAATGATGGAATTCATAATGCCAGACATCATAACCACATAGTCAAGGTCTCGTTCCAAGACTACAAATAAGATTTTGTCAAGGCCTTATTCCAAGACACTAGTTTGTATAATGAGACCTACCAATTCATCAAAGAGCAATAGAGGGCTCAACCAATCACATACTAAGTCCAATGCATTACTCATATGAAATAGATGAAACATTACATAAACATTAGTATTAAAACTAGCATAAAAAATGTAAATACTTTAACCATAATCCATGAATAGTATAAAAATAGCACATACACATTCAAATATATCATAACTAATTAAATACAATATGGAAAATTTTATTATAATAAATAAAACTCAATTAAGAATAATATCCAGTAAAGGATGTTGACATAGTTTAAAATGATGAGTAAAAATCTTTTATAGAAATATCACTTTATGTGAAATAATTTAAAAGCCATGCATTTATGAAGGAATTAATTTAAAAGAGCTTTTTGATCAATGTGTCCCATACCTCTTTTAAAATTTTTAATGGAATTAAAATTTTAAACCAATCATGTCAATATAAATAAATCCTTAAAATCATCTTTAAAATATGGGCATCAATTAAAAATATTTAGAAACATAAATCATTAAAATATTTAAAATGATGATCATTAAAAACGGTAGCTTCCAAAAACATTAAAATATTAATTTTTAATTTTTTATGAAACATGGAAATGGATGGTAAAAATGTCCCAGTAAATACTTACACATAAACAATCTCAGATCATAATGAGATTGAGGAATTGACCCTTACCTTGTACCTTCCTTTGGTCAAGGGTAATTTTAACCTCTTATATAATGACAATAGTATGTTATTAAATTATAAAATATCCATATTCATATTTATGATATCATACTTTATTAATTTATGGGTTTATACCACCCATTTAATAATAATTTCTATGTTAAAATTACATTTTGCGTAATAATCACTTTCTTTATCATATGTGTTTAAACATGTTATTCTTGATCGTATAACTTATATCATGATTTAATTGATTCCGGAATATAAATCATTATTTATGTATCATATATATTCAGTATATAAGTATGTATAATAGATCGATATAGGAAATGGAATACACTATTCATGGAGACGGTAGGCCTTACGTACGCATAAACACAGTTTCCTTTTTCATATCATATTGAACGAAAGTAAGTGAATGAGATATTTGTAAATACACACACACACACACAAACACACAAATATTTCAACTAGAATTATTATGTAATATATTACATACTTATTAATAATATATATATTTATAATCATCATTGAATGGTGAACGTGGAAATGAATCTCTTCACGTCGTGGAGATGGTAAGCCATACGTAGACACGAGCGATGATATCATTTTATTGATAGTGAAATCATATGTAATTAGATGGTATATTATATATAAATAATAATTAATATGTTATATTTATTATTCAAATCAATTATAATTATTATTATACCCATCCAAATAATGAAGTGTTGAATAACAAACTATACCACGACGTGGAGATGGTAAGCCGTACGTACACACGTATGGTGACTTTTTCATTTATAGGATGGATAAAATAATGAATATGGTTGTAACATATTTATAATAACATCAAAATATTTATAAGGTACTAGATTTATTATTTTGGCGTGGAAAAAACAAATAAAGAGGAAGTGGAAGAAGAAAATAACTTTCAAAGGGGTGATGAAATTATTGCCTCTTCTTCGGGTGCTTAATTTTGATTTGATCAATTGGGATCCTTAGGATGGATTTATGATAAAATTGATGACTCTAAGATGAATTGAGGGTATTTGGGAGGATATTTGAGCTGGGGTTGGCTGAGAAAAATTGCTTTGGAGGTGTGATTTTGGAGAGAAATGGAACTACCCTTTTATAAGAGAGGTGCAGGTCATTTTAGGAAAACCTTGAAATATTATTTTATTTGAAAATAATTTTCTATTTATAATTTCTCCAAATGGATTTATTTCTAGTATAAAGTGGGTATGGGTCGAAATACTGTCAACTAATAGGTTTTAGACATGTTTAGGTCACCATATAAACCTTATCTTTTAGATTTACCTATTAGTTAAATAGTTTAACTTTTACAATGACTTCTTTTATTTGTATATTACATGGTTAAAAAAATACTATAAAATGCAAAGATAACCTCAAGTGGTTTATTAATGATATATATATCATTATATAATTCCTTTTGAAGAACCATATATTTTTAGGAATAATATATCATTTAATAATATATTATTTGTTTTAAAAACTCATTTATGTCAATTTTGACAGTATTTAGTATTTAGTTTTCTTGAATGTGAAAAAAATATTATTAATTTGAAAAAAATACATTAATTCAACCATAACATGACATTTTAACCTATAAATTTTTTATAATGCATCAAAAGTCTCAATTTACATTTATTTTGATATTTATAATATCAATCATTTTAATCTTTCATTAATAATGAAATTAATGCATCATCATTATGTCATAAATAAATTTTATTTTTTAACATATAAAAATTATAAATAAAATAACATTATGTTGGAAATATTTTTATATTTCTAATTAATATTTATAGTAAAATTTATCATATGTACAACCCTATATTAAAAATGGTTTAGTTATTAAACTTGGAATTTTACACTTTTAACTCTTCTTTAAATAAAATAATAATAAATGCCCAAATCTAATCCAAGTGGACCAAAATTATCATATCAGATTCCTAAGGTTGATTTTGGTCGAAATAAACTTATCCAATAGAATTAAGACATGTGTTATGGTAATTATAATATCATTTTACCTTTAATTACACTATTTTCTTTTAACATTGGTAAATAAAATCCAAACGTTACTACTCACTAAAAATGATTTCCATCATATTTAACCTAGTTTTAATTACTAATGACAACCGTGTCTCTCATATGTTGGAAATTGTATTCACAAAAGCGGTAAAATTACATTTTATTCAAATTTGCAAATGTGCCTAGAAGGTGGGTAAAAGACTTTAAAAAATTCAATAAAATTTTATACATCTAGTATTATTATAAATTGAATCCAAAAAATTACATTGAATTTATATAGGTATTTTTTTATATATTTTGAATATAAAATAAATTTAAATAAATATAATAATTAATTGAATTAAAGTCTATTTTAATCAATAACACAGTTTTTTTCACTATTCATCAAAAATTGAATGTTTGTAGAAAAATACAAAAAATTAACCAAAGAAAATTTTGATATTAAAAAACAAAAAATTATATCTATTTTACCACATTCTAAACATATGAGTTTTATTAGTTAATTTAAAATTAATTCCCATTTTCAAAACCAGAAAGTGGGTTTTTAAGAAGTAAAAAGTTTCAAAAGTTTGACATTTGTTTTTATACAATATTATTGTAAAATTACATCAAATAAATTACTTATATTAAATGATAAAAATATAATCTAATTATACTTTAAAACCACTCAAATTCATAATTTAACACTATAAACTATTTTGATTAAAAAATTTGTTTTCAATTAAAATTTAGTATTTTTCACAATTCATCAAAATATGAATGTTTTTAGAAAAGTAAAAAAAAATATCCTAAATAAAATTTTATGTCCCTCTTATAAACAAGAATTTATTTTAATTAAATTTAATATATAAAAGTGTCAAATATTGGATTTAAAAATCGATTTCCATTAAAAGGCAGAAAAACTGCGTTTTTTTAAAAACACTTCTTTTATCTGAAAAATTGAATTTGTCCTTATATTATGTCTAAGGAACAAAAAATATAAATGTTAAAATTATATAGGATATATATATATATATATATATAATTCAAAATGTGGTTAATACTATTCAAAACTGTTTTTTTAAATGGCTAGTTTGATAGGTCGTGATGCACTCGAACTCGGTGTTGCGTGTAGCCCAAGCTATTGAATTATTTTAAAGAGATAGCATACTATAAAATCTTGGGGTCTTAAACCTTGATACAGCACTGATATATACACCTGCATATTATATGGATCCTACAGAGATCTGGGAGAGGAGGTTACAGTTGGAGGGCTTGTAGATGAAGGGGTATGTAAGGACCAGTACTTCACCACAGGAAACCCTAGTGTTGTTTTTCAAGAAGGAAGAAAGAAGATTGAGGTTTTGTGTGGACTTTAGGCTCTTTAACTAGGTGAATATGAATTATAAGTATCCTCTAATAAGTATATTTGATCATCTGTAACATGTAAGATGGTTCTCAAAGATAGACCTCAGATCAGGCTATCACCAGCTTCGAGTACGGGATGAGGACATCTCAAAGATGACATTCAGATGTATCTACATCCACTATGAGTACTTAGTGATGTCGTTTAGCATGAATAACTCCCCAATAGTGTTCCTAGGACTCATTAATAGGATATCTAGCCATACATATACTGGTTTTTAGTGGTCTTAATTGATGTCATCTTAGTGTATTCAGCATCCAAGGAGGAGCATGCGATACACATGAGGATGGTTTTGGACACACATAGATAGAACTAGCTTTTAAGAATGCTCTTGATGTTTGAATTCTGGATACAAAAGGTTCATTTCCTGGGACATTTCATCTCAGAGTATGGATTTGTGGTGGATCCAATGAAGGTCGAGTCCCTTCTTTCTTGGGGACCACCCAATAGTGTTACCGAGGTGAGGGATTTCCTTGGGTTGTCTAGGTACTATTTAAAGTTTGTAACTGACTTTTCTTGAGTATAAGAACCCATGAAATAATGGAAGAAGAAGGGAAAACTCTTTATGTGGATAGAACTATACGAGTAGAGCTTTCAGTAGCATAGGCAGAGCTTGACGAGTGCTCTTATATTGAGGATGCCAGAGGAGGGAACCTGATACACGGTGTTATGTGACGCATCAGAAACCATGATTGGTTGTGTCCTAATACAGGGGAAAGCAGTGATTTATTATGGATCACAACAATTGAGATCGCATGATCAGAACTATGCGACTCATGACCTTGAGTTGGAAACGGTAGTCTTTAAACTAATGATTTGGAAACACTACCTTATGGGCGAATGGTTCATCATCTACTCTAACCACAAGAGTCTCAGGTATATATTTCCTCATAATAATCTGAATATGAGAAAGCGAAGTTGACATGATTTCCTCCAAGAATATGACTTTGATATATTCTATACTCCTAGAAAGGGGAACTTGGTGGATGATTTTCTTAGTAGGATATCGAGTTCACGACTTTTAAACGAGGCCTCAGATCAATTAGCATCACTTCATATATCCTTCATGGATTGGGAGGAAACAACTTTTCTTTAGTTTACAATATTTTCACCTTGAATATTATAGCAAGAAAGGGAGTGGAAACTCGGAGATGGAAGTTTCCAGTCTACACATGCCCATATGTTCATAGGAAATTCCCCTAAGGCATATTATAAATGTGGGGAGCACATCATTTTTTTCAGAGGATGAACCATAGTACCAGTGTCACTGTGGGAGGAGCTATTGAGGGAGTTCCATAAATCCCCTTTGATAGTACATCTATGTGTGGAGAAGATGTACCAGGACCTATAATGTCAGTACTGGTGGTCATGGATGAACAAGGGAGTGGTGAATTTTGTGTCGAGATGCCTCATGTGTCAGCAAGTGAAGGCTGAGCACTAGGTTCTAGTAGGTTTGACACAAATCCACGAGGTAATGGAGTGGAAATGGGAAATTATATCGATGGAATTTGGGAAGAGATTACCACGTACATCCAGGAAAAAAGATACCATCTAGGTGATCATAGAATGACTCACCAAGTAAGCCCACTTCTTACAAATTCGAGAACAGGGTTCAGTAGAGAGCATGAGATGCCTCTAGATGAAGAGATAGTTCGACTCCAAGGTATCCCATCTAAGATAGTCTCAGATCATGATGCATGCTTTACATCCCTATTTTGGAAGGGATTACAGGAGTCATTTTTTGACTCTTCTGAAATTGAGAATAACCTTTCACCCATAAATGGATCGTCAGATAGAGTGAACCATACATGCCTTGGAATAAAAGATTCATGCATGGATTCTTGATTATGGCTGCAGTTGGGAGGACCACATACCACTGGTGGAATTTGATTACAAAAATAGCTACCCCTCCACTATCGGTATGGAACCGATTGAGGAATTGTATGGATGTCCATTTAGGTCACTTTTATACTAGACTGACCAAGGGGAGTCAACAGTATTGGTTCTAGAGACGGTATAACCTACCATTGAGAAGGTCCAGGTCATTAGAGAGCAGATGAAGACCTCACAATGCTGGCATAAGTCATATGTTGGGAGGAAATAAAGACCCTTGGAGTTATTGGATGGGTACCATGTGTTCCTATTGGTATCTCCATGATTAAGGATACAAATATTTGGCTAGGGAAGGAATCTATCTCCATGGTTTATTGGACCTTTTCTAATACTGTGTAGGGTGGGGGAGGTGGTGTACTGCTTGGATCTACCACTGTAGTTGGAGGGGGTGCACGACTTCTTCCATGTATCCTAGATGAAGAGATACATACAATAATCTCCTCACGTTATCAACCACAACAAACTGGAAATTGATGACGGGTCGATATTTGAGGAGTACACGATGGAGATAGAGGATCAACATGAAAGGATCATTCATGAATGGTTTATTCATCTGGTAAGTGTTATTTGAAATCATGAGAATATCTAGGAGAGAACATGGGAACAGGAGGCTCATATTCATGCTCAGTACCCCAATCTTTTTTATTATCCCTTGTTTTGGATTACAAGGATGTTAATCCCAAAAGGTTAGAGTGATGCAATGTCCCAAAATTCCATGAAAAAGTTTTCAAAATTAAATGGGATTATTTTGAGACCAGGTTCTAAGACATCATGTGATTCTAAGGCATGGAATGGCCAAAATGTATTTTAAAACTATTTTTAATGAATACAAAATAAATGTGCGAGAATGTTTTTCAAAATTACAAACCAGTTCCTAGATAAAAAATCAAAGGGAACCATTGAACATAGAGCGTAAGGATTATCCTATGAAGGGCCTAAAATTAACTATCATGGGTCGACTAAAAAAAATGTGTTTTCAAACATTTTGCAAGAAAAATAAAACAACTTCAAAAAGTCATTTTATTATATTTTCTTTTTCATTACACAGTGAATCATCAGCGCTGTGGTGCAGCGATGAGGTGATGTTGAATTTCACTAATGTACCTCATTAACGAATTTGTGTGGCGTCACTGCAATGCACTCTCGACTTCCTTAGTTAATTAAACACATAATTCATGGTTGATAAACAACCCTATAATTCCTTTGAAGAACGATGAAGGAAACCTCTCCAATGACACAAGATAGCGAATCAGAGGATAGTGATGACACCGTTAGAGAGAAGATTTGGGACCAGAGATTGATGAAGGGTGAAGAATGATCATCCTTATGTAATCTCTTTTACCAGGTAGTGAGTTTTTATGAGTAATTTTATTTTCCCCATTATTAATGTTTAACAACGAACTTGGACCAACCCAAAAACAGGTTGATCCGTGGTTCGATCATTTATGCAAGATGTTTTATGATGTGGTATAATAGGGATATCTATCTTAGGGAGTATTCCTCCTTATTTTGGTTATTTGTGATTCTAATAACAAGAAAACATTTGGTTCAACATGAACAAATACCTGGATCATTCTTTGAGTGTTCTTGTGTTGCGACTCCATCCCAAATTTCTCCTTATGTTCTTCCCTTTCTTTGCAACACATCAGATTGTGGCCAGGTGGGCCATGACACATGGACATAGTGGTGGAAGGAAGCCAAGGAGGTGGAACAAGGTTGTGACACCAAGCCACGACGGCGTCACAAAGATGCAACACCCAACCGCGGTGGTGGCACCAGGCCATGGAACCCAGGTAGCAGCAGTGATAGGGGCCACCGACATGGAGGATGGCGGCTGGAGATAAGCAGATGTAACCACCCAGTCACATAAAAGGTGCCAAAAGACACAAATCCGTGGTCTTCTGACCAAGACAGTGTTCTAGAACCGTAGGTTTCCAAGGGCCATGCGAAAGACCTGGTTTATGTGAGAGGACGAGATTATGGAGGAGGAAGCGCCACCCTGGTATCACAAGGCTTCACAAACTGGACGTCGCACGATGTCTAGGTTATTGAAGAACTAGACCAATGATGTGGGATAGGCCGGTGGAATAAACTGGGCTGTTGGGAGGCCCGAGCTGGAGAAGAACCGGCCTGCCAATGTGGGCCTGGCCGGATGGGGAATTGGGCCGCTTAGTAGCCTTGCTGATCAGAACTAGTCCAACTAAGAGAGACCAAACAAGATGAGAACCTGGTCACTGGGAAACCTGGTGGGCTAAACCCATGAATGAACCAAGCCATGTCTGGCAAGGACCAATGGTCCTGGACAGTAGGTCATGCCAGACTATGTTAGACCAGGCCCAACCATGTCTGGTTGGGTTGGCTGAAACAGATCAGGTCATGCGGAACCCCCAGGCCAGGTTGGTTGGGTCGGTCTGACAATGTCAGACCGTGCCTAGATGCAACCTTCCTCGGTATAATAAAATGCCAATATATTTCATATTGGTTGTCCAATTGACGCATGATATGTGGTTTTGGGAAACATGTGATGATATGGCCCTTTGGGTATAATCTAAGTGGGTTCTTTTTGAAGTTGGGATACAACCAATGGCTTAAGGATTAGAATCTCCTGGAGTCAAGCACATTAGTGAGAGGGAATCCTACAACTGGCTATGACACGAAGGATATGATGAGTGGGACCTCGATGGACTAGGATCCAAGTAGACCTCAGTGGTATAGTATCCAAGTAGACCTTTGTGGTCTAGGAGCCGAGCAGACCTCTATGGTCCAAAAATCAAGTGAACCTCAGTGGTATAGCAACCGAGTATACCTTAGTGGTCTAGGCGCCGAGTGGACCTCAGTGGGACAATAGCCGAGAAGAGCTTAGTAGCCCAACATTAGAGAGAACCTTAGTGGTCAAAAATCTAATAAGACAATAGTGGTCAAGGAGACAGGGGAACATCTGTAGTCCAACATCCGAGCAGATCTCATTGGTCCAACAACCAAGCAGATCTCAGTTGTCTAGTAGCCGAGAAGACCTTAGTGGTACAACAGCTAAAACGTCCTCAGTGACTCATATTGAATGAGTCCCTCAAGAGTAAAAGATTAATTATCATTGTTACTAATAATCCCACCTCATTTACTTTGAGTTGATCCTAGTGTGAACTGTCTTTGCTTTGTGGTCTTTACTTTGTGCTCTTTCTTTGTAGTATTTCGTTTGTGGAATGGAGTCCATACTGAGTATTGTGTTACTCACCCATGCATGGGCTTCATCCACACATGTCATGTATCATCCAGGTGATCGATGCTTTGATGCAGACCTGGGTGGTCTGAGATCAGGTGGTTCTAAGTGAGATGGGATAGACATGTGTACTTCTATAGCTACAAGCAACTACCTTTCACCTACTCTTCGGGTGGGGTCTCAAGAGGAAAGATTATGGAAGTTTTAATTTACATTGTGGTTTTGGGCTTGTATTATTACCCCATTTTAATTTGATTTTATATTGTACTCTTAGTGGTTTTATCAGTGACAGGTATGGTTTACTTTGTGTTTACTTTCCATAGTTTGAGCTTTGTGCATCTGTGTAGGTTTAAAGTAAAATGCCTTCCACTTTTAGGATATTCCAACTAATTGCAAGTCGCCAACCCATAGACTTTGATGTTGGGCTTGGGATAGTCATGACACAGGTCCTGAGGGATGGGTCATGAAAATATTTCTATATATATATATATTTGTATTTTTCCTTGGATTCAGAGTAGTGTTTTAGTGTCTCTTGAACTCATAATTAATATACTTGAAATATTAATATATTTTAAAGCATGTGCACAAATATTTTTGGTATAATTGGTATTTATATTATTTGGGACCTTATATGGGAAATCCAAGACCACAATTTATTGTAAAATGCACGGTTTACCCTAGGCGCAACCTAATATTGGTTAGCAATGGATATTTGTTTGAGGAAGCTGTTGGAGGGTAAGTTAATTTGATTAATTAATTTTATTTATATATTTATTTATTAACCCTGAACCTAATAATACTGTATAAATAAAATATTATGATGTTTTTCCATGATTATCGACAATTCCCATTGAGGATTAGAGAGGAGGAGGAACTGTTCTCCGTTGGTGGATCAGGGTTTGAGAAAGATGATGAATGGATCTAGTTGAATCATGATATGGTCAGAGAATGTAGTATATAATATTATTCATAGATGGTGGATGCATTGTTCACCAATTATCATTCCAAAATAGAGGAATGACTCATTATTTTCTATTTCCACCGTTTTATCAATGACTCATAATGGATTTATTAGATACTTTTATTTTTCTGTCAATTATTATTTTTCACATAAGGCCCAAATTGAAAATATTCTTGATTTATCATATTTTCAATTTTACACCTAATTTCACTCTTATATCACACAATAATTTATTTTTCTCCACGATCACAGTGTCCAATGATTCTAATTGACCTTTTCTTTTTCTCTTCCTCCAATGTTCTTTGTATTCTTCACCATTTCCCATGGGGTCATGGTTTGACATCACTAGGTTGAATTCAATCATGATTAATTCTTTATTTACATGATGGTGTTGAAAATTAGGGAAGGATATTTGGATTTTTCGATGGATCATAATGGATTATCTATTGCGTGTGATGGATTTAGGTTTCAAAACGCAAAATGGTGGTTGGCGTGCGACAGTTTTCCATGGAATTCATCTGATTTCTAATTTCCGGCCATATGAGGATAAGAATTGATGGTTGGAGGTCCCTTCACTAATTTTTGGTAAAATTTTATTGTTTAAATAGAACAAAAGGTAGTTGAGATGGATGATATAGGATCCCCATGAATAAGGTGGATTTCATCAAATTTCTATATTAAAACCCATGTATATCGAAGGAACACACACCGAGTAGTCCCCCAGATGCGGCAATGATGGTTTTGGGTGGAGATAAAGATCACATGTCCTGTATGACCAGTAAACATCATGTAACTAGGTGTTGGTGGCTTAGCGTGTACTCTGGGAGTACACGTGTGTGTAAATTGATCGAAATAAAGGGAAGACTAGAGTACATGGGAACAACCATGTACTTGGACATGACCATAGTACCCGAACATGACCATATTACTTGAACAATACCATAGTACATGGGCGTAACTAGAATACATGGGAAAATACCAAGAGTACATGAGTAGGCCATGGTTGGTAAAGGCATTTTGTGTACCATCTGTACACACCATGTAGTATGACATGGATTCCAAATCCATGTCTAGGGAACAACACTCCTTAGAGATGAGGTGAGGTCACATGTCGTGTGACCCCAAATACACACCATGTACTTCTCAAAGAAATTTCCACCTTTCATATCTCCTAATATGAGACTCAAATGTTGGCCCATGAGTAGCCTATCATGACTGTTTTCCCACATAGGATGTGCTAGAATCCTTTATTATGGAATGTGAGATATGATGTGAGGTAGTCCGAGAATGACTCTAATTATGGCGAGACTTGTGTGATAATAGTGATTAGGGAGGATCAACAGAGAGATGTGGGGGCTTAAAATCCCCATGTTGCAACAAGGCATGGGTACCCATACTCTCCACTCATGTGGAGTGGTACCCGCCTCATTATATGGAGGGTGTGGTCCCTTTATCTACCAAGTGGAACCACCCTGAAACACTAGGTCAGGAGTCCTCTACCTACCAAGTGGATCCCCTAGGGTGCAGTTCCGCTACCTATTGACTGGAACCACCTAATGCACTAGGGCATGGGTCCTCTACCTTCTGAGTGGCACCCCTTGAGGCACCAAGGTGTGGGTCCTCTGCTGGAGATTATTCCCATTATATGTGGACAATAGTGGTAAGATGTGGGTCCTCCACATGGATTCTTGTAAGGTTAGGCAAGATGCATCCTTGGAGATTGTTCCCATATAGTTGAGAAGTATAGTGGAGAGGTGTTAGTCCTACAAAAATATTCTTAAAAGGTTACACGAGAGGAATCAATAGAAATTATTTCCCCTTGGCTATGAAGAACAATGGTGAGGTGTGGTTCTTCTGCATATATTCTTTCAATTTTTGAAAAAATGCATCACTAGAGATTTCTCCCCCTAGGTTATGGAGCATAGTGGTGAGGTGTGGGTCCTACACATTTTTTCTTTTGTGGTTTCACAAGATATTGGGTATCAAAGATGGAGCTTTGGATCCTTAGGAATAATCATTATTATTTGTTGGGTTTTGGAGATATAGATACCCTTCCTCTCTCGTTTGGGAATCCTATTGATCATATTTGGGTTATTATTATGATAATTTTCTCATATTATGATTTACATTCCTTTTTTGGTTTGAGAAGACTATTTTTCATTATATTTATCCATTCATATTTTTCATGGAATTCTACTCTTTTTCTATATATTCATATATACAAGGGATTTTCCTATATGTATCATGTCTTATGAAAATAATGGGAATATTGGAAATTACTTATGTAGAGCATAGGGGTACCTGGGTACATAGGTCATGTTCGATGGTTAAAATTAGAGATCAAGATTCAGGCACTCTCAATATTTACTTTTTTACAGTTCCTGTCAAGATGGTACTTTATATCTGGTTGGAAATGTATTTTTCCCCTTTTGGAATTGTCTATATATGTCCTTACTCTGATGTATTCCCTATAGATTATTTCTTGTATGGATGTACTCTAGATGTTGTAGTCTATTATCATTTCTTTGCACTTTTTCATAAATATGGTTCTGTAGTGAATACATGTACATTTAGATAATGCCTCCTATTTAAATTCATTATTTCTTGATGCTTGTTTCTAAACCTTAGCCTATTAAATGTGGGATTGTATTATCACAGTCATCATAATGTCCGTAAGGAGTTACTTGATATATTGGTCATGATAGAGTGGTATCAGTGATGTTTTTCCAAGGACTAGAGTTTGGAGATGGTATAATTATGAGGTTTTATTTTGGAATAAGGTAAATATTGTTAATGTGTCTTGAGTTTGGATCTTCGGACATATATCCTAGTGTTGGTGCGGCGGTCAAACTATCCATTCACCCGGACTCTAACTACCTTCTTATTTACTTGGTAAATGTGAGAAAATGTTACATGGAAAACATTAGCACATGCATTATATAGTAATGGGTTGTGGCTTCCATGTCCTAGAGTCGAATACCTAGATACAGTCTATGATTGCGATACATATTGAATATTTTTTTGATATATCAATGATGACATATAGCTATTATTTTAAGATAGTGTTATGATGATGATCAATTGAGTGATGTGGCCTATGTTTAGGGACCCATTAATGATGTATTTATTATAATCGGGCACCAAGTAGTACTACCATGTTTTGAGATGTGAATGGACCCATCTCTAGTGGTCCAAAAGGATGATCATATACATGTTGAGTAGTTGATGGATCTTACATGACATGATGATGTTACACATTGTATTAACTTGTTAAGTGAGTTCCAATGATATTGACAATAAAGGTTTCATAGAACGATAAACCACCCAAGTTGTAGAGGATTGGATAGAGGCACTAGTTTGGTTTTTTTGTCTTGTATAGATTGCAATCGATCAAATTTTTGTGCTCACAACTAGTATTCAATGTGGTCTAGTAGTTGGTTATAATAGTACCAACATATAATGTACCTATATTGATTATGCCTTACAGGTTCCCATATTAGAGATTAACCATGCTTAATAGTGATCTAGAACCCCTTCTTAGGTGGTATAAGACTGGAATGAGCCTATGTTGTGGGTTTAACACTTTTTTAGGACCCATCTTAGTTGTGGCCATGGTGGAAAAACATCTCCAGAGTGAAACAGTGCATTAGTAAAGTCCTGTGTTGGTGATGTTTTATGTGGCTTCTGACATGCAAGGTGATTTAACTTCCTTATCTAAGATGTGTTCTTGTGAAAAAATATACAATAGTGAGGGTGAGTTAGTTTTTAATAAATAGAATAGTGTTTTCTTATGGTGTATGAGTTCCATTGACTTGTGAATTAGAGGTAACTTTAATGTTTTAAGGTGTCAGAGTAGGCCATGGTTAAGGAAGACATACAAGAAAGGGTAAATATGGATGTACATAGTGTCAAGCCACGTTTCCTTGGATGTATCCTTTATTCATGTTGATAATGATACCAATGTATCCTTTTAGGTTGACCCTTATATTATGAAGATCCTACATATATGATAAGTGATCACATGATTTTACCAATAGTGTGACCTAAATATGAGAGGAGAGAGATCCTTTCATGGAATATTTTCATAACAAGAGTGGGGAATTATGTGTTTTTCCTTAGTATGGACTAGTTTTCTATTATCCATGCTTAGTTGAATTTTACAAGTGAGGGTTGTAGTGTATTTGAGTTTTTGGATAGAATTTTCCTCCTTTTGTAATTAGTGATCATAGACAAAGTAAGATGATATCATGTTCTATAGAATACATTACATTCCTTAAAATTTTATTAGTATGGCCCTTGGTGTAGTAGCTACTATGAAATTTATGTTAATTAAATTCTATAGAGGGATGAGGAAGTATTCCCTAAGAATGTTTTAGGTTTAACTTTCTAAAGAGAGTTCATATTTTGCATGGGAATACACTAGGGATAGTCCGATATATATGCTAGAATATCAGATGACCCCTTGTATCTATGAGTGATAAAGGTGCAATTAGGGAGTATGCAGAGTAGGATATTTTTAGAACTAATGTGCCCACTTGGGAAGACCTGTGTTGTTTAACAAAGTGGTGCGCGAGAACACAAGGTTAGGTGTGGATTGACTTTACATGAATCAGGTGACTGTCATGAGAATGTAAACACCCCTGAGGATTGATTACTTATTTTACTAGTAGTTAGGGATGAAATGATTATCGGATGTCATCCCGCCCTTTTATTACATAACTTTTCATTACATTTTACAAACATAGTATCTTTAAAGTCCAGTGTCTTGGAAATCAGGAATATAAAACATGAAAACAACATAAAAAATTATTCTAATACACTTTTAAGGCTTCATCATAAGTTTATCCTACTTACAATTTCTTCATCTCATAACTGGGAGATATACATCAATGGAAAGGGTGAGCATAAGGCCCAGTAAAGAAATCAATGGAATCAGTTTACTCGTGATATAAATAAGAACTTAATAAAAATAAAACATAAAGACATGAGCAATAGACGTATAAGAATATCATAATGAAAAGAACTTGAATCATAACTTGAATATGTGGCTACAACATTCCATTTAGACATTTATGAACATATCACCAAGGTTCATCCCGATGATGTCATAAAAATTACCATGGTTATTCACCAGGGTATCAGGAAACTTGTTATATCTAGAGATTAATTTCTTCACCCAATGCATTGGATCGATGTCAGTGTCCACCCTTTATATGTATATACATTAATGTGATCCACATATATCATAATTTAAAATTTCATAAATAACCCATATAGAACAAAAGAAATGGGTTTCAATTCTAAATTGTGACGTTTTAAAAGTTCTTAAAAATAAGATCATTATGACATTTATAACCCATGGAATGGGAGAGGGGGTTATATGTATGTCAATTAAGGAATAAAATATATCATTGTTTTTTTTATATTTGAACACCCCTAGTAAATAAATATTTCTAGGTATTCACATAAATAAAACAAGAGAATTTCTTGAGAGAAAGAGAGAGGAATTTTGAGATGGAAATTCTACAGCATAACAACTACAAAATATTCTTTTAGAAAACATTAAAAAGAGAGGGTACAAGGGTAAAACACTCATAAATAACTCAAAATACAGTGTAGAGGTATAATATCATGGATATATGACCATTTTGTGAATATTATAATGTCATACCACATGAAAAAGAATCTTGAAAGGAAAGAGAAGATGAAATTTCTTTTAAAAAAAATCGGCAGCCTAAAAGAGTCACTTAAAAATTCAGAAAATCAATTGATGAAAGCATAAAGGGTATCTCAACATTTGGACATGAAATGGACATTATTAAAGATACAGGATAACATTCCCCCACATAATAAAATGTAACAATAAGATATAACATAAAGGAAGTCATGACTTAAAAGAGGAGGGTGAAAGTTTCCGTTACCTTGAAGAGTATCTTAGAAAGCAGGAAGGTTGGGACATTATGGGGCTTGAGGGAACATTGAGAGGACTCCTTGGGAGGTATAAAGACCAAATATCATTAAAGAGGATTTTTAAATTAAATGAATGATGTAATGGCTTGGTATTTATTGGAAAAGTGAGTGAATATTTAATTAATTTCCAAGGGACACCTCATCGGTGGTATTTAAAAAAACCATGGGCTTGATCATGGTATTTTCCCATGGCATTGGCCACATGGGACACATCATAAAATATATTACTATTCAAAAGTTGACCAGATTTATTACATCATGATTACATCATCAATGATGTCATTAAACACCCAAAACTCAAAACTGTTTTTTTACTATTAATTGAATGATAAACTATTTTTGAAAAATACAAAAAACTCACTCAAACTATACATCGATGCTCTAAATTCAAAAAAGAAAACCATTTTATTAAAATAATTTTCTAAATATTTTTAATTTAATTTTTAAATAAAATCATTATTTATTCCAAAAATATAATTTTAAAACTATAACTCATTTGGTAACACCATAATAAAGTAATAAAGGTCCCATAAAATTATCATATAACCATAAAAAAATAAAGTAACAATATATGATCATATTTTATGAAAATAAGTTTTCATTTTAAAGTATTAAATTAATTATAAAATTGTAAATAAAATATTTATGACATACAAAAATACCAAAACTTATACTGTGATTGTTTGTTCACTTTTGAGAGGTCTAAAATGTATTTATACATTCATGGGTAAAGTTTCTATTATTTTGGTCTATTTAATATTCATTACTATTCATACATGTATGATACTACTCATACTTTACTATTCACTAAAAATTAAGTTGATATTATTAGACTCTAAATTTCTTTTTGAACACAACTTTAGAAGAACGTTTTTTGAAAATCAATTCACATTATTAATTATTTAAAGAATACAAAAATATTTTAAAATACCCCTTTTTACAAAATTCATCAATAATATGGATCTTCTATAAATTCATCCTATATTTATCCGGACATTTAAAATTCACAAATTTTACCACAATAAGAAGTAAACATTTTATTTATACAATAGAATTACAAAATGTAACTAAGGATTCATTACATATCCCCTTATAACACCTACATAAGATCTAAGTGTAAGGTGTGCAATAGTGATTAAATCTTGGGGTAGCTCAGAAAACATTTCTCCAGTGGTGATTTCTATCATCTTTAACTTCTCCCTTAGGAGATTCCATTCAAGATTCACATGTTGAAGCTCATCTTGGGATTGGTCCAGAGCAAAGACCATAGAAGATACCTCCTTCCCAATCTCTGACAGATGGGTTTCGTACGGCCTAAGTCTACTGAATGAAGCCATCGACTCTTGTTTCTGTATTAATTATCCAAGATTACTTCTAATGTTAAGAGTTTTGTTTTCAAAGTTCATATTGACCAATGATCATATAACAGTCAAAACCCAATGGTATCATTTAATTATACTCACTTCATTAATTAAAGTATATAGTTTTATTGAGTATAAAATAAAATAACACACAAATTTAGAAAACAAATTTTATGTAAAAGTTTGGGTCATTACATTCTTTCCCCCTTATGAAATTTTTTCCCTGAAATTTTTTACTCGTACCCTCAGAGGAGAAAATGTGTGGGTACTTCTACCTCATAGACTCCTATTGTTCCCACCTAGGTTCTTCACATTTTTGGTTCCTCCACAACACCTGAACAAGGTGCGAAGTCTTGTTGCGTAGAACCTTGTCTCTACGATCCAAGATCTATGTTAGATGCTCCTCATAAGAGAGGTAATGTTATAGTTGTACAACCTATGGATTTAGTACACATGAATGGTCAGATATTTACTTCCTCAAGAGAAATACGTGTAAGACATCATGAACTTGTTCTAGATTTGGAGGAAGTGCAAGCCGATGGGCCACTGCTCCCACGTGATAAAGGATTTCATAGGGGCCAATGTACCTTGGACTGAGCTTCCCTTTCTTCCCAAACCGCATGACTCACATCCAAGGTAATATTTAAAGAATGATTTTTCACCAATATCAAACTCCAAGTCCCTTCGATGGTTGTCGTCAAATCTGTTTTTCCGACTTTGAGTAGCCTTAATGTGTTGTTGGATGGAATAGACTTTTTCTATCATTTCTTCCACAAAATTAGGCCCAAGAAGCTTTCTCTCACCAATTTCATTTCTAAAAGTCATAGTTCTACACTACTTACCATATAGAGATTTATAGGGTGCCATTTGAATGCTCGAGTGGAAGATGTTGTTGTAAGAGAACTCAACTAAAGGGAGATGTTTATCCCATCATCCTTTAAATTCCATTGAGCATGTTCTCAGTATATCCTTGAGTGTTTGAATAGTCTTTTCAGATTGAACATTAGTTTGGGGGTGATAGGCTATAATGGAATTTAATTCAGAGCTCATAGCATGTTGAAGACTTCTCCAAAATTTTGATGTGAACCTTGGATCATGATCAGATACGATAGAAAGTGGAACATCATGCAGCCTTACCACTTCCATTATGTAAATCCTAGCAAGTTGATCAAGAGAAAAATCTTCCCAAATTAAGATAAAATGGGCAGTCTTTGTGAGATGGTCCAGAATAACCAATATTTCATTATTTCCCTTGGAAGTTCTTCGTCGACCAGTGATGTTGTACATAGTGATATTGTCCCACTTCCATGCTGGTATGGGTAGTGGCTGCAATACCCCTTTAAGAAGTTGTCACTCTGCCTTTAATTTCTGACATTCAAGGAACCATGAAGCGTTGTAATCAATCTCCCTTGTTATATTATCTCACCAATAATGATCATGAAGGTCTCTATACATTTTTTTGATTCTAGGATGTTCAGAGAAAGTAGAGCTTTGAGCTTCAACCATCAGATCCTTTTTTATTTTCAGAATATATGGAACACATAGTATTGTATGAAATTTCAGTACACCTTCTTGATGAATATTGAACTAATAAAAATTTCCATCCTTCACAGCCTCAAACTTCTTCTGTAACAAAGGATATTATTTAGGAGATTTCTTGATCTTCTCTACTAATGAAAGTTGATAAATCATTTGGGTTAGGGTTGATGATTTCCCTTCCCTTATAATTCCCATGTCCAGTTTTACTAGGTTATTGATCAAAGGATCTCTTTGAATCCTCATCATGGAAAGAAGAACGAGCAATTTCCTGATTAATGCATTAGCGTCTTTGGTTGCTCTTCCGGGATGATAATGAATTGAATAATCAGAGTCTTTAGGAAGTTCCAACAATCTCCTTTGACTCAAGTTCAATTCATTTTGGGTGAAAATATTCTTCAAAATTTGATAGTCTATGTATATATCACATTTCTCCCCATAATTATAGTGCCTCCATATATTTAGAGAAAAAACTACCACATTCAGATCTGGATCATACATAGGATAGTTCTTCTCATTATTATTCAACTGCTGAGATGCATAAGAAATGACCTTGTAATTTTCCATAAGGGCACACCCAAGCCCTTTCGGAGATGTATTGTTAAAAATAACGAATCCTTATCCACTTGAGGGAATTGTTAACATGAGTGAAGTAACCAATCTCTTCTCAAGCTCTTGAAAACCTTCCTCACACTCCATTGTCCAGATGAACTTGACCCCTTTTCGAGTTATCTTGGTTAATGTATTAGAAAGTCATGGAATGTTTTTTCACAAACCTTCTATAATATCCCACTAATAAAAAAACTATGAATATCAATTATTGTTATAGGATAAGGCCACTGCTCTACAACTTTTGTCTTTGCAGGGTCAACTGTGATTCCTTCATTAGTAACAATGTGTCCCCAGAAAGAAACTTTCTATAACCAGAATTCACATTTGCTGAACTTCCCAAAAAGGCTTTCCATCCATATATTTTTCAAAATAACCCATAGTTGATCCTCATGCTCCTCACGACTTTTGGAATATATCAGAATATCATCAATAAAAACTACCAAAAAGTTATCCCGGTAGTCCTTAAAGATTTTATTCATCAAATACATAAATATAGAAGGTGCATTAGTCAGTCCGAAGGGCATAAAAAAACTCATAATGCCCATATCTTGTTTGGAAGGAAGTTTTTGAAATTTCTTCTTTCTTCACCCTCATTGATGATAACCAGATTGAAGATAAATCTTAGGGAAGAATTGAACCCCATAAAGTTGGTCAAATAAGTCATCAATTCTTGGAAGAGGGTATTTTTTCATTACTATGATCCTGTTTAGTTCTCTGTAATCATTTCATAGCCGCATCAATCCATCCTTCTTCTTCATAAAGAGAATAGGTGCTCCCAAAGGATACAAACTCGGTCGGATAAACCCCTTCTCCCAAAGATCTTGGAGTTTTTTCTTTAGTTCTTCTAGATTCATATTTTTCATCCTATATGGTGTCTTAGATATCGGATGAGAACCATGTACGAGTTCAAGGGATAACTCTACCTCTCTTTCTGGGGGAGGTCCGGATAACTCCTCAGGAAATACATTAACATATTCCTGGATGATGTGGACATTTTATTTCTTCAAACTCTTATTTCCTTCTTCTTTGTCACCGATCAACTCCATAAACATGGTTATATTAGGTTCTTCCAGACAATGATCAGGTTGAGATATCTCTCATTAGAAGATAACTGTAGGTTTTCCATTAAAGACTACAGATATTTCCTTGCTTATGAATTTGATCTTAGAATTTTACTTTGAGAGCTAGTGCATCCCTAGTATAATGTAAAATTATAGAATGGGAATAATTACTAGATTTTTAATAATATTGTTCTCACTAAAGTAAATACTAGAGTTTATAAACACTGATGATGGTTGGATAATATCACTAGGAGTCTTGACT
Organism: Viscum album; assembly: GCA_963277665.1. Classification (NCBI taxonomy): domain Eukaryota; kingdom Viridiplantae; phylum Streptophyta; class Magnoliopsida; order Santalales; family Viscaceae; genus Viscum; species Viscum album. Next base: position 1,323,079,415 of record OY728143.1, read on the forward strand.
GATAACTCTACTTTTAGACAATTGGGGGTTGATTCTAAATTCTTTACAAACATGGAGGAAATAAAAGAATGCGTAGAACTGGAATCCAACAAATTACTTTCTAGATTTTAGAGAACAACAAGAGTACCTACCACCACGTCATTCAGAGCTTCAAAAACAGATGTCATGATACAAAAATCATGACATTTCTCCCTTGGACTTTGTTGAGGTTGATGGTGATTCCCCTCCACTACCCTCGGATTTGGACAGTGATTGGAAAAGTTTCCAAGTCTTCCAAACTTATAGAATTAGAAATATGGTAGGGCCTATACTATATTCACTTTTTCATTAGTTATGGGAATATTTGGCTTCACCTCACAATAAAAATTCTGTGCGATATGTCCATCTCTTCCACAATTGTAGAATTTCCCGCTCTCGAGCAGGAAGTTCCTTGAATGTTTATTCCTACATTTATTACACATGGGATGTTGCACTTGCTTTACAACTCTTCCCTGATCAAAGATACTCCCTAATATTGGCTCCATTGATCTCCTATTTTCATTGGATTTATGAGACCACCACGTCTCACCAAACTCCAGTTAAACTTTCATAGCACTCCGTACAATCTACTAATAGCTATCATAATCTTGGTTGGCTAGATTATTCTACAGATGAGGCCTCAGTACACCAAAGAATATATCAAACTTACTATTTGGATCCATGAAAAATATAGAGTCGTTATGTGAAGGCCTTGTGAAGTTCATCTCGTAGCATCCCACAAATTCATTCTCCTTTTTCAGCTCGAGAAACTCATTCTCCATTCTTGTTATCATCGAACGAGGGAAATAATTGTTGAAGAATATCCCTCTAAGCTCTTCCCACTCCATAGCTTAAACTTATACTCTTGGAATTTTGTTTTTAATCAGTTCCCACCACTGACCAGCTTCTCCTTTTAAGTGATAGCCAGCCAGGGTAACCATCTCTTGTTCAAAACATTGGAGCACAAAAAATATCTTCTTGATAGAGTTGATACACTATTCATAAATCAATGGGTCGGTAGATCCACTGAAGGTTGGTGATTTTTGATGCATAAAGGATTTAACAAAATGTTTTTCCCTTCAAAGTGAGATCAGTCTATCATCTTAATTCAAGTTATTTCCCATAACATGAGTCATTTGGTTCATCATTTGCATGAAAGTTTCCATTCCGTCTTCCATCAGAGTGTCGTCAGCACATGGTCCATTGTGGTCACCATTATCACAGTTCCTCCTACTGCCCACCATTTTATAAAAGAATAAATCCTTAGTGAGAAACTTATTTCATTTATGAATCTTTTAACTATAAAGGATTTTATGTATTATAACTTCTTTAAACAGTTACATTTCTTTATAAATCCTTCAGAATGATTCAAAAAAAGATTATGATTAACCAAACATATCCCCAAGGAGTGTTGTAACAAAGAGTGCAGTAAGGCCCATTTTTGTATACCAAGATACCCCGGGTCATGCCCAAAACTCTTTGTCGGTGTTTTCACCCCTAGGTACATCTGTACCAGAGCCACCTCTACCTACTCGTATCTAGACAGGGATGCATTTGTTTGATAAACCACTTACTCAATACTCACCAAAACAACATGAAGTTTTCCTATAATTAAAATTTTCTATAGGATTATTCCTAATGTTTTCATAGCCTAATTTTCATAAATAACTAAACTTTTATTTGATACCATGTATGGAATCCTTCCCTTTTATTACATAACTTTTCATTACATTTTACAAACATAGGATCTTTAATGTCTAGTGTTTGGAAAATCAGGAACATAAAAAATGAAAAAAACATAAAAAATTATTATAATACACTTTTAAGGCTTCATCATTAATTCATACTAAGTAAAATTGCTCCATCTCATAACCTGGGGACATACATCAAAGGAAAGGGTGAGTAGAAGGCCCAATAATGAAATTAAGGGAATCCGTTTACTTGTGATATCGATAAGAACTTGATATAAAGAAAACATAAATATGTGAAAAATGGATGTATAGGAATATCATAATGAAAAGAAAATTAATAATAAAATGAATATGTGGATACAAAATTCCATTTATACATTCATTAATATATAACCAAGGTTCATCCCCAAGGAGTCATAAAAATTACCAAGGTTATTCACCAAGGTATCATGAAACTTGTCACTTCTAGAGATTAAATTCTTTATCCAATGCATTGGAGCACTGTCACGGCGTACCCTTAATATGCCTTTATTTTAATGTGATCGACATATATCATAATAAAACATTTCATAAATAACTCATAGGGAACAAAATAAATGGGTTTCATTTCAAAATTGTAACATTTTAAAAGTTCTTAAAAATAAGATCATTCTGTAATTTATAACCCATGGAAAGGGAGTGAGGATTATATGTATGTCGATTCCAGAATAAAATATATCATTTATTTTTATTTATTAAAAAAGATATAAAAGAAATAGGTATAGGTATTTACATAAATTAAAAAAGATAATTTCTTGAGAGAAAGAGAGATAAATTTTGAGATGAAAATTATACTGCATAACGACTACATAACATCCTTTTAGAAAACATTAAAAAGTGAGGGTAAAAGGGTAACCCACTCATAAATTACTAAAAACACATTATAATGGTAGAATAAAATGGAGGTTTTAACATGGTATGTATATTTTAATGTCATACCACATGAAAAAAACATGAAAGGAAAGAGAAGATGTGATTTATTTTAAAACAATCGACAGCCTAACGGTGTCACTTAAAATTTCTGAAAAACAATTTATGAGAGAGGAAAGGTTATATCATCATTTTGAAATTAAATGGAATGTATTAAAGATATAGAATAACAATCCCCCACATAATAAAATTGAACTATAAGACATAACATAAAGGAAGTCATGACATAAAAGAGGGGGGTGAAAGTTTCCCTTACCATGAAGAGTGTCTTCAAAAGCACGAAGGTTGGGGCCTTAGGGGGATTGAAGGAACATTGGGAGGACTATTTGGGAGGTATAAAGGCCAGAGATTAATTGAGTAGGATTTTCTAATGAAATTAATGGGGGCATGGATTGGTATTTATAGAAAAAGTGAGGGAATATTTAATTAATTTCCAAGGGACACCTCATCGGTGGTGTTTGCAAAACCATGAGCTTGACCACGGTATTTTCCCATGGTATATGCCACTTGGGAACCCTAATAAAATATCTTAATACTAAAAATTCTACCATATTTATTACATCATGATTACATCATCAATGATTTCATTAAACACAAGAAACTCAAAACTGTATTTTTACTATTCACTTCAAAATCAACTGTTTCAGAAAAATCCCAAAAATTAAATCTAAACTAATATCAATGGTCTGAATTAAAAAATGAACTCCATTTTATTAAAACAATTTTCTAAATATTTTTAATTTAATTTTTAAATAAATTCATTATTTATTCTAAAAAATACAACTTTTAAACTATAACTCATTTTGTAACACCTTAAGAAAGTAATCATGGTCCCATAAAATTGTCGTATAACCATAAGAAAATAAAGTAACAATATATGATTAGATTTTGTGAAAATATATTTTCATTTTAAATTGTTAAATTAATTATATAATTTTAAATAAAATATTTATGAAATACAATAATACCAAAACTTATACTATGATCCTTTTTTCACTTTTAAGATGTCTAAAATGTATTTATATATTCAATGGTAAAGTTTCTATTTTTTTGGTTGATTTAATATTCATTACTATTCATAGGAGTATGTAATTACTCATAATTTACTATTTACTAAAAATTAAGTTAATCTTATTATAATCTAAATTTCTTACTGAACACAACTGTAAAAGACCATTTTTTAAAAATCAATTAACATTTTTAATTATTTAAAGAATTAAAAATATTTTAAAATACCCATTTTTCCAAAATTCATCAATAATATAGAACTTCAATAAATTCATCCAATATTTATCCAGATATTTTAAATTCACAAATTTTACCATAATAATAAATAAAAAATTTATTTATACAAAAGGATTACAGAAAGTAACTAAGGATTTGTTAAATAGCCTCTTATAACAACTGCATAAGACCAAAGTGTAAGGTGTGCTATGGTGATAGAATATTGGGGAAGCTCAATCAACATTGACTGAGTGGTGACTTCTATCAGCTTGAACTTCTCCTTTAAGCGATTCTGTTCAAGCTTCACATGTTGAAGCTCAGCTTGGGATTGGTCCAGAGTAAAGCCAAGAGATGATACCTCCTTTCCAAGCTCTGATAGATGGACTTAATATGGACCGAGTCTACTAGCTGAGACCATCGACTCTTCTTTATGTATTAATTAACCAATATAACTTGTATTTATAAACAATAATTGTAAATTTAAGAGTGTAGTTTCCCATGGTCATATTGGCCAATGATCATATAACAGTAGAAACCCAACGGTCTCATTTAATTATTCTAACTTCATTATGTAAAGGGTATAGTTTTGTTGAGTATAAAATAAAATAAAACACAAATTTAGAAAACAAATATTATTAAAAAGTTTAGGTCGTTACACTCAGAGTTTGACCTTAGGATTGGTGATCACTATCTCTATGTGGGAGCGAAGTATGTACTGAGCATGTTATCCTAGAGGATCTATGGTTGGTTTGAGCTCCTGGGGATACCCTTATACATATCGAATTCCCCAATAGATTTTGTGGGATTATGAAATATATCCTTAACCCTTATTGTTTTGGTTCACTGTAGTGTTCTTATATGGTACCCTCATATAATCGGCATTCAAAGAGGATTATGAGATACATTTGAGGATGGCTCGAGACATACTCTAGGATTATCAACTTTGCGGGGAGCTCACAATGTTTCTATTATGGTTTTAGGAATTCCATTTGTTTGGTTATGCCTTCTTAGACATGGGAGTGATAGTGATCCCATTCGAGGTTGAGGTAGTGTGAGATTGAATGCCATATGAGAGTGTGTTGATAATAGAAGGTGCTCAAAATGAGATTTTCTGGTCACTATTGTCAAGTGAGATGATGGTGCAGTTGACCACTTTACCTTTTTCCCTTGACAACGAGGACAATACAACACACCTCCAATCGATGATTATTACCCCACCACTTTTACATTGTGTTTGGGAGGCCCATCATGAAGACAGAAACTATGATATATTTTATGAATATATATCCACTTGATATGAACCCAAAGGATTTTCTAATGGTTGAGAGAACATCATCCTTATTTGAGGACATATGTTGAAACAAGTCATGCTGTGAGAGGTGGTGTTGATGGGTTTTTTCAGAAATTAGTACATCCGAGATAGGTGAGGATAGACCATGATCCTTTATAACTAAGGTGGGTAGCTAAGGTTGTCGTTGCAATGTCGCTAGAATAAACTCTTGATATATCACCTATCAGTTGGTAAAGAACAAGAAGCCCATATGTAAGTTCAAATGAGATGGTATATTCTTGAATCTCATGATAAGGCTTAATTTTTTTTGAGAGTTCATGATACTATTTATGTGGTCATTGATAAGTTCGTCAATTTTTCTAATTTTCTAACCATATGAGAGAATAGTTTTGTTGAGTGTTTTGGGATTCTATGCTTGTAAGGGATAATTTGGATTTATAGAGTTCCCATGATAATCATTCCAGATAGTGATGTTCCCTTAAAATCAATATTATAGACATGATATAGGAAGCTTTTGGGACTTGGTGTCAGCTAAACATAGTGTTTCTACCCTTGAATGATGACCATGTAAATCATACCATTCTTGTTATAGTGAACATGATTATGGTTTATATGTTAGTTATTTGACTCAGTTAGGATGATCATCTACTATCAATAGACCACCATGCATGGATGTTTAGAGAATACCCAACATATCACTGCTATAATGGTCAAAGTTAGTGGGAGATAATGCTTATGGTCCATGTGTTGGTTCTAGCATTGATAATGTGGCTGTAGTCCATCCCGAGATGGATGGGGAATGAAGAGAAACATCGAGAGTCCCTTACAAACCAAATGAGAATGCCTTTGGAGTTATATGTAGAGATCATGTGTTTTGAATTATCTAAGCTCATTATGAGTTATAGAGGTTTGGTTGGGGTTATAGGCTATCTCCATGGTTCTTAATTCATTTTTTAGTTAATACATTGGGTTATCAAGGTGGTGTACCTTTTATCCCTACTACCAAAATTAATCTAAGAACATGATGTATTAAATATGTCACGAATAATGATATATATTCATGATCCATTGCATGATGTTGAACGGGATTATATGGATGTTTAGGGTGGAATAAATTTTTTGTGGTTCCCGATGAAATTTGAGAACATGTGGGAGAAAAACCATCATGGTAAATTGTTTTCCTTAGGTTCACATTTTTTGATAGTATACGAACCTCTAGGAGAGCTTACTGGAGTGTGGGATCTATATGAAATATTTTTATCTTCACCAACCATAGTAGGTTTTTTGATTATTTTGGCATAATTACTTGAAGGAGGGGAGAGTGTAACGTCTCTATTTTTTTTGGAATAGGCCTTTAAATATTTATTTGTATATATTTGGATGTTTTATTAGAGTTTTCACATTTTTTTGATGTCTTTGGATTGTAAAATTAATATAGTTTAAAGCACATGCACATGTTATTTTGGTATAAATAGTTTACAATTATTTAGGATCTAATATGGGAAATCAAAGACCATAGTTTATTCTAAAACATGGGGTTTACGCTAGGTATGACCTAATTCTGGTCAGCATGAGACCTTCATATGGGAAAACTGTTGATGGGTACATTAAACGAATTAATTAATTTAATAAATTTACTTATTTAATAACACTAAACTTAAATATCCTTTATAAATACATATTTATGATATTTTACAAAGATTATCCACATAAAACTTTGAGGATTTGAGAGGACGAGTTACCATTTTTCATTGGAGGACTAGGATTAGAGAACAAAAGCCAATAAATCCAGGTGAACCGTGAGATTGACGATGAACATAATGAGTCTTCTTCTCCATCTCTAAAAGACACATTCATCATCATAGATTGATATGTAATTATGTTGGGACTGATTATTTTTAGTTTATTTCTTTTTATTATAATTTTATTATGGATTTATTATATACTTGCATTTTTAGGAAATTTTCATTGTTTTCTTGAACCCTAAATTGAAAAATATTATTTATTTAGCACATTTTAATTATTTTTCTTGCTTTCACCCCTTTATTTTTTACTATATTATTATCGGTTAGGATTTAATCTTCTTAATTATGGTCATTACATTCTTTCATGTGATTTTCTTCCATTATTCTTTGTGTTGTTAGATGTTGACCCACTAGGTCATGGTTCATCATTGTCAGGATGGATTTGTGCTTGATCGAATCCCTGGATACATAATGGTGACATGAAAGGTGGAATTTTTAATGATTTTTATATTGATCAATATGGATTCATAGTTTTTGATGATTTCTTTAGGTCTCATAACACCAAACGAGGAAAAATGCAAATCGATTTCCCTCAAGGTTGATTAGGTTTCCAATTTCCATCCATCATAGGCCAGGAATCGATGGACCCAGATGTATTCCTTTATTTTTAGTATATTTGGCTGGTAAAACATGTTAGAATAGTAGAATAGATAAATAATTTGGGATCTACATGAATAATACAGGTTTTTGAAAATTTCGTTACTACACGTCATGTATTGTGGAGGAGAATACACAGTGTAGTGCCCTGGATGCACCGACTATGGTTTCAGGTAGAGATATAGATCACACTCTGCATTTATCCCACACACACCATGTGACCTGATACTGGTGGCTTAGTCTGTACTTTAGGATTTTATGTGAATGGATATGACCAGGAATATGGAAACGTCTAGAGTACATTGGAATGACTATGTTATTTGAATAGGACCATTGTACTCAGACCCGACTATGGTACACGGGAACATCTAGTGTACATGGTAATAGGATGAGGGGAAACATGTGAACCATAGGTGGAAAAGAAACAACACATACCACATGTGCACACCATTTAGTATAAAATGGATTCCCTAGGCATTTCTATTAGATAAAATCACCATGAGACGAGATGAGTTCCCACGCTATGTGACCCCATGTACACACCATATACTTCTCCCAAGAGCTTATACCTTATGTGTCTCATTCTTCATGACTCAGGTTTTGGACCATGAGTACCCTATTCTGAATGCTTTTCCATGAAGGGAATGATGGTATCTTTTATTGTGGAATGTGAGATATGATGTGAGGTGATCCTAGAAAGACACTTCTTTAGGCGATTCTTGGGGGATGGGAGTGATCAGGCTTGATCATTAGAGAGATGCTGGAGTTAATGACCCCGCATCACAATAGGGTTTGTCCCCCATACTCTTCACTCAGGTTGATTGGTACACCCTCATGATATAGTGGGCATAGTTTTTCCATCTATTGAGTGGAACTCACATGATGAATTTGGGAGTGGGTCCATTACATACCAAGTGGATTTTCCCTAACGCACTGGGGAATGTGTCCTGAACCTACCTAGTGGAACCCCTTGATGTACTATGGTGTAGGTACTCTACCTACTGAGTGTAACCCCATGAATCACTAAGGTATTGGTCATCCACTAGATATTATCCCCCTAGGATGTGAAGAAGTGTTTCAAGGAGTGGGTCCTCCATATGAATTCTTGTAAGGTTACATGAGAAGATTCTATGAATATTATGCCCCCTTAGTTATAGGGAATAATGGAGAGGTGTGAGTCATCCATAAAGATTATTGTAAGTTTATTTCAGATGCATCACTATAGACTGTTCCCCCTAGATTTAGGACTCTAATGGTGAGGTTGGGTCCTCCATAAAAATTACTTTAAGGTTATGTGAGATACATCACTGGATGTTGTTCCGCCACATTTTTGGAACATAGTAGAAATGCGTGGGTCTTACAAATAGTTTTTATGTGGTTGAACATGATGATGGGTATCATTGATGGAGCTTCGGAGTTAGAGGAATAATCATTCTTAGTTGGGCTGTAGAGATGGAGATCCCCTTTCCCTCTCATTTTGGATTTTGCTGAGAATATGTAGTTCATTATTATGGATGCTGTCTCATATTATAATTAACATACCTTCATTTGATATAGATGACTATTGTATATTTCTTTGGATCCCTTTATGGTTTTCAAGGAATCTAACTAGGTGTGTATATACTCAAATATATATGGGATTTGGCCACATGGTTCATTTTATATGCATAATAAGAACAAATCAATAACGAATTTAGTGAATCAAAGTAGTAATTGGGTGTATTGGCTGTGTTTAGTGGCCAGTCTTAGAGATCAGGAGCCAAGAAATCTCAATATTTCATTGTTTCTAGGTATTTTTAGGATGTGAATCCATTATTGGTTGGTCCCTTTATGATTTGTCTGTATATTTTAATACTCTAATGTATTCCATAGGTATTATTGTGTCCATGGTTATACTATGAATGCTGGAGTATTTTATTAATACTAAACACTTTTTCATGGAGATAGTTGTGTGTATTTGTATAGGTATATTTGGATACAACCTCCCATTAACTTTTATTCCTTCTCAACACTTATCTCCAAGCCCTAGTAAATTGAAGGTGGTGTTTGGGTGTGACACTCAGCATATCGCTAGCCAACCAGGCCCTTGTTGGATGAGTCATGATAAATTACATAAATAAGGTGACTGATATTTGAACCTTAAACACACGCCATTATAAAAATAAATTTGAAAAATTAACCTATATAGATTGAGAAAGATTTTATATATTATCAGTTTTTTATTCACATTGATATAAATACAATTTTATAGAACTAAAAATAGATTACTCAATGTTAGAAAATCACTATGAAAACCAGTAAAGAGATATGAGTATCATTTCTTAGTGATATTTTTAGCCTTGAGAAATGCCCCAATTGAGCATTTTATTTAAAATTTAGTTCCACAACTACCTTAAAAAAATATAAATATATTTTAAAGTTATAAAAATATATATATGATGAATACATAAATTGAAACAATAATAAATAACAAATAAATTTATTTTTTATAACATATTTGTACATTTAGTTATAGTTGTAATATTTATAAATATAGTATATACATAAATAAACACATTTATAAGGGTATGTTAACAAATAAAAAATCCTTTTAATTTTAACCACTCGTATAAATGTATGTGTAATAAAATGAGTAATAAATAAGTTATAATAAACAATATTATTTCATTAATAAAACTTAATAAACCTAAAATTGGAAATAAATTAAAAAAAATACACATTAGATCATTAACAAAACCCCATACATTTTAATGACATTTTCATAATTTCTACATGTTAAGAATGAATCAATGATAATTTATATAGTGTTTTATCATAATAAAATCATGTTTGTTCAGTATTAAATATTTTATATGTAGCTTTTACTTCCTTAACACTTAAATGAAAATATATACATCATATAAATCTCAGTAGGAAACATTTTAGAATAACATGTGATTCATTTTTATAGATAAAAAAAAACTAAATACAATATTCCTAGGGTTTCATCATAAACTGAGATCATTTTCTTGGTTATGGGTATGTACAACATGTTTTGAACTGCAATAACATTTTTAAAAAGAAAAAAATTAATCACTATTAATACATCGATCATTATAAAAAAAATATATTTATTCTATTAAGTCACAAATGAATTATAAATATAATTACTAGATTATTAAAATAATATGATCAATTCATTTAATTATTTATAATGAAATGCATGTTTTGAATGATAATATCACTTTTAAATTGAAGGCATTAAGTTTTAATTATATTAATCACATCACACATATGAAGGATATGTGGTTTATTCCAATATTATTAAACTGAATAAAGGATCATTTTCATAGAGTTTAATGATAATATATGTGTTTTTATCATTTTTGAGTTTGTTTCAGTTGTTTTAAACTTCATTAATGATCAAAATGGAAAAAATATCTTTTGGTTATTCAAACTATAATGTATGTCAGAATAATGTTTATGTTTTTACTTTAGGTAATAAAATAATTTCATATAATTGTGAAACCCCTATGTCACTATTGAGTGTTAATTGTTTTGGGTTATATTATTTTTATTGGGATCTTTGATATATTTAATGCATTTTAGGAGATCTTAGGATTCTATAAGACTATGTGGTAATATGCCATGTCATAACTGAATGGGGAAATGATGTAATGACTAGACTTAGTACCCATACGACCTTCTGATTGGGGTGATCCATGGTGCATCCTATGGGAGATATTGTATAGGGCGTTTGGTGGAGGACACCATGTCGTGGTTCCCTAGTCTTGACTATTTCTGTGGGCCCTTAACAATGATAGTTTCCCTATAGAAAACGATGAGCCAGAAAATTCCTTGATCAGGTAGTTAGGTATCCATGGTGGGAATTGTGATGGACCACATAAAAAACTACATCATGGTGCATGCCATGGTGGATGTTGAAATGGTTAGTGGTTTCTAGGGGGAACAATACACTGTAGGTCTGAGGGCTATACCATAGTGTCTTAGGGTGACTAGGGGTGATGGACATACCCTTGGTATTTTTTTCACATATAATCATGGTGGGAAATGACACTGAGATGAAATAATATAGGGTACAACCTAATGGTGGTAAAATACATTCCATATCCCCCCAATTTTTTTTAATGTGAAATTATTTTCCTACCCCACATGATTTATATGTTTTCCCATCCTCCTTCCCTCCTCATTTTTGCATGATCCTTAGGTGAATGAGTAGACATCCTCTTATATTCTCCCCTTTAAGATTATTTACCTCCTTATTTATTTATAGTTAGTTCTTCTAAGGTAAATAAATCATCTTCCCTTATTCATCTATTCTTACTCTCCCTCCTTCAAGGGAATATATTTTTTTCTTTCCTAAAAATCCCTTGGGGTTCATATTGTAGAATTTCGGGTTATGGGTGGTCTGACCATGGGGTTTTTAGTTGTTTGGTATTTTTGGTGAGGCCACTTGTCTTTTTAGGTGAATTATATCGAAGGCAATGCATTTAGACTAATTTTTAGGGGCTTATAATTGATTTTTAGAAGGTTTATTTGTGTATTTTTATAGAATTTAATTTTGTTCTTAATTATTTTAATCCCTTAATTTTTTTTAATTAAAACAATATGTGATATATGGTTTGGATTTATAAATCTTTGGATTATACTTTCAATTAGACTAAAGGTTTCTAATATATTTTATTCTTTCCACAAGTTTCTTAAATTCGAAGTGTTTTAAAATTTCCTACAAAGATTGTTTAAAGATGGTTATAATGGTTAAGACCATTTCAGCTATTTTGGGTATTGAATTGGGTAATTATTTGTCTTTAATTAATGTTATAAATAAAAATTATTTGGATAGACTATTAAAATAGATTGAATAAAAAGGGTAATTTTTATTTTAATTGATTTTGAAATTTATACCTTTCGAATTGGGTTAAAGGATGTTTTAAAAGTGAAAAAATAAATGAAGAAAGTGTTTTTCATGCCCAAGCATGTTTACAAAAGGACCATTTAGATATTTAAATAGATTTTCTAAAATATTAATAAAAACCTCTATTAAACCACAATGATGGATATGTATGTTAATGGTTGTGACACATTGAGGAGTGATTTTATATTGTTTCATTTTATTGATTCTTTCACATAACTACAAAAGGGGTTTATTCTTAATATGGTTTTGGAGGTTACATGAGGTCCATTTTAAATTTATTATGTTTTTTCTATTTATATTTATTGTTTTATCACCTCTATTAATTTATTTTTGAGGAATTTTTAGAATATATAATGTGATTTGGATGATTGAAAACTCTAGTTTGGCATGTGTTTTAGTTATAATAGGAACCATGGATACTTAGTTCACTCAGATGAATTTTGTCCAGGGTATCTTCATACTCATGGTATGGATATAGATCCCAAATAGTTCAATGAGGCAATTATGATTGGAAAGAACTTGTAGGGAAACCTAGGGTTCATTTCAATAATTTATGATTTGTATTACTGGAGTCATATAGAGTTTCCCATGACACTTAGTTACATTGATGATTACTTTATGTGTTTTTATATGTATTTTTTGTATCTCATAGACCTCATTTTTTGTCTCAATCATTTTATTTGATTATTAGGTTTTTATTATATATTGGTATCTTGGTTCTTTCACATGTTACTTCAATTAAATATCAATTTTTTTGTTTCATGATAAACTATATTTTATGTGTTGATAGGGAACCATTACACGGTTTAATGGATATTATGGCCCAGAATCATAGTTTAATTTGATTTGTCAAAGGCCCTATCGAATGAAATCCCATTATGTTCCCCAATGCCTATTATTTAAATAATTTTTCTATAATACCAATTTATTCTACAATACTTTCTTCTTCTACGGTATATTAAAAAATTCCCCAAGGGAGGCCACCTAGATTTGAGCCCTTATTAGATACAAGATTTTAGGGTGAATTTACTGATCAAGAAAGTCCCCTGACTATTATTTCATGTTTTGAACCCATGATATATTGGATATTGGTAGTATAGACATACCAATAGACTATGTATTTACCATTGTGATTTCCCTTGTCCATGTTTATTATCTTTTATTTTTCTTTACTTTCCTTGTTTATTTGTAATTTTTTAGAAAACCAGATTTAAATTATAAATTTGTATGTTATAAAAAAGATTTTGATAAATTTTTAAGAAAGGTAAAATGGGATTTTCTTATTTTGAATAATTTTATAAAGGATCATATTTCACTAGTTTTAAAGGTGTTTGAATAAAAAGTTTTCGATTATGCCCTTATTCACTCTAAGAAGGGGCTGTTTCATAAATGTAATAATGGAATGTTACTTGTGTTTTTTCAAACATCCATAAGAAAATATTATTTTTTATTTATATTAAAATATAACATTAATGAAATTTATTCTGAATAGAAATAAAAAATCTCTTTAGTGAGATCCTATTGGGAATTTTAATCTTACACTCTGTATAGACCACTGAGTATATGAAGCTCTTATAATTTCTTTTAGTTTCCATGTTTTTGATATTAAATAAAAATAATATCTTCTTCATGAATAATGTGTATGTTATAATATTGACTCACATTTCAGGACTTGGTGAGTGACCATGTGTTAAATAAATCTGGTTTCTAGTGGTTTAAGTTTTATTTTTAGTTTATATTTTATGGGGTAGTTCTGTATATGCATGTTCAATTAGGTGTATCTTCTAGTTTTTTATTCTAATATAAATACGTATCTTGAGAATGTTGTTTTTTATTATTAATATTATATTTTTTTTCCTTCAGTAGTGATTATATATTTTATTATGATTTTTTATTTCTTTTATGTCAAGACTGCTTATTTACATCCATGAGTGTCCAATATATGGATAGGTCATGACATATTCTTGATAACATCCTATATTTGTTTATATTATTTTAAAAGGGTGATATTATTATGAAGGGTACATTATTTATACTTATACACTAGTTTATATCCCTTGGGTGTCAGGAAGAAACTTCAAACCAAGTGGAAATTAGAGTTGGGTGGTGTTTCAGGTAAGCCTAACAAGGTTTAGTATAAAAAATGGTGTTAGATATAGGTCTAGGGTTATGTTCCAATGAGGACGCTTGGACCCCTAGAGAGTGGGAAATTCGTGAGGGTGATTCCCACATAATTGGATGATTTTAATAAATAACCCCTTTATATTATGATGTGGATACCTCTCCTATCATAATACCTTTTTCAAGATCTCCTCAGAAAAAACCATGTGGTATAGTGGGTCCAAAAGTGGAGAATATTGTGATAATGGGTCTGAGATGTTATAAATCTTCTTAGATCCTATGTAATTGAAGAGGAAAAATGATTTTAAAACAATCTATTATTATTTGGGAAGTCCGTTAGTCTAGTGATATGTAAATTAGTACTTGATACGTAGATATAGGAATTGCCTTATAATACTTTTTTACTTCAGGAGCCTCAAGTCCCATGGGTAGTAAAGATATTAATTTTTATTATGATTTTATTTTTTTTCCATTATTGATGGGATTCATATGATATTTTAGTTTTTTCATTCTCATTAAGTGTACTAGTATTTTTTTGGAGCCTACTTGAACTTTTTGGGTGAATATGTAAGAAGAAACCTGACAACAGATTTAGCACTCATAGTCTGGAAAACCATAGAGTACCCATGTAGATGGGTATTCCAACCAAATAAGAGGGTACATATTTATCATGAATGTTATAAAACACCATAGATAACCTATGTATATGGGTTTTACAACCAATGTAAAGGATATTTTATGTGTGTATTATAGCTCACCAACCCATGATTTCATATTGATCATAGTTCCATTCCACCCCAAGATTTAATGTTCTCCCACCCATGATATTTGGATTTACGAAAATGGTGTCTACCATTTGTGTATATTTTATTAAGGTAGTTATATGGAATTTTAATGATTTTTTGGAGAAG
The DNA here is from genome assembly GCA_963277665.1 of Viscum album. Taxonomy (NCBI): domain Eukaryota; kingdom Viridiplantae; phylum Streptophyta; class Magnoliopsida; order Santalales; family Viscaceae; genus Viscum; species Viscum album. The sequence goes on from OY728143.1 coordinate 1,323,094,957, forward strand.
TTTTATAGATTATTTTTTCCTTATTATTTTTATTTTTGGTTTTAAATATTAGTGTTTTATTATAGAAAATTGATTTTTGAATGAAAAGTGGATTTTGATGTTAATGAATTGTTTTTAAGGTGAATGTTATTCCTCTTTAATTTTGAATTATAATATTGTTTTATAGTGTAATAATTATTTTAATTACTTGGTTTTTGAATCTAGAGGTTATTGAATATTTTTATGAGAAAATTATATTAAAAAATATATAAAAAAGCTGTTGATTTCATTATGAAATTTTTGAGAAACAAATTAGAGTTAAAATAAATGTTTTGAAATAAAAGTGAGATCTCTAAGGGATTTTGTTTTATAATGAAAATCATAATGTGTTTTTTAGATGAAATGTACATTTCCAAGTTCAGGTGAGTTTTTTGTTTAAAAAGGTTAAATGGTTTTAATATTGTGTGTTCTTTTTAAAAAGTAGATTCTGGATTCTTTTTGGAATGATTTTTTTGAATAAATTATTTTTAATGAGTTTTAAAACTAAGTGAAAATTTTCCAAAATGGGATTGGAATTTTTTCAAGGAATCCATGTCTTTGAAAAATGGATGTGAGGATTTCATGAAAACTAATTAGTTTGAAAGAAAGTGTGGATTTTAAATTTTTTGTTATATGTTTTTATTTGTTGGAATTTTGTATTTGAAAATATTCCATGGTTTATTTGGGGACATTTTTTTGGTTGTGATGCATGAATGGGTTAGATTAATGTTATGAATTGTTGAATTTTGAGAACCAGAAAGGTATTGAGAAAATGTAAAATTTATTTCATTGAGGATGGGCTATAGGTTGAATCATCATATCATTTTGGTGTATCTCATCTAATTGGTTACTCTTCCTAGAATTATAATAAAGAGGTGGATCCAAAACTTCTTTTTAATAGGAACTACTGAGTCTCCATCCCATCTATTATGGTGATCAAGGTCATTTTTAGATAATTTTGTAGTAATAATTTTTCTATGAATCATGTATTTTTAATTAAAATGTGTAGTTTTGGGTGATTTTTTTGGGATCTGTTCTCCTGGAGTGAAAATTGTTTTATTATTTTGAGGTGATTTTCATATGGTGAATTCCTTATTTCATTTATTGTTCCTAATTTGTGAGTTGTTTCTTATGTTTAGCGTACTTAGAACATTGTTTTTGATTAAGTACTTTATGGATTGTGCATTCGATGTTGGAGAGAGTTAAGATTAAATGAACCGTACTAAGTAAGGCCTTGGGGTTTGTTTTGGGTGACTAGGAAAATCATCGAACCAACTATGATTACACACTAGTTGGCGTTGGTTTGGATTTTTTTGGTTTCTCTATGAGACGGTGTTTCATGATTTATGTTCAAGATAACCCCATTCACTCAATTTGTGACCCGAGGTTTTAGAAATTTCTATTTCACAATGAGGAATTGTTTAATTGTTTTATCATTTCCCTTTTGGTGATGTTGGATGTAGTGGTTTTTGTGATGCTGTCTTGGGTTTAGGTGGTTGTTTTTTGAGTTGTGTTTTCCTTTGGGACATGAGATTGATTATCAGGTGATCACCATGTTTTATGGAATATTATTATTTTCATTGGTTTTATGATGGTTTTATTCATTTGTATTTTTTACCTCTATCTTACCATTTTAAAGGCATTCTAAATAGTTGGGAGACCAATACTTGGTCTTCATAATATTTATGTTTGTGACTGGTGATTGAAATTGTGATGTACTTAGAGTTGTCTTGTAATTTTTTTGAATTGTTAAATGGTTGGAAGGAATTGAAGTGTTTGAAGATTTCATTCCTTAGAACCCTTTCTAGTTATTTTTCACCCACCCGCCTATTGAGGTGAGGTGTCATACTAGATTCCTTCCCATTCGCTATACAATTACTAAGAACTTTTTGGGGGTATAATGTGGTGTGGTATGGAGCATTATGACACACTAAAATCATTATTGACTATTATTTATTAATTTATTTTGGTATTTTAGGTTACCTAAGAGTTTTTAGTAATTTTATAGAGTTTTGGAAGAATACACAGTGCTGAATGATTATGTAACTATTTCCCACACCATATACTAAAGAGGCATTGATATAGTGGTTATCCTCAAGACCCTTTGGTCTACCCATATTGGGAAATCTACATCGTATCTCTATGGATATAACATAGATGGTGTTTTTCAGAGGATTACAAGCCTTTTCATCCTGGTTGTGGGAATTGTTGTGGGTGTTTTGTGATGGGAGTTTCCCTGTGGAAAATGTTGAGCCTCAAAATTGCTGGGTTAGGTACTTAAATAGTTTTGGTGGTAATATTTATGGAACATTTCTAATACCAAATCAAGATTTATTCCACAGTGGGTGTGATAAAATGGTGAGGTGTTTCTATAGGGAGAGAACTACACCATAGCCCTGTGGGCCATGCCACAATATTTTGAGATGCTCATGGGTGGTGACCCTAATATAAAGAGAGACTCTATGACATTGAATCATGGGATATGCTTCAAAGGTTACCTAGAATGGGGAACTATATTGTGGTGGTTAGGGCTGTGCCACATCTCCTACTTCCACAATTTTTTTAAAAAGTGAATTTACTATCCTACCCTCACCAGATTTATTTGATGTCACATTCTTATTCCCTTCTCTTGTTCAGCCATGGCTCAAGCATATGATGAGAAATCCTATCCTCTTCTCAACTCCAAACCTTTTCCATTCTACTTTATATTTAGTTGGGCCTGATAAGGTATGCCACTCCTCTTCTCATATTATTCTTTTCTTCCTACCCATCCTTCAATTCATTCTTAAATTACTTTCCTCCCATGATCAATTTTAGCTTCCATGGTCGAATTTAGGGTTTGAGGTGGTCAACCATGTGGGGTTTGGTTATCATTGATCGTTGGGGAAGTCTCTAGTATTATTTAGGAACTCACCATCCAAGATGATATGTTACATCATTTTTGAATGTTTTACACTTGATTTGATATAGATAATTTTGATAATTTTTTTAAATGGAATTTCATTTAGTGTTTGATTATTTTAGTTCCTTGATTTTTCTTGTTAAATCTACATGTTATTGATTTTCTTGACTTATAAATAATTAAAGGATTGTTTCACTTGGTATAAAGGTATTTAAGGGATTTAATAGATTTATTATGATATGTTTTGATGATGAGTGTATTGAAAATGAATATATGTGTTGTTCGAAGGGGTCTTTAATGGTTAAGATCATTTGAACCATTTGGACCTTGAAATATGTAAATTATGGTCTTTATATAATGTTTTAAATAAAAAGTCTTGGTGTGTAATTTTAAAATAAACTAAATAAAAATTACAATTTGTTTTGGAATATATTTTTAATGTGTTCCCATAAAATTTTATTTTAAAAAATATTTTAAAAGTCGATTTTAAATTGAAAATGTGTCTTGGAACCCCAAGATTGTATACAAAAGTCCCATTTGGCTCTTTAAAATGTTTTTATAAAATATGTGTGAAACCCCCAATTCACCCCCCTTAGACTGATATTCCCATTGTAGGCTATGACCTATCTGGTATGTTTTATAGATTGTTACATTTTATAGACTCTTATGCATGATTTTGAAAAGGGATATTTCTTACGAGGGTGTAAGAGGAGAGGAGAGGTTTATTTTAAATGCCTTATGCTAGATATTTTTTTCTTTAATGTTTTCTTTCATTTCATGATTGATGTATTCGGAATCCTAAGAAGATAGGTAATGAACTGGACGAGTGAAAACTCAATTTTAGATTGGGTTATAGATTTATTTGGAACTTTGGATGATGATAACTCTTGTATAGATTATTACAATGGTATGTTTAAACTCTTAGTATGGTTATAGCACCCAATAGATTCAATGGGACTATTGAGAAGAATGTGTTATTATAGGCTGACCGATGGTTTTTATCATCGGTTTAGGTTCTGTATTACTAGATTCTTAGAGAGTTTCCTATGATTATTAGTTACTTTGAGGATTACTTAGGGGATTTTATTATATGTATTGTTTGTGTCCCCTAGAATTTGATTTTTCATTACACTATTACGTTGATTATTTATTTTTTATACTTTATTTGTCTCTTTAATCCTATTTAGATTCATGTTCATTTTAGTGTAGTATTTTTTAAATTCGAAATTGATTTATAAATGGTTTGTAAAATGGGATTTAAAATGAAAAGTGGTAGGTATTTTATTAATTGATGTTTGATAAATGTTTTTGAAAGATAAATTTTTATTTGGATTTTATTTTATGTATTTTTAAATGATATATTTTCAAAGGTTTTAAATTTGTTTAAGTAAAAATGTTTTTGTTTTTCCTTTATATACTATATAGAGAGGAATGTTTTATAAATAAATTCATAGAATGATACTTTTTTTCGTCAACCTTGCACCAAAAAATGTAATTTTTTTATTTATATTTCAAACAAGCATCAATGAAATGGGTTTTGAAAGGAAACAACACAAAATCTATTTCAAAATCCTACCACGAATGTTTATCTCACACATGGAATACATCATTGCCTATATTCACCTATTATAATTTCTTTAAGATTCCAATTTTATGATCTTCCTTGGATTTTGTCTCTTCTCTCGGAGTCATGTGTGGGTTGGACTATTGATGGAAAATTCAATAATTAGAGAGTGAATAAGGGTCAGTTGGGGATGGTTTTTCATGGTTTGAGTTCAGTTTGTGGTTTATCTTTTTGGTATGGTTATGTTTTGTCCATTTTTAGTAGGTTTATCTCGTATTTTTATATTTCCATTATACAAATGGATTTTGAGCATGGTGTTTTTTATTATAATTCTGACGATTAGTTAAAAATTAGTAGTGTTTCAAAAATAACTATGAATGGTTATCTCTTGTTAAATTGATATTGTTTATTCACAAGCATGAGTGTCCAATGTCAAGATGGGTCATTCTAGATTCTAAGTAGATTTAGTTGATTATTTATGTTGTTATATGAGAGTAAAATAATCCCAAATTGTATATTTATACTATATGGGGACTATTATATTTTCTTATGGTGATTGGGAATACCATTCAGGCTTAGTGGTTAGATGGGTAAAGGGATATATCGGGTCATCCTTGGATATTTCATTAAAAATTGAATAAAATATAGTTCCAAGTAGGTCTTCCATGGATGAAGTTAGCCCCTAATTTGGCGGGACATGACTGAGTGTTAATCCAACATCAGAGGAGGAGGAAAATGAATCACCCCTTTATATGCTGGAATGCATACCTCTCTCATCACAAGTCCATTTCCAAGAGTTCCAGAGAAAAAAAACCCATGAGGGTACTGGGATCTAAATAAAACAAAATTGTGATAGAGAATTTGTGATGTTACAATAATATTCATCGTGTTTCATGAATATGTAATTTTTTGATTGGTATTGAGCATCTCACACCTGTTTTGAAATAAAATATCACTTTTAAATTTAAAACATATTTTTGTTGTCATTCTAAATATACGACATTTTTTAACGATTTATGGTTTTTTCATATGGGTCAATAATGAATCATTAATATTTATAGAATATTTTAGTTAAAACAAAAATTATTTTATAGGGTTTTGAGCATATAATGAAATTTTTGAACTAAAATATCACTTTTAATTTAAAAAATGAACTTTTAGTTATTCAAAAAACATTATATGTTTGAATGATATTAATTGTATTTAATTATGTCACAAATTAATCATTGATTAATGTAGTATAGTTTCTTGATAATCCAATACTTTTATTGATTTTGAGCACATAAAGCAAATTTTGAACTTCATTAACCCTTATAATAGAAAATAAACTTTATGTTATTATAAACACATTATATGTAAAAATGATGTTTGGTTTATTAATACAATTCAAAATTAAATCAACGATCATTTTTCTAGTGTTTCATGACAATCAAAGATCATTTTATCAATTTTAAGCATGCGATATATGCTTTGAATTAAAAGTTAATATTTAAATAAAAACAAACTTTCAACATAAAAAACTAAAACAAATACCACTAATTACGATAGTAAATAAGGATTAGGTAACTAGTATTTTATATTATTCTGATTAATTATATTCTTTTTCCTCTATAAAATTTTATATGAATTTGATAATGAATATCCACATTAAATCCCATAAGAAAAGAATAAGAAAACATATTCTCCATTCATATGGAACTAAAATCAGTATTCTAGACACAACATTGGTTATATTATTTTGGGATATCAATTTTGAAATCATGGTCTATAATCTATATCGACACATGTTTTTAGATGAGAAAATTAAATAAATATATTATGGATAAATACATTTTCACGAATTATTTGAATAATATGACACAATGTAACCCAACCATTCACCACTAAATTAATTAATGTGATTATTTTTAAATTATTTAAATAAGATATTGAAATATTACTAAAAAGTATAAATATAGTAATGGTTAATAAAAAACCTCTTGTTGATCGATACATTAACAACGCACTACCAATGAAAAGATTAATGTTAATTCCAATTAAAAACATATAATTGAAACACTATTAAATATTTAAAATATAACGTTTTCTTATTAAAAAGGGACCTCATGTGTTGTTGATTTTTAAGATATCCAAGAATTTGATCCAAAAAGTATATTGTCATATTAATATGATTTATTATAATTAGAAAATAATTAATATTTGAAAAAATAATACATTAATGAAAAATATGTATTAATAATGATAAATTAATGTAATAATAATTATATTATATATTAATGGTATTAAAATTAGCTTATTATATGTTTCCTCTTCTTCAAATAGTCTTGACATTTATTCTACACAACTTATAATTTGATCATTATCCATTTAAATTTATTATATTGATTGAATTTGGTGGATAAAAAATCTGAAAATATTATTTATTGTTTAGTGACTACATTATTGGAATACAAATAAATAGAATAAAAATAAATCCATTATAATTATTGAAAGAATATACATCAATTATTAGAAATTTTTTCAACATAACTAATATATTAATTTTTAATAGAGGAATCTAACCAATCATCCTATAAAACATCATTTACACTAGAAATAATGATAACTTCAATAGAATATCTACTGTGTCTGACTTTTCCAAAATAGAACAAGGTTTACCTCTTTTGAATGAAAATTTACATGGTCCTTTAAATTTTTTTATCACTATATTGGTCAGTGGTGGAAAAAATTAGGGTATGTAGTATATATTGCTGATATAACTGCTAATATCTTTGTCTCCTTTAACACAATTTTTTGTTTATTGTTAAATCATTAAAAATCATGGATTACAAATTTTTTAGTTATTATAGAAGTTATTAATGATAATATAAACTATAAATAGAATACCCCTTTCTCATTTAGTGCATAAAGATGATTGATAAACCCTATTACAAAGGTACTAATATATTTTTAGAGCATTTTAATGTAAACTTTTTCAATGGGAACCTATTGCTAAACTCATATATCTTTAGCTACCAAAATAACTACATTCACATGACTTATCAATAATGGTGTATTATAATGGGAATCACCTTCAACATTTTACATCACACCTCTCTTACTAATGCAATGAGTGGGTAATGATATATAAGATTAAAAAATAGACTCATACTAATAAATTTCAAATAGAATAAATATTCAATAATTTTGTGGGTATATATTTTAGAAAAAATTGTCAAAAAGATGAAAACCTATAGAATGGTTTATTTTTACTGGGAACAAATATACTTGAAACTCTGTTCTTATGTCATTTTTTGTGGTTTTATGTTTGATTGTACAATTATTTCACTTCTTGCATTAGCTTCAGGATACGTTCAGTTATTCAAACATTTATTAATTTTATTTTATAATATTTTATTATAACTTTTCATATTCATCCTATGTATTCTTATGTGTTTTTAATTCATTAAATCAGCATCTTAGGGAGAATCCAAAATGCACTCTTATAACCCATTTATAGTGTTCTGTAAAATAAAAAATATCCAAAATTAGTTCTCTTTCACTACTAATAGATGAATCATCTTATGTCTAAAATAGAAGAATACAAACACTTTATACGTTATTATTCATTGAAATATTAAATTATAATAAATTTCACTTCATTCATACATAATATTAATCACATACTTCTTAAGTGTTTTTATCTATAATTTTCTCCTTCATATTAACCTGGTCCTATTTTCACACAATGTGAAAAGGTATTGAACTAGTTAGAATATTTTATGATCCATTTATCTCTAAACATAGATACACCAATCATTTTGCATATTAATTAATTTACTATAATTAATAATTTTATAAAAATTAATTTTCAAGTAAATTTTACCCCATAATTGATTTATAGTACATGTACTATGTCAATGTTGTAGGTTTCTTATATTATGTTCTAATTTTTTACAATATAAAATATATGAAAATTACTATGTCCGATATGTGATGTTGTAAACATATCAATTACATACAATTTAAGATAAAACTCCAAACCTCATGTCTAGTAATGAATGTATGTTGAGTTACCTGGGAGATAAATCTTGTATATAATGCTATCAGATGATGATAGATGTTCCCATAATCATTTCACGTATACCTGGAAGACAATATTGTTTGGAAAGATCTATAATATTTTACAAGATCGTTCATAATATAATATATTATATAATATTCTTGAATAAATGAAATCTACAAAAAAATAATAACAATTTCAATACATGGTATTAATGTAATTAAATGGAAAATATAATAATAAGTTAACTAAATATCCTCTAAATAAATGGTTATCATTAAATATATGATACCATACCAACTATTTGTATCAATAAACATATTAATATTTATGTTGAAACTAATATAACTAATGAATATTTAATTTTATGGGTCAATATATTTACTACAATAATTCTATCCAACCTATAATCTTAACAATTTTGTCTTGATTTAATTATTCTTATTAAAACCATCACATGATAAAATTCTTGTTTTCTCAGTTTCTAATCTGACATAATTTGTTCCCCACCATCAAGATTATTGAAATATTAGTTATTGTGGTGAGTATCATCTCTAGGTAGAGAATAAAGTTTCTTCATTAAAGATAAAAAATAAATTGGAATATGTAATCTTATTATTGAATATAAATAATAAAAATAAAATATCTATTATATTTAAAAATTCTAATGACAACAAAACCTCATTTTATAATCTTCTATTTTTCAATAATGTTTGAAGTAATTTTCCACTATATTTATTATCCAAATTAACTATCTATGGTCATGCCTAACATATAAGACAACATATAAAATAGTTTCAATATGAAATTAACATGACATATCAAGGAAATTATCTCCCTCTAAGTAATTTATACTCAATTTTTTATTTTCTTACATTACCAAAATAATAATGGATTTTTTTTTTCAAGATCACATGCATAAAAAATATACACTACTTATGATTCCTTTATCAAGGACTAATATTTTTATCCTTTCGAAAATTCCCTTTTGAAAATCCCAACTCATAATTTTTTTTAAAATCCACTTATTAACCAATTTTCATTGAAAAACTAGTACATTAAATGTTTTATAGTAAAGATATAATATTTGAAAAATTCTTCCAAAATAAAAATTATTAATAAAAATTTATTTTTATATCATTGATAACTAATACAAGTATTAATTTTTCTACAATGGTGACTATATTATCTTATACTATAGTAACTTTATCATATTCCATTATATAGAGTATATAACCAATAATTATTTATATTTTATATCCATCATTAATCTTTTTTTGGATTATAATTTCCAATTATTTTCCTATGAGTTTAAACATATGGAACATCATAAAAAATAATGTTTAAAAAATAAAGGTGACACTATTATAATTCTTCAATGGATATATTCACAAGATATCTTATGGAAACTCCAAAAAATATTGATGACATAATTGTTTTAAGATCGAATAAGACTAATTAAATCCACTTCAGATAGCTATTAATTGTATAATTCGATGAATTATTCCACAATATATCTCTCTACAATAAAAAATTTATGATAAATTATATTCTTGATAAGACCATTTAATATCTTCATATAGTGTTTAATATGGTACATATATTTTTAATTTATGGTGCCAAAAATTAAAATCATCTTTACTAAATGAACAAGAAGATTGACCATGATATCAAATTATATTGGTGAGATGAAAACCTAAGGTTCATAGAGAGTAATAAAAATATTTTTTTATTTTGTGAAACTTCATTAGGTCGATAACATTATATTGTACTTATATATAAGATAAAAATAATAGTTATTGTTTAGAAAAATTTTTTATCAATAAGAATCAAATTAAGTGCACAAACAAATTTTAAATGAAAACTTAATAGTCATGTGATTTTGAAATTTTTATATTTTGATCATTCATTAATACGATATTCATGAAAACTTTTGGATGAACCTCTAAGACCTTTAACCTTTTAAAAATTTAAAAAACTAAAATTACATTTTCCTAGAATAGTGCAAGTTATAGGAAGAGGAAAAGTTTTCCACTTCTCATTTATTAGCGCTAACTCTTCCTTGTTCATATTTATATAATGACTAATCGTTTCTTGATTACATATTTAGTCTTCTTAAGTGTATTTAGTAACATAATGGTTACATTATCCAATATATTTTTCATGATATGCATGATTTCTTGAAAACTACTAACCTAAAAATCACTTCAAGAAAGATATTCATCTAAAAAATTAGTATCCTTTTTCAACCCACCATCATAATTTTTTGGAGTATCTTTTTTCAAATAAAAAATTAAAAATATTTCACATGTCAAGTAGTTCTTATCCTATTAATGGATAAAGGGGAAAACTCTTTTTAATGATCCTATGAATATTTTATTCCATGATTAGTATTGATGCAATTTAAGTAAAATCCTTAAATTTTTATTGTTAATAGACTTCATACTATGTTTTACCCTAATTTATCATTTAACATATTTTAAAAAATAAAACCTTAACCTTAATTTAATGTGGTACCCAAAAAAATCATCATAATTTGGAAATTAATTTATAATACTAAAAAACATTGATGAAAATAAAATACTTTTCCTTGTGTGTATTATACTCTATAACATGTATATCCCACACAAATTTCAAACCTCAATAAGTTGAGAAAAATAAATATCAATATTACTAAAATGATATTTTTGACATGAAATAAGAAATGATAACATAATGCACTTCCATTTCGTGCATAACAACAATGATACATTTTAATTTACCAACACACAAAACCAAGTGTTATGAGAGATTATTTATTCCCCATGGGGATTAATGACATCTATAGATAATATAGGAAAAAGTCAACTGAATAATTCCAAATTTTAGGATCCCCATGGTGAAATTTTATTCTTTGAATAGAATATCTTGATTGTTTTTGTTTATTATTCTGAATTTATTTATCTGATATCAAATCTAACAGACATGAAATCTCTATAATTTCATATAGTCATTGAAATCATGGAATGATAGTAAAGTGGGACACAATATATGATATACATGATTTATTATTCTTATATCATGAATCATCAAAAATAGAAAATTGATATAGGGTTTTTTACTCTTTTAGAATTAAAATTATTTTTATTAATGAAAGGATTTGTTTTTTATAGGTCAAACACATGGAATTTAATATTAATTTATATTCATGTGTTTGATAATGAAAGAACATTATTATCTATAAATTTATACTTCAATAAAGAAATAATATCTGTGAATTTTGAATCACTCCATACATTGTATAATTTTATCTTATATGGTGTTATTATTTCTAATAGAGTAGTAAATTTTGTACAACCATAAAAATGGAATCTTAATAGATTCTTTCACATTTTAATACATTTTTAGAAAATATATGTTTATCTTCAACAAGAATTGTCATTTACTCAATTTGATATACATCATCGAGTACACTTGTACTAATATCTAATGACTCTTAAAATGTAATATCATTACACTAGCAAGTCTCATCTATATTTTACCTGTGTTTTGTCAGAAATTTATAACTATGATAAATTCTATAAAAAACTACACGCACATGAATTTTTATAGAATAAATTTAGTATAAAAACAACATCATATATATAAAGAAATGATTTAGAAAAGGTCACTCACATTGTCTTTTGTAAATTTAATATTTTTTTGATATATTTCTAATACTATCTGGTGACATGATTAACATCCAACGATTGTTTTTTCCAATTCATCCTATTTTATTCATAAAAGCATAAAAATTACACACACACACATATATATAATTTTGTATATATATTTACACATATTTATATTTATATATAAATTGAATACAACATTATATAAAAAATACTCACACTATTTTTTTATATATGGTATATAAAGAAGTATATAAAAAATGTTGATGTATAAACACAAAAAAAATATATATGTATAATAAAATTTATATACATATTTACTTTTTAAAACTTATTTATTTAAAAACTTAACCCCCATATATATATATATATATTAAAAATAGACTATAGAGTTATATAGAAATACAAAACATATGAAAATATTTTAAAAATAATATATATATAATAACACCATTAATATGAAACATACATACATAGACACATACAAATATATAAAAGCATATATGCATACATGTATTCATATATATATTGGATAGAACATATATATTCATATACACTATGAATCATATAAAAAAATTTATATATACGCATTTTATTTATAAACATAAATATAAAATGCACATATGTATACATATATTATAAATACATTATATTATTATATTTATACAATAAATGAAAATAAAAAATAGATAATATTTACATATAACCATATAAATATATCTATAAATATATAAATATAAATATTTATAAATATTTTAAAATACATACACAATATATATACATATATACATATAAGATACATAAATAAAAACCCCGCATATATATACATATAAACTCAAATATACACATATAACACACAAACACACACAAATATATATATATATATATATATAGAAATATATCACACACAAACACATAAATTTGTGTGTTTATATGTGAACATAATAGGCCAGGGAGAGGGTTTACAAAGAAACAAAGATAATAGTTATGCAAACAATTATTTGGAGAGAATCGATGCTGAGACCCCCTATCAGACACTAAAAAGGTGAAACCACTTTTTTTTCCCTAGGAATATATATATATATATATATGTGAATATTATATTAATATATATACAAATATATGTATTCATTCATGTATAAATACCATCTTTGAAACATATAAATATATAAATTCATATATATTTCGCAATGTTAGTATTTTTTAATATATATGTGTGTATATATATATGTGTGTATATATATATGTGTGTGTATATATATATGTTTGTATGAATCTACAATATATGCATTTAATCAATCAAAATCAAACTTCTAACAAAAAATGGAGAAGAAGAAATAAACCTAAAAATAGTAAATGATTTCCATAAAAAACATATCACTAGCTTTAATAAAGAAGTAATAATCACATACTAAGTGTATTATATTTATTGGATGAAGAAAATTGATAAACAACAACATTTATTAGTGGTTCAGTGTAGTGGCTCGCATAGAGGAATAATAAGGAAAGAAAAAGTGGGTGCATTATGGAAAATTAGGAAACTCTCTATCAATGTTATATAAAACATCATTTAAATAGGGGGAATTTATTAGTACTAAATGAGCACTGGGAAAATATTAGATTTCGGAGTGATTATTTAGTTTAATATATTTCTTGGTGCTAAATAACAACTGATAAAGGGGTTGTGTCTATTAAGAGTGATTCTGGTGTAGTGATTAATAATTAAATATATAACATTTATAAAATTATTATAGTAAAATGTGTCTCAATTTTTGGAATTACGATGTAAATATTAGGAAATGAGTAAAACATTAATCTTTTTTTGTAAGATTATCATATAATAAAAATGATGAAATATGATAAAATACAATATTTATAAAATTACTTAGTATATATATAAATGTCCTATAACCTATCATTTTAGTTTTTTTGGATTAGTTATATCATTACACATCATATTGGGGAATATTAATTGAAATAGGGAATTAAAATTGAGATGAAGCACTGATCATGTTGATTTATCCATTTTTATTTATGAATATGTCACTCACCACAGCTATAGTTACCCCATTTTACAATCCATTTTGTAACACTTAAAAAATTGTTCTTAGATCCTAATATTTCACTAAATATTATCTATTAAGTATCATTTATTTATTTTTGATAATAATTTTAAAAAAATTCAAATAGGTCTAAAGTTTTTAAGTATTCAAGTGAAGGTATGATTTCATTTAAGTGGTACTAGATTTTTCATAATTTATTTCTTTTATATTTCCACTATTATACCTCATAAAAATATCTAATCATTATGAAAATATAATATATCTTGTTTAATATTATTATAATAATCATGTAATAATTTATTATTACATATCAATTATTTTTATAATTACTATTATATGGTTAGTTTAACCACCTATGTTGATGAAATTACTATATAATTATCCCCACAATCATGGATGATTAAAAAAAATTTTATGAGAAAAATTAAATTAGTGATAAATTTTTACTATGAGTAAATTTCTCAAATGATATAATTATTATGTAGTTAATAATTATTATATTTCTTTAATGTTGGTAATATTAGATTAAATAATAAAATTATGGATCAATTATTTTTCATATTGTAAATGAACTTATTGTAGAACAAACCATGAACTTTGGAACGTATAAAACAATTATTGAACCATTAAATTAATAATAAATTTTTTTTTGAACTCATGTATAAAAAATAAAGGCTATGGCTGAAAATAATTTTTCATTGAAATGACATAATGGAATACAAATAATCCCATCTCAAGGGGAGTGAAAATAATGAAGGATGAAGGCATAATCTCTAACTATAAGATTACAATCATTGGGTAAGAAACCCATACTGGTGTACATAATCATTCTATCTTATAGCCTCCCTTTGAAGGATAGAGCATAATCTACACCATTCAAAAAGAACTTCTTGGATGGACAAATGTGAACTTCAAATATGTAATAAAAAATTGAACATAAATGATTCTCTATAAGTGATAAGACATATTTGGGATGGAGAATTCATGAAAAATATCACACCGATCCTCATTAATATGTACACTTATTTTTGAGATAGATTATCTGGGATTAATTTAATATCTATTCCAAATGAGTAGACACACATATATTTTAGATGAATTATTTGGGATGGATTTTAAATTCTTGTATGATTTTTTAGCTAACATGTGTGATAATCACTACGCATTTCATTTCTAAATTATCTGAATGTCATTTAATTATATCCTATAAAATTTATCTCATTTAATATAATTTTTTGAGTTGAATTTCAAATCTATCCTAGATAAATTGGGTATACATTTTAATAATGGATGAATTTAAAATCCATCCCCAAAAAATATATATCATATATAACTGAATTATAAATACAATCAAACACACACACACAAAAACATTTGTATTTATTGAAATTATGTATAATCTTACACATATGCACACACACACACACACACACACACACTAATATGCACATTCACAACCACCCACCCATATACATGTGCATGTGTGTGCACACACTTTCTCTCTCTCTCACACACACACACTCAAACATACACACATGATCATGCATGTTTATGCACACACACAAACACAAACTCACACATACACACCAATAAACACAATCCACCCTTGCAAGAGTGCATGAAAGCACCCACACCCACAGCCATACACCCACAGATGAACACCCCCCACCATACCTCTCTCCCTCACTCACACATATTTTCCAAGAACACACACACACAAAGACTCCATAAACACATTCCATTCATTTACACACAAATATATACACACCCACTCACCAACACACTATGGAGACATAAAAAATTTGAATTTTGTGAGCTTTGATTTTTTTTTAATTTTCAACTAACTGAAAAATAATAATTTTTTAGTTTTTTAAATTATATTTTCTACAAATTATATGATTCATGGTGTGATTTTTTCCCTTGGGTGGTTATTTTGTAATTTATTTGGGTAGTTGATTTATCATATTAATATAAAATGACAATGGAATTTATTAATCAATTAATTAAATAATTAATGTTCATTTTAATCATAATTTTTTTTTAAAAAATAAAAACAAGACATGTGATGTATTTTTTTGGAATGAGAATGAAATTGTAATGAACTGTATAAGGTCAACCAGCCATGTCACCTAGACCGCTCAACCATATGACCCGATGCATGTTCATGTTCGCCCTAGGATGGAAATTGGTTCCATGGTATCACAAGTGACCTCTTGGGAATCATTTCACCATCAAAATCTAATAATTATCTCAAAAGTATTTCACTAAGAATATAATATGACTTATTTATAAGTTAAATATAAATTCCATCTATTAAATAGAAACAAATAAAAATATCACATCCAATAGAGTAAATACAATGTAAAAAGTAATCCACAATAATCATCAATTTTGAAAATAAAATAAGAGTCCATCTATAATATATATATATATATATAAATATAAATATTCCAAAGAGTAAGTTCATGGTCAGTTAAATGATTAAAAAACAATACCCAAAATCTAATAGAAGATGATCCCCACAATTTCTGGTCAAACTATCTCCATGTGGTCCTTAGTCAACAGTAGACCAATACCATGGATGGTTACAATAGATTATAGAGATATACCATGTGATAAATCACATTTACAAATACTACTATCAGATAAAACCAAATATGAATATGCCTAAATGCATATATTGGGTGTGAGGAAAATCCTAGTCAGATATCACCATGAATCTATATTACAATTTTCACAAATAAAAACATAGTTCTAGTTTGGAAAACATTTTAAAATAATTTCAAATTTGAAAAAACATCAATAAATCCCTTTTGTTTTGTAAACATATCAACCAACACCATTTTGAAGAATAAAGAAAAAATTCAAATAAATACATGAGGTAAAAATTTAATAACCACATAATCACAAAAAATATAGTTATTAAAAAATGAGAAACATATCAACCATAATATATGAAACATATGGGGTTATTTAACCTATGGTGTCCAAAGGTTATTAGGACTCGTTCCTGTAACATCGGATTCCCTATTATCCTAAGAAAGTAGTATAACCTACGCCTCTAATTTCATCACTAGAAATTATTCCTAGCTACAATTATTCCTAAATCAAGGACAATGATAGATAGGCCTTTAAATATTATAAAATTTACAATTTATAATTTTAATTACTACATGTACTGTGGTAAGTAGTGTCAAACCCTAGAGAAGTCTGGTTCAATGAAAACCTAATTGAAATGAACATAACATAAAAGAAACAAAGAAATGAATGAAATAAATGATTTTTAATTGTGATGTTATTATAGAAGTGAAATTAAATAACTATGAAGATATATAAAAAAGATACATGGCTAAAAAATGGATTGAATTAGAAAAAACTAAACCAAATGAATTGAGAAAATTTATTCTTCAAAATAATGATTAACAATTTGTGAAATACTTTCAAAAAGGAAATTCAAGCACTAAAATATATTTTATAATCATGCTGATCCATGTGAGATATATTAATGTGGATATTTCTATAATAACTTATCATATTGAGGATTATTCATTGATAAAGTATAGCCTCATACTTTTCCACTGATTTAATTTGTTTGCGACTTCAAAGTTCAAGGAAAAACTACTATTGACATGTTAGTGTGTGTGTTATTGTCGAATAAATTATTATGAAAAATTTAAAAAGAGTAAAGTTGTGAAAATATGACAATTAGATCTAATTAGAGATGCTAAAAGAATTTAATTAATTCCAAACCAGTTCCCCTAAGAGGATTTTATCCTTACATGTTTAGAATGAAAATAATGGATAATGAAAATATTTCAGATATAACCATAAAAAATGAAATTGAGAGAATGTGTGGAATAATTTTCTCTATATAATACCCCATTTATCTAAATAAAAAACCTTATACATATTTATGTCAAGTGATCCCCCTTCTTCTAATCTTTTTCCTTTAACTCAGAATGAATCACCTCCTAAATGGTAGTCTGTCTCCCCCCTTTTTGAAATATTGGAGTGTGTCGATATGTATGAATTTCCAGCATTTTGACATACTACCTACAACTTCGAAATCATATACTTGGTCTCAATAAGCTAGATTTTCCCTATTCAACATCTTTTTTAGGTTACTCATGAAAATCACTCTAATAAATTGCGATTTTTCTATATTTTATTCTTGATCAATTTATTTATTATTTACAATATCATTTTCAATCATTGAAGGATCTACACATTTTGCATGATATAAACTTTAATGCCACAATTCTTTCATTTGTTAAAGTATATTGAGATCCTTATAAATATTTTAACTCCTTTAAATAACCACGGAATAGATCTATGGTTCCTGGAATAACCATTAAGAAACCCCTTTCACTTCAGAGGTACCTTTATGTAGCTACATCTGACCTTTACATGGCCCATTGAGAAGTGGATGTTACCATTTCAGAGCCATTTGAAACACACAATTAACATTTTTTAAGGCATCAAAGTCCTTAACACACACTATATTCAATGTGGTGGATCCTAATAAAGGTGCTTATTTACCCTTTTGTAGAACCAAGGACACATAATATAACTTTTTATAGGCATGGAAGAACATAGGAGGACCTTGATATTCCATATTCCTGGCCATTATGTGAGAGCCCCTTGAGAAAGTACCTTCATGTAGTGCTATAGATTCACAGTACTAAATTTAAATACGTCTATTGATTCCATTCATATAACTCTAAAATTATTAAATTAACAATTATACAGGTTAGTTGGCAGACTATTATAATGTATATTGCTTTACACAACCTCCTGAATAACAAAATTCCGATTGCACAACCTTATAATATAAAATAGAAAAAAATTATGAAAATTTATTAGGATAAATTGAAATTAAAATTCCATAAAACATCTAACAAAATTAAAATATGAAATTACAAAAATGAAATATGAGTTTTTAAAATGTGGTCTAAAAAATAATTTCAAGGGAAAAATCATGGGAAAAGTTAATTAATTTATTACAAGATAAAAAAACCAATTCATAAATTATATTTCAATTTTTATTAAAAAAACCAAATAAATATATTATTTTTCCAAATGGATTTAAAATAATTAAAAATTGATAAATGAGGCTCTTAAAACCCACATTTTTTTGAAATTATTCAAGGAATGGTAATTTTGATAAAAAATGAACTTTTATTAAATAAATTCCCAAATAATTTTTTTTATCCTTACCAACATGATTATTACTTAGTTTAGATGTGGATAAATAAAAAAATAATACCGCATAAAATTCCCCCACACTTAGACTATTTATTATCCTCTTGAAATCAATTAGAAAAATTCAATGGAAACTATTAAATCGTTGAAATAATAGGTCTAAAATGTAAAAAATCAGATGATTTTCATAAATTTTTTCCCCATGGACTCTTTCAAGTAATTATACAATTTTTCTCTACTAAAAAAATGTTATTGAATTTTTGGGTTCTATTTTGATAAATATGATTGAATTTAAAAAATTTGACAGGATTTAAGAGAACGTAACTTTTCATTCAATTATTTATTTAAATTTTGAGTTTTATAGATGTTGAATTTACATATATAACTATCAAAAAATCATTGGACACTACTAAATTTATTATATATTTTAATAACAAATAGGTATAAAAATCAACCCATTAAATATTTTTATAATAAGGAATAAAAATCGCAATATATGACTATGAGTGTATTTCTATCCTAGGTGAATGTAAATTTTATTAGTCTATAATGATCCAAGAAATTTAAATTAAATTAAAATTATTAAACTGATACCAAATTTTCATAAAAATAATATTTTTTATGATGTCAAAAATACTAAATTAAATCCCTATTTTAGTTGGAATTATTTATCACTCGAAGATGCAAACCAATCTCAAAAATCAATAAAAAATCATAGTAACTACAAATACTAAATAAAGATTGAAAATAGTCATTTTTTTAAAAAATTATGATAATATATGTTTTGTTTTCAGTGGAATACAATTTATCACCATGAATATAACTCCTCAACACATACATATCAACATTATCCAAAATGATGAACTCAATGTGGAAAAAACAATTTAAATAGTTTCAGGTTAAAAAGTATTTGGAAATATAGTAGTTCAAAAAACATGTTTATTGGTTAAAAATTAATTCAGAACAATGTTTTGATAACTCAAAGTATTTTCTATAAGTTACCTTCTTTTATAATATTGAAATAATGAAAGTTATTTTAAAAAAACTCATAAAATCCATGAAAACAATGTTTCCAACTCATGTAGTGACACTTTTAGAAAAAAATTAAATAGTATAAATAAGTATTAAGGTGTTAATATAATAGTTCAAATTGTTTCAAAATAATTTTCAACATTATTGATCAAATCAACAACCACACACTAAACATTATATAATAGTTCCAGTGTAAATATTAAACAATTTAGATAAATTTCCTCCACACATAATACCTAATAGATTGAAGATTTCAAATTATGTTTTTAGGATTAAGGAAACTTTTAGTGTGATTTAAAATAATTTATATAGTTAATATTCTATAGTAAAATAAATGAAAATAAATGAGAAATAATCTTTCATTTTTTCATTTAATTTATTCCAATGATCACTATCTTTTAAATAATTTTCTTTTTGACTTGGTTTCTACAACAAATTTAAATTTTGGAATATAAACTGTAAAATTTTTATTCAAACATAATAAAATTGTAAAATTAGACAATATAAAAGTGATAGGATATACCCATAAATCTTTAATACATTAATGTTTTATTTGAAATGTGAATATAATAAAAAGTAATGATATGGGAGAAAATAGGGAGAAAGATTTTGTTTGAAAAGATAAAAGATGATTTTTTTTGAAAAATAATTAGTTGTCTCTAATTTAGCCATATGTTTGGAGTCTTCATCCAGAACTTATCCCTATGTTATAACTATAAATATTAAGAGAATTATTTTTTGATTGAAACATAATTATTTTACATGAAGAATTTATTTTGTTCTATAAACACCTCTAAAGAACTTGTATATAGAAAATAATTTGATAATAGAGGATGATGTCCACTATTATTTCCATGCCATGAATTTTACAAATTAGACTAAACATTGAAGAAGAAAACCTAGAAAATTCACCAACATGGGAATCAAAAATATTGTAGTATTCTACCATACATGAGTTTCCAAAGAACATAGAAACATGTATATGAAATGATTCAATATACACTAATTTTTTATAAAATGAGCACCAAACCAACCTAAAAATTACTATTCATAGAAAAATACTAATTGAAGAGATCAATCTCAAATTATATGAAGTAATCTTTAGAATCATAAATTGAACGAAATGAAGTTAATTTTTAAAAAAATTATTTATATCATTAATAAATTAATGAATAAAAATAGTTATGAATCTTTTAAAATAGAAGTCATAGAAACATTGATAATTCTATCATTGTTTAAAAGGATTATACATAGGGTTTTTTCATAATTTTATGAATTTAAATTACTCATCATTATATGAGAACCTCTTATAAATAGTCTCACACAAATAAATATGAAATATTTGATATTTTGAATCCATATTTGGTAAAAGGGATCAAATTCTTTCACAAACATATAGATACGAGTGTTGACTAACACCATGGGAGGTACTTTCTACATAGAAGATTAATTTGAGTTTAATAACTTCATGGTCTTTAAAATGATCTACCTTAGTATTCTCTCAATATTTTTTAACTATTCGAGTTCTTTTATAGATTCATATTTAACAAAATTGAATCTAGTGCTTTTATTAACATATCATTTAATTAAATCATTATAGTAGACATGAAAATCCTTCTTAATTTCAAGGTAAAATACCTAATAAGATAAATTAATTAGTTTAAAAATAAATTAAAATGTGGAATTATAAAAAACATGAAACTCTTCAAGATGATCACTAGCATGAAGGGCCATTTTACCGTTTGAATCATCAATGGCATTAGAACTTATAATAAGGAATGACCTACCTAATACGATAGGTACCTTCTTTCCAAAACCCATATCAAACACTTAAAAATATTAGAAAATGTTATATTCCCTATATTTACTAATAGTCCATACACCATTCCCATGGGATGAGTGATTCAACTATTATCCAAATAAAAAGATATAGAAGTTTATTTCGTACCCCTAGACCCTTCTACTTAAATGGGAAGAAAGGTATAAGATTGACATTAGATCCCAAGTCACAAAAGCACTTTATCTCCTCAATTTATCATATTCTATAATATATGACAATGTTTCAAAGGTGTTTCAATGTTTTAGGTAACTTATTTTTAATAAAAATACTATAATACTTAGTAAAATAAATTATTTCTATTTCATCTAATTTTATCTTATTAAAAAACATTGTTGCTAAATTTTTCATAAGGAGATATATTTTAAGGCTTCAGTAAGGGAATATTCAAGTTAAATTTTTTAAACTTATCAATGAATATCAAATCATGTATTACATGGATGAAAAGGTCACTGATATCAAATGGAGTCTATAGGGAGTTGTGGTTTTTAATATACCAAAACTTCATTTCAATGATTATGTTTTTTCTTGTGGTGTATGATGATTATCTATTTTGTACATGGGGGTATTCCCACTTTTTCCATAAAAGTTCCTTTTATGATAAAAAATTAAATTTTTATTCATGTAATGAAACAAAATCTTATTTAATTTATACCTTTATTTCTTTTTTTCTCTCTAAATTTCATGTTTTCTATAATTTTATTTGCATAATTAGCTAGATCATAAATCTCATCTTCCCTAGGATTTTTCCAATTCATTTTATTATATTTTAAGTGCTGATCATGTGGTAAGAATAATTATATTCTCCTTTAGATTGATTTATTTTGAAATGGGTATCGTTACCTTATCCTTATAAGTATGATCTATATTAATTTTTCACATTTGTAACTCCAAAGAATGAATCCTAGAGTTGCTATATATTTTATGAGACCCAATTTCCCATAATAGGTTATGCATTAATCCCCCAATTTCATATTATGAATTATAATATTTATCATGTTTATAAATTTGGAATTTAGGTCTTGGATACTATAGGAACTTAGGATCAACATCATATTTTTGAATAACCCCATTATCTCTCCAAATAAATTTGTGGTTACTCTTAAAACCGTGATTTTATTTTGCATTATTTGAGAATTGAGAACATATATCTTTTATATGAGGACCTTAACCATAATATTTTACTTATCCAAAATAAAAAAAAGGTATAATAATTTTTTTATATTATTTCATATCCCAACCATACATTGCACAAGGATTACATTGTTATCTATGTGAATTTTAATTAACTATATCATCCTGGGGGTGGGTATCACTCCAATGGATTGTTATTTCCTAAAACTATTTTTTTGAGAATTATAATAATTTTTATCCAACATTATCTTAAACCCTTTAGCTTTCATGTAATATACATCACCATATAAGGATAGGTTTACTATGTGTTTGTGGAAGTGGGTAAACTATTATAAAAAATCTCTATTAAAATGAAGGGATCGATATGGTGGGAAGAAAACTACATATGGAATAATATAAACCAATATCAGATCTCAAGAAATTTATCTCAATCATCCTTGAAAAAACATGTGATCATATTTCCCACCTCACTGGTAGTGTTTTTAGGATAAAATATTTTAAAAAAAGCATCAAAAAATTCATCCCAAGTATCAAAAAATTCATCATTAATTTTATAGTACTAGGTTAATGCCTTACTCATCATATAGAATGTAAAGAAACATAACCTTATCTCCTACACAATCAATATATAATAAGGTAATTATTAATTCAGACTATTAAATTATCTAATTAGCTCAAGTGAATCCTCCCTGGATTGACTATTAAAATATGGATACATAGATAGGTATGAATATTTTATATCATAGTACATAAACCCAAGGGATAGCCATATACATGATGTATTAGATGAAAACACATGAGTATTAAATCCCAATGTCTAAGACTCTCAACATTTTTATTTCTAGTTTGAGGTGGCATAATTTTTAAATTTTCATTTAAAATATTATATCTTTGAATTTATAGATATAAATTTTTTATTTTATTTTACTTTTTAAGTGTATAAAATTTATTTTAAATTCTGTATATTAATGTTTTAGTAATATATTTAGAATATTACTTGTCTTGAATTCATAAATAAACACAATCAGTTCAAAATAATCATGTAATAGTGGGAACAAGAAATATTCAAAATTTATTTTTTGATAAGAATTTATTTTTAAATTAGGGAATAATTTTTTTTGTCGAAGTAACAAAATAATTAGATACACATCTAAACAACTAAAAAAACATAACAAGGTCTTATGTTGCATCAATTTTTCAACATAAGTATGAAATATGGAATACTAATTATAGATCATGTGAACATGATATATGGGATGATCCAGTATGTGAAGGTAATAGTTTTTGATGATGGAAGGGTGTTAATTATATTACTCTATCATAAATAGATATTTGATGATATAGTGAATGTAGTTAATAACTCTAGAGAAAAAAATTATTGTTTTAGGGTATATGAAACCTCATCCTGAATGAGGAGATCATGTAAATGAAAATCCAACTACCATCCGATAATGCACTCAACTCTAATGGATGCGTATGATCACCTCAATGGAAGTAATTCATTCAAAATAAATGGGTCTAAGATATGTCTCATGAAATAAATAAAATCAAGTAAGTTGGACCATGTATAATATGATAGAGTTTTGGGAAGAGGGTCATATTAAGAATAATTAAAAAATTCACAAGGTGAATAATAAAAATACATCAATATATGGTAGTTCAAATTTTTTCATCTTAATAAGAGATGAAAAAATTTTCTTACTCACTATTAATACATTGGTATGATCTTTGAAAATTTACTATGTAGCATATTATTATTCACCTTGTGAGTAATGATGCATGGGTATTTAGTTATATGATATTTTTGGTGAATTATATATAATCAATGATAAATCCCTATAATATGTTGGAAAAGATATGTTGACATTTGAATGAAGAATGTCGGATTCTTGAATCATAGGTAAGTAGGACACATGTCTGGTCAATAAAAAAATCTTATTTCTACTGATAAGATTGATTAATAATATTACTCTACTAACTTGTATAGGTAAGAGTAAAATGGATAGTGGGTGATTTTTCTTTAAAACAATTTTAAAACAATGCATTAAAATAAAATTGATTATCATGCAAGAAATCAATTAAGGTATAAAATAATAAAATTAAATTTAGAATAGTTGAAATTAAAAATGTAATTGTAATTTTTTTACATACACTAAGAAGGAAAACAATGGTAAAGGATTTTAGAAATAGATTTATAATTAACCCCTACATATATATTCTTTTATAATGATTGAGAAGGTAATATTGTTTCTTAAACTCTACAAGTAGTAAAGTAATAAAAGATGGTTAAAATTCAATTATATTTATGGAAAATATGAAACCAAAGAACAAATATTAATCACTTATTCTAAATATAAACCATGAAATAAAAAAACCTCACACTGATTATGGTTAACACATAAAGAAGAAGATGAAGAAGAGAGAAGTTTGTTTTTATAGACCCATTAAAAACACTCAAGTCTCTGGAGAATATATGGTTATTTAGGATAAGGATATATAGAGATAAGATATATAAGGATCTTTATAAAAACTAATTCAAAATAAAATGGATAAAAAGAAGAGGGAAAAAGGATTTAATAAGATGAAGTTTGATTTACCATTATTGATTGATAATTGATGTCACTTGAAAATATATTTCAAATCATAGTCATGGGTCGATAATGAATAAATTAGTGGAAATTAGTATTCAATGATAATGAGATATAATTCTATATTTATTTATATTTATATCCTTTATTAGTGATGCATGATACTTGGGTCATGTAAAGAAATTAAAGAGATGATTCAGTCCTTTTAATGTAACATTAAATACTTATTTGAGTATAGTGGATCTAATTCACTAGCAAGGAATATGACACCACCATCTATATGGTGAAACTATTATAGTATTCATCTACACTATATCTACGATTAGGTAGTTACTAGATACCATTGGTTAGTCTATGAGATACCTATATAACTGGTGTCTCTCTCCACTACCACTAGTTAGCCAGTGACACACCTCTAGGTATCCATTGGACCTCCTTCATGTATAGATGCTTCTATTTTCCCTAAAAACTAGATGATGGTATTCTACAAGCTAGGAAGTGTTGTTTCTTAGTGAGGTTGTTAAAATTAAACCTATAAAATTATTTTTAATCCTTAGTTTAGTATAACACGTTCCTTTGATAATATTCAAATACAATAACTAAAATACACTCAAAAAGAGGGTTAAAATACATTATGAGATTGTGATCACAATATTTTTAGAGGTTTATCATTTTCCCCTATTTTTAAGACCACGTACACTCATTTATGATTACATTAAAAGATAAGAATGAAATGAAGAGGAAATAGAAAAGAATAATACATAAAATATGGAATATAAAAAATATTTATAAATACCATTTTTGAGAAAGAAAATGTACCCCTTGAATAAATATAAATCTATTAATTTAAAATAATTTCAAATGAATAGATATAAAACCTCTTTGTGATATCACCCTTCCTTTCATGAATATTTATTCCTCTTTAATGATTATGCTTTACTACATTTTCTTGAAACTTCTCTCCATTTAAATCAAAAAATATATATATTTTTCTTTTTGTTGAAATAAAACATTTTTCATATACATTAAAAGGTTCCTCTAATATATATATATATTATAAATTCTATCCTTTTTTATTATAAAAAATACGTATAAACTAAAAAAATAGACATGTTTTTAAACATAAAAAATATAATCAAAATCATTATAGAGTCCTGATTTGGATGATTTGAACATGATGTTCTAAAAAATAATAAAATAAAATATTGTAAAAAATTTCCATGATTTATTAATGTAAAATATAAAAAATAATAGATAATAAAAATAATTTAATGAATTATATACATAACTCCCGCTTAAAAAAACTAAAAAATTATAATGCTGGGGCGTTTTTTGTAGATATTAGCTAATTGATGTTCTGTGCAAATATATTCTAGAACAACATCTACCTTTTAAAAGTGTTGTCTAAAAAAGTGATGTCAAATATAAATGTTCCCGGGGTGTTGATGCTGAATAAAATTTTTATAGATACTTATGGTTCTAGAACTATCAAATTTAATTGAAAAATGAAGAGATGCTAGAGAAAAATCAAATATATTTTGTTTCATCCATATAATTTATTCCCATGAACTCCCTGAGTATACTGTTCCTCTTCATCTACATAAATAGATCGCCTTTTT
Organism: Viscum album; assembly: GCA_963277665.1. Lineage (NCBI taxonomy): Eukaryota > Viridiplantae > Streptophyta > Magnoliopsida > Santalales > Viscaceae > Viscum > Viscum album. Next base: position 1,323,122,608 of record OY728143.1, read on the forward strand.
TTTATTTTTTCTACTCCAATATATTATGGAATGTCTAAGAAGCTGGCAAGTCGTACATATAATTTTCCAATATTGTTGGAATATTTCAAATTATGCATCTGAAAAAATAATATATTAAAATACGTAACATTAACATAAAATATTCCATTTTTTTTATAATATTTTAGATACAAAAAAAAAATTAACTTAAAGGATTTTAAATTCAATTCATTATGAATGGATTAAAAATAGTTATAAAGAAAAACACTATGCATAATCTTTGATCAGGTTTTTATAGGGTAATTAAGTCTCCTAATAAAACATCAATATATCTTATTTTCAATTCGTTTATCGGCTTTATAAAACATTAGATTATTGTAATTAATAAAATGTGTGTTAATTTCCATATATTGATCCATGCCAAACTGATTTAGAAGGTCATCTGTGTATTTTCTTTAGCATAAAAAACTACCATCCTCATTTTGAGAGATTTTGAAACCATGAAAAAATTTAAAATCACCCATAAAACTCATTCGAAATTATTTTCGCATAAAAATTGAAAATTAATTACAATGAGATTCATATTTTGATCCAAAAATTTTATCATTAATATATATTTGAATGATTAAAATACAATTTTATTCTTTTTAGAAATAAGGAATAATTTTATATTTCACATTTTTAAATAATTTGATATAATAAAACTTGTTAATAATTCCTAACAAGATAGAGGGGATTGTTTCAAACATTATAATACATCGGATAAATTGAAAATAAAATTTTTAAATTTTTTATTTTCAAAACCAGCATGTTTTTTCACAGGAAAATGTTAAAAAAACATTTAGAAAATATCTTTTAACATCTTTTTAATAATGATTAAAATTTGTATTGATAGAAAATTCCCAAAAAATTCTAATGGATTATAGATAATGAATAGTTTTTAAGGTGTTAGGGTAATCAGTGCCATCTTATTTATCATATCTTTTTTCTATGATTCTATCTTTGAAACATGCGATGTCACCTTCCCATTTAATATATTTATAAAAACATATTTTGTTTCCTATAATAAGATGATAATTTTGTATTTCAAAAAGATTCCAAATGTTATTCCGTTTGAATTGGTTAAGCTCTTCTTGTACAGAAAAAAGCCAATTTTCATCATTATTAGCACTATTAAAGTGTTTAGGTTATAGAAAATAAATAAAATAAATAAAATAATGGAAATAATTGTTATTTAATATAGAGCATTTTTATTAGTTTCATATTATAGTTCATTAATAATATTTCCTAATGTATGAACTTTGGGTATTTTAAAAGATTTAGGAAAATGACTATAACGAGATTTATCATTTATTTTCTCTTTAGGATAATGTGGTTCATTAAAAGTCAATACTTTATAGTTATCCACAACATATTAAAATTGATATTATGGTTTAGTAATATAATTTTCATATTTTATATGAACTAATTCTATAATAGTTTTTGTTCTTTTATTGATGTCATGGTATTATTTACTTGTTTTTGAGTTCATAATAATTATAAATTCATATTATTTTGAATCAAATTTCCCTACATCTCATTTAGTGTTAATAATTAAACATTTAATTCTAAACACTTTGAAAAAGGAAAAAAATATAATTATATTTTCCCACTGTTCATATGGGGAATTTTTGGAGATAGGTCTTATTAGAACATGATTAATGAGAAAAATAAAACACTTATCACCTCAACCCGAAAGTACCGAGGGAGTATGAAATAATTCAATATTAATATTTATATTTCTTAAATATTTAAATTCCATGTTTTAACAACCCTTCTTTGTTTAGGTGTTTTTATCCCAACTAAGTTAAATACCCTGAGTGGGGGGGGGGGGTGAATTAGGGTATGAAAGATTAAAACAACATCCCCTTCTAACATTATATTGTTTTTAAACTAAATAATCCTATCTCCCTTTCCTGTAACAAAGCATGTACAGAGGTGAAAGTCTACACGAGAAAAAGAAATTTAACATGGTTCAACCTTATTAGTATACGTTCAAGGAGCATACAAAGGTTATGTTCATATGTATAAAATCCATTAAAGTGCACTACTATTACAAATTTCAGAGTAGACTCACTACCCCACATGGATTACAACCAAGCACAATATAAAAGAACACTTCTCCTTCATATGATTCTTATTTTTATCACTTGAATCAATATTTTTTACACCTCACATGGTGTATCATTATGTTGCGCTTTCATCAACTTCATTTATAATATCTTACCTTATATATATTATGCAATATCTGCTGAACACATTCATGACACTGAATACTTTTAAAAAGATCAGAAAATTATCGCAAAACCTCCCAATTCTTGATAATAAAATTCTACTTTCACAAATTCCACAACTTTAATCAATACCTCCTATTTCAAAGATCTCAAATATCTTTCACAAAGAAAATTCCTTTCACGAATCTCACATAGACTTCACAAAACAACCTCCTTTTGTGAAGCTAACTTAGCATTAACAAAGTTCAATACATTCACAATGCTTACAACTTTCAATTATCTTACATAGGCTTCAGGAAATTACTTTCTTTTTTATAATTTTTCAAGAACAACCTTTATGAATCATCTTCACAAATTCAATGCTTTTGGATTTTCATTATGAATTTATGTATAATTATGAGGGGTGCAGAGAACTATTTATAGGTGTTTAATCCATTTTGAAAAGATCCCATCCTAACTATATAATTTTCTTGAATCTATCCAATCTTGTTCACAAAGGTCATTATTATCATAAAGAACCAAAAAAATTCCATTCATTAAGACTCTCATAGTCACAATGATTTATTGTCTTTCCATCGTGCATTTGCAAAACTCAAGACCATCACAACACCATCATCCTTTGCGAAGCTTAACATATTTTCCAAACTACAATATTCCTAAAATTCATTCACTTACCATAGTTTTATCAGGAATTTATAGAAATTCACCATTCATGAATCTTGAATCCTCTTCCATATTTTAGACCCCAACAATTTGGAAAACACTAGGAAATGATGCCACCTTATATGTGCAAGTTTTTATACCACCTACAGAACATCCATTACTTTGTCTTGGATCATTGTCAACATACCTTGTCGACAACCCTACTGGAACTCAAAAAATGACATTTTACACCTTCTTTTTCAAAAAACAAAATCAACTGAAAAAATTTCAATGTTATATTGATGGAAATTTTTTCACAATAGATATTATAAAAGAGGAAAATTTATGAATTTAACCTTATGATGCTCAAAGTACATATGACTCTCTATTATCAAAATTTCACCCATGATAAATTTTAATGGAAATGAATTTATTCCCTTTTTAAATTTTAACCTTATCATTAAATCATATGAAGAATTTAAAACCATAATTTTTGTGTTTCATGGAAATTCCCTATTTAATCCTTTATAATCATCCACAATCACAAATTATTTTTATTTTAAACTGATACTCTATACATTAGATGGTCCAAAATGATTAATGTGAAAAGGATCAATATATTTAGAGGATGATGATTATTTTTAGGTTTAGAACAAGTTTATTGATGCTTCAAATGTTTTCAATGTTAAAAAACAAAATTAAATTTGAAATGAAATTTGGTAAATCTCATCCTAAATGGTGTCGTTCAATCTTAATGAGTTAATGTTCTATAATAAATGAGGAATCTATGAAAAATATATGACTACCTATCATGAATTATTAAAAATTTATCATTTTGAGAAGAAATAGATTTAAAATTGATAATTTAAAACATTTCAAAAATGGAAAGTGATAATAAAATTATTCTCATAGAATTAAAAATCATGCAGGAGTATTTTTCAAAATTAATTTTAAAACCATTTATTCACAATTTTATAATTCTTTGAAAAGTGTGTCTAAAACCATAGATGAATATAAAATATTTTATAATAGATGAATTGAGATAATCGATTACACCTATACTGATTAGTTTACTTATTGAAATGTCATCAAAATTCATGTATCATCCACAATATTTTTCAATGTGATTAGATTTATAGAGGTCACCAAATGTGTGTCAAGAGAATGCACTATCTAAATACAATGATACTTTTTAAGATGTTCTCTTTAAACACATTTCCTTTATGATTATGAAATTAAACTTTTAGTACTCAAATTTTGAGTCTTCAAATTATAGTTAAGAAATATTTTGAAACCCAATTTTGTTTTGGATACAATTTTTTGATATGTGATATCGAATTATGGTGGATAAATTATTTTCTAACATATCAATAATTATTTAAATTATATTCCCAAATTATATTTATATTTTTTGGTAATAATTTGATAACTTTCTTTAAGAAACCTCTCTTAAAAATATATAGATTTTTGATGAATTATAATTAGGAAAAACTAATTCCAAAATTATTATTTTCCTTTCATTAAAAATCAAATATTTTTTTTATATTTTTTCACCTTCTGTAAATTTCAAGAATTATTTTTTTGGATTACAAATAGTCTATTGTAACTAATTTATAGTCATTTGATAATTCAATTTTGTCAAAAATTATTATTTTGGAATCACAAATTTATTAGTTTCTTTATAAACATGATTATACATATTTTTAAGCTATATTTACACTAGATTCAATTTCTAAAAGCCTTATTTAAGTTGATCATGAGAATATTTTAGATCATCATAGATTATGTTACTAGAAGAAGAAGATGAATAAGGGTAAATTGTGGTGGAGAAGAAGAGGAGTCATAGTTTACGTCATTAATAACCTTGAATTTACCCATGAGACACTTGGTTATTTCATCACTTGAGATTATTGATCATAAAAAATCATCAATTTCATTCCAAGTTGAAATTTTGAAGGCTTTATTTATTTTATTTTTCTTCTACTTGTTTTTCTTATTGATAAAGGGTAATTCCAGCCTTATTTGTCACTTTTTTCATTCGAATATTGTCACTTCTTGTTCACTTTTAACATACTCCATTGGTAATGTTCTTTGGATTTAATTATTTTAAATATTTTTTTTCATATTCTTGGATAAATTATCTATTTCATCACCCTAATATGATTCATTATTAATTTATTTAAAAAAATAACATTTTTTCTCCATAACATATCTGGATTAATTATCATCTTTTCATTTCATTTCCTTCTCATAAGTCATGAGATATATGATGAGATCTTATAATAGTAAATTATTTTTATATTTAATTTATATTATTTTTTTCAATTTAGGTTTCCATGTACTTGGTAGTACACAAAGTATTTTCTTCCCAAAATATTCTATAATAAGTGTATCATCAATAGAATTTTATCCATTACATTTTTCAATGTAATTTATTAATACAAAAATCTCAGTAACATATTTATTTTGATGCATACTAAAACATTCAAAGTATTTTTTATACATATCAAATCTATTATCTTTAACTTTATTAGTTATTTCATGAATAAATTTGATGAGTTTCTAGTTTTAAAGATTAGTTTTTCAGGTATATATTTGATTAAATTTTTATTGGTATAATCCATAAGGTAGGGAATTCATTCTTTAATATCTAATTCAAAATTAGAAATATCATAAGGTTTCTATTTTACTTATTTTTCAGAGAAAGAATATGAAATTTCATGAAATTTTCCATACCAGATAAAAAATAGTTATAAAAAAGGTTGAAATATATGTATTCTAATAAATATATTTTGGTCTATCAAATATATATAAAATTAACCATAGATTTTACTTTTAATGAACTATGGGTGTTTACAAAAGATTACTGAAAAAATAATTTTTTGGAAAATCCTAAAAAAATTTTGAAATCTAATTTATCATTGAATAATTTGAAATCAATAAATATGTAATAAATCACAAAAAATTTTAATTCAATATTCCCATTTGATACCAAATATATGTCAAAGTAAAATAATATGAGGAGGGGTGAAATGGCTTCAATTTGATTCAAATGATGCCATAAAATTTTTTTATTTTGAAATAATTTGTTTTACTTATTAAACAAGAAAATTAATGTTAGTGTAGAAAAAAATTAAACTTTATGTGCAATGGAAATTAAAATTTTGAAATTAAAAAGGAACAATTTGATAATGGAGTATGGAAACATCTCATAATTATCCCTTATGTCTCATCCCATCAAGAATTATTTTGAGGGATATATTCCCCACATTCATTTAATGGTAATTGAGAAATAAAATATGGATGAAATCATTTGGTTATAAAAAAAGAAAATAAAGAAAAAAATATAATTCTATTGGTTTTAACTAAAACCAAAAACCAAATCCTCCACCACCCACTATAACAATTCTGAGTACCAAAAGAAGAAGACGAAGAACAGATTAAATTTTTTTAAAAACCCATTAAAAAAATCAAATCTATTTATAATATATGAATATGAAAAATGAGTTGATAAAGAGAGATAAGATATTAGGGGAGACTTATAAATTATAATAGAGGGTGTATAAATGATAAAAGAGAAGAGGTAAAAGAAAAAGGATTGGAGAAGATAAATATTGATTTATTTTTGTTGATTTAGAATCAATTTACTTGAAAATATATTAATGATAATCATCATATATTAATGAATAATAATTTTATAGAAAGTTTTATTTTTTGAAGTGTATTTTTAATCCTCCCTTGGTGCCTATTAATAACCTTCATAGGATTTATAGGAGTCTCAGGCCACCGAATAGCCAATAGACTACTGGAGGCTTCTTCATTTATTTATCCTACAATGGGTATATACTATACACAACTGTGTTTCTATTTTGACACATGTAGATTTGGTAGATCTATTCACTACCATGAGCTGGTTCGTGACACTCAATTTGGTAGCTGATGGTCCTCTTTTTGTGATGAATGTCTCTTTTGTTTCTACAGACAATCCAATGGTCTTATATTATATAACCAATTTTATATTCTAATTATGTTATTAAATTCGACCCTTCACACTTTATTTGAATCATTTTTTTGTTGTAATAATTTCCTCTGATAATATCAAAATACTATAAAAAATACACTCAAAACAAATGATGAAAATACCTAAAGTGACTGGGATCATAAAAAGAATTATCGGATCAAGAAACTTATCAATGGGGTATGAAAGGATAAATAGGGATCTATAGTAGTTTCATGAGGGTTAAAATATGGAACTATTTACATGACTAGAAATTCATATGAAATTTAAGTTGGTATAAGTATAAATTCTAGAGATCTTGAGGTTGGGAAATTTAGGTTTGGCCACCTCAGTAAGAAATATAAGAATATTATAACAATAACATTCAAACTAAAGCAAGATAATATGAAAATAGGAATTTAATAATGTTTTAAATAGGGAAATTAGATAAGGGTGTCTTTAAGCTTATATGGATATAAGACCAAGAACAATGAAATTGGAACTTATTCACTTAGACTTTTGAGAACCGGGTGTAGGTTGATCTTACAGAGGTTTCGTTTTATATCTTTGTTTCATTGATGAAACCATTAAGAAATTATGGATTTACTTTCTAAATAATATTTTTGATGTACTTGAGTTATTAATTAAATGTAAATCTTTGTAAGAATGAAAATATGTATATAAGTTTAAGTTGACCCTAATAGAAAACATTGGGTAAAACACGAGAAACAAATTCTAGAAATTCTTGAAGAAAATATGAACATTTCATGAGAAGATGGTTCCGAAGACTACATAAAAAATCGTGTGGATGAAGTAATGATAAAGGCATTAATGAGGAAATACCTAAGTATGAGACTTTACACTTGAATTCCATAAGTTATTTGAGAAGTTAAACCCTAAAAAATAGCATATCTCATAAATGGTTTTTCATATCACCTGTTTGGAAAGAGATTAAATAGAAATTATTATCTGGAAAATGAACTAAAATGAATCATATTAAAATATTTATTATTTTATCATATATACATATTGATACTAATTAAGAGATAAAATTATTAAAAAATCCAAATTTTATTTTTCAAATATGAAGATGAATATTTTAAATATCATGTTATTTGAAAATGGGATACATAAATTCAATAGGGAAAAATATTTTTTCTTTAACGAGAGAATTATATGAAAGGAATATAACATATACATTATGTATGTTAAGGAAAAAGTATCTCTTTAAGTCTAATTGATCCCCGTAAGGTTATCAAATTTTGACAATCTTCAAAAAACTCTGGTAGGAATTATGAAAGAACCAAAATCCCATGAATAATACCAGTCGAAAATGAGTCATAAAGGTGAAGATTCGATGAAAATATTGTGAGAGTACTAAAAGTTCTAGTACTGGAAGGGAGAGATGATCCACGTTTGTTATATTAGCCAATATATATATGTAGATTAGTGAGAATGAATAGACAAGTAATAAGGATTTGGGATGAAAATTATTCCCATTTTTTAATGGATGATATAGAACCTGAATTCCCTAAAGAAGCAATATCACATAGATTCATAAAATAATGGGTGTCACCTATGAATGAAGTGCTGGACCTATTTAATTTTAATGAAACATTGGGGATGAAAAAACATTTAGAAGGGAAAATAGCATTATATAATAAATGGGTTTACTAAATTATTGAAGTTTCTAATGGAAAGTAAATGTATAAAGTGTGGATCAAAGTGAGGGATTTTCAAAAGAATGATGGTGTTGATTTATTAGAAACATTCTCACTGATAATTAAACATTATACTATAAATATAATGCCAAATATGGTGTCATAAGAAGATCTATACTTATAGAAGATTCATCATAATACTTTTTTTCTATATGGAGAGTTAGAGGAATAAATTTACATAAAAAATATCTTAGATTTCACTTATGATGAGCACCATAATTTTGTATACAAAATTTAGAAAATATTTTATGTCTTAAAGAAATCATGGATACCATGGAATTAAAAATTCTATAGCTTTATGTTAAAATAAGGATTCAAGTTATGTAAATTTGATCATTATTGTTACTATAAGAAATGGGATGTTGAGACATTCTTCCTTTTTCTATTTTATATCGATGAAATATTGATAGTTTTATGAGATGGTATTGAAGATTCAGAAATTGAAGAATACATTTTCTAGATGTTATGAAATAATTTATCTTTGGAAAGATAAGAATATTTCAAGGATGATGATCAAGAGAGAGAGAAAATCCATAGCTTTGGTACTATCAAAAAATATTGCATTAACATGATCATTGAGATATTTTGAAGGTTTTTATGTAGTATTGTATCTAGTCTTATTGTATGACACTTAAAATTATCTATGGAATAAGCACATGTAATAGAAGAAGGGTGTTGATACATAGAGGGAGTTCTATATTCCTCAGTCATCAAACAATTAATGTATGATATTATTTATACATAGCTAGATATATCATTCATACTTGAAGTTTTAAATTAATTTATATCAAATTAAACAATGTAGAATTAGGAAGCTATTAAGTGGATGCTTTAGTATTTTAATGGAACAAAAAAAATAAGATCTTTGTTTTATGGATTAAGATTAGTTATATGGGGGTTTTCAGAGTTTTACTTCATTAGAGATTAATAAACCTGGAGGATCACCACTAGATGAATATTTACATATTAAAAAATAAAAATAAGTTGGATGTCATGACTATAGAAAGTTTATACATTAAGTACAATGAAGGTATTGTATATAACGACAATATAAGCTAGGAAGGAGTTGGTCATGTTGAAGAAACTACTGAACGAGAATAGAAAAATTCAATAAAGCTGAATAATATTTTTAATGGTCAATGTATTATTCGATTGTTTTGAAATATATTTATGTCTGATAATATCATGAATAAAGTAAAAGAGTGAATGAGTGGATGAATACTCTTATAAGACTATTGTAATGACCAATGAATTTCCTTAATCAAGGAATTAATGTTTTATAAAAACTATTTTGTTATGTTTTATAATAAAGGAACATATAATGAAATTTATTGAAATGGTTGGGGATAAATCCATTTATTAAAGATAGAAAAAGATTATATAACCCCCCCTTTGTCTGGGGAATGGGAAAACCCATTACAAGACAGTAGGACCATAGTGACCAAACCTAATGAAAAACCTAAAACAGAACCTATTACCAAGGACCTTATACCTAAATTCAATAGATCTAGGGCCCAGTGGGACAATAAACACTAAAAACCAAATATTAAACACAAAATTGACACACCCACTATCCATGACCATCATCAATTGCTAGAAGACAATGCCATTGCCAATCCATGCCACCATTGCACTGAACCTAAACAGATCTAGTATGTGAGACAGATCTGGACCAGATCTATGAACACTGACCGGATCACCATCACCTATACCCACACAAACACTACTGTGGAGGGAGAAGAAATGATACATCCATGGAATTCCTACATAGATCTAAAAAATAAGCGGACCTGTGTGAACATTCCACCACTATAGAGATAATCTAATAAGGGGATGTTCCATAGAAGATGTTCCCCACTCCCCTTATCACTATACTATCATCGACATGTCCAGATACACCACCTCAATGCCCCGCCTCCATCGTGACTCCCAATATCATTCCTGAAATTCCCATATTCACTGAAATGCTGAACTCCATCTAATAGCCAACTTCTTCCCCTACCTCTAAGAGAAATACCACTGAGAATTGAAAACCAGATCTCTAGATCTGGTGGAGAAGAGGCCCATCGGAAGTTGCACATTTGTCAAGGTCAAATCATGCTGATCTACATGGTACACCCAACTAGAAGTACCAACCCCATCCAAATCTGCTCAAAATATAATGATATTTACATTTCATTACACATCATGAATTAATATTTTACTACATCATCGATAAATAATTTAGGGTGATAAACAAAAAATAATAATACAAACAATAACATAAACTCCATAGGCTATATTTATATAACAAAGATCCATCATTAAATAAAAATAGTAAAAAAGGAAAATATGATAGAAATATGTTATATATTGTTGGGCGGAGAAAAGGAGAAGTGATGGCAAGAGGGGGGGGGGGGGGTGAATTGCCTTTGAAAAAATTAATTAACAATTTAAAATCAAAGTGAAAGTGCAGCGGAAATAAAAGAGGCGAAACACACAACTTGATAACGGAGTTCGGCTTATACCCAAGCCTACGTCTCCGCTCCCAACTCAACCGTTGAGAGATTTACTACCGCTTGATTTTTAATGGTTTTAGCAAGAAACCCACTAGACTTTAAGGTAGTCTAGGACCTATTACAGCTTTCTTTTAATGGTTTTGAAAGAACCCACTTGCTTTCAATGGTTGATCAAGAACCCACTAGCATTATTACAGGTGAAGGATAGCTCACCTATGATTCAAGCCTTTTAAAGGGAAGACTTGACTAACCTCTTCACACCTTAAAGGTGGTGTGAAAACCCAAATGAAAGGGAGATGAGAGAAAGAGGGGTTTGTAGGCACAAACCCAAATTTAAGCTCAAAATGATAAAACAATAAAAACCATAATGGGAGAAGCCTTGGGCGCCAAAGGATTGATAGAGTTGATGAAGGGCGCTCCCAAGCTTCTTCGGTGGTGCTCCTTGGATGTGGACGTGAGTTGGAGCTATTGGAGTTCTTGGAAGAATCCGCCGGAGGTTCGCCAAATGATGTAAAATGTGTCCCGTGGGCTTCCTTATGTTTCGCTAGTGTTCCGGGGCTTCATAGTCCTTTATTTATAGAGGGGGAACCCTCAAATGGCCTTTGGGAGGCTTCAGAGCCGTTGGAGAGGCCTTCGGAGCCGTTGAGAGGCAAGTGGACAGGTCTGGTCAAAGCCCAACGACTAGTTTGACTGGCTCCACCGGCTGACCGGTGCTTGGCCACCGGTTGGCCGGTGCTTTGAAAATGGGAGAGGGCTCGGGCTCACGCTCCACCAGCAGGCCAATGAGGAGGCCACCGGTTGGCCGGTGCTGAGGCAGTGGCTGACACTGTTCTGGCTGGGTGCCACCGGCTGGCCGGTGCTGAGGCAACCGGTTGGCCGGTGCTGAGGCAGTGGCTCAGCCTTCTGTCTGGGTTCCATCGGCTGGCCGGTGGTGAAGCCACCGGTTGGCCGGTGGACATGAAAACAGTCCACTTTTCCTCCTTTGCCACTTCTTGCTCCTCAAATCATGCCTATTAACAAAAACACTTGAAAACAAGATTAGATAAAAAGGAAAGTGATTGTGATCATGAAAATTAAACCACGAGGGGTACGAGAGGTACAACATATATTATAAAGGGATGTGTAGTAAATTTTAAAGTGACATAGTGAATAATGATGGATGATAATGGTGGAGTATATTTATAGTGCGAAATTGAAAACTTAACTGTTAGATTTTTATCATCACCTGACCAATTTCGAATATGACCATTTTTTCATTGAGTAATGAAAAATATGAACATTGGGTATTATGACCATTGGAATTGATTTATATATTGGGAAATGAAAAAATATAATTGATAAAGAAGGAAGACATGATGGCCTCAACTAGTAGGACCATTCCTTTTGAAGGGTAACTGTCAAAACATGGGAGGGAGGTATCTTTATTGGGGTTCACCATACACCGAGGCAAAGAGAAGCTTTAATAAGTAATGCTTGATAGAAATTTACTATGGGAGAAGTTCACGTTAAGGGGGATCACCACAAGATCAATGTTAACCAGTACACTGTGCGTGTACTATAGGAGAACTATACACTATACAGGCACTATATTAGAACTGTACACTGTGCGGGTATTGTAGTAGGCACTGTAGCAGTTGCTGTAGCAGGTACTGTTCGGTACTGTAGTAGCTGGAACTATTCACCTTGGGCCACCGGTTTGGGCTTGGACTCCTTAAGGCATTTAGTACACCCATGCCTTCAGGTCAGTAGGTCATTTGGGAAACCATTAAGGCCTTCGGGCCACCTCATAGCCTTTGAGAAACATGCGGTTTCCCCAAACACACTACAAAACAAGAAACATCCCTTGAAGATGATTCATAGTAGGTGCACTCACTAGAGCAGAGCCAAATGGATTTTTCAGAATGAGAGGGTATGGAAATGCCATCGGGACTAGCCTGTGCCTACACGGGAAGCTTAGCCAGATGGCCATGCGAAGGTGGAGAGCTACTATCATGATGCAGATGTTGGGGAGGGGAAGTTCCTTGTAGATATTTTTGTTGAATTCCCTATGACCTTTGGGTCATATAATCTCCTAAGCCTATGGGCTATGTAATATTTGATCCCACGGGACTTGTAATGGTTCCCCCTCATCCCTTGAATGGGGGGTTATAAAAAATCAATATAAATGAAGGCCTTCAGGCCATTCGATTGGGCTCTAATATTAAAAAATTAATAAAATATAAGAAAAACTAATCTGCTTTAACTTTGTAAGAGTTTCAGTTGTAATTACTTCATACATAAATCTCAATACATAATATCCTCATTCTTTGACTCCTTATTTCTTATGAAAATCTTGTTAAAATAATTTTTTTCTTTCAAAATTTTATTTTTATGTAATATATCCAAAATGTACTAATTATAATGGAAATTCACCTTTACTTTTACATATTTGATCTTGGTATTCTTTTTCTTTTCGATTTTTAAAAATAAATACCATCTTCATTTATAATATAATATGAATGAAATAAATATAATGTTAATTATAATATAAAAAAATATTAAGAAATTAAAACTTACTTTTCAAACATATTCTTAAAATTTCCTTGCACATCGCCATGAATAGAGCATATCCAGTAATGTGACTTCTCCCTTGTACAAAAAATACAAAATATCCAATGGTAAATGATATAAAAGAGAAATTTAATGATAGTTTTTATTATTTTGAAATATAAATAACACTTTGTGTGAAATATGTTTCATACCTCTCAATATAAGGTAGCAACATTCAATATATAATTATATTCTGTTAAAATCATTCATCAATGTAAACTATTCTTTCTTCCTTAGTCAATGTTCATGCATTTTGTGAAATTAATTATGATTCCATCAATCCATATATATATATTATAATTTTCCACAATTATTTTATAATGATACCTAATACAAAAAAAGGCATAAATATAATTTTTCAATAAATTTAACACAGGGAGAGATTTAGGTTACGACTTACATGGAAAAAAATTGCATCATGTTAATGCCCAACTTATATACAGTTACAAGCTCCATGATATCATTTTTCAAAATCCCCACATTTATTTCATTCCCACATACATGGGCTTCTGTTGGAAACATATTAACACCCAACAAAAAATATGAATATATTGACAAATTTTTAAGACTAATAGAATCTGTATATGAAGTCATAACACTTTTTATTTATTGTTCGATATAAAATATTACGTTAACTTTAAAGTACCATTGTAAATAAATATAAAAATATATTAACTATCATATACTAAAAAATTCAATAAAAATATAAAATAAAAGTTAAAATATACACATACCTATGTGGTTATATGTCGCAGAAGTATATATGAAAAAACTAAAAAGTGGTTGAAACATTGTATAACTATCCTCACCACATATATAGTCATGGTACTCTAGCTGATATATCTATAATATCATGTACAATGACCTTATGTTTCTCTATCTATAATTTTTTATGATGAATGGTATCTTTTATATAATATATCACCCCATATGAACTATATGATGGTTGGGATCATCAACATATAACTAACAGTATCTAGGAAGTTGTGGAGGGGGAGGTATTGTAGGACTAGGATAAAAAATAGTGTCTACAGGTAGATGTGGGGGAGCAGGTTTAGGAGTAGAATTTAAAAAGGGGTCTTTGGGTAGATGTGGAGAAGTGGGAGCTACTGGCGGATATGGAGGAGTTGGAGATAAAGTCTAAAATTGTTATTGTAGGTTTGCAAACATGGACTATAACAATGCTCTGATCTTTTCCTCAATCGTCACATTAATATTCTAATCTTCAACCTCCAAAAATTCGTTTTTTATAAATACCCTCCATTATAGAAGCTGAAGAATATAGTAACAATTTTCTCACCAATACACCCATCGGGTATCCTCATATATGACCTGTGTGTTCAGGCTTTCCTAATGCTGGAGAAAAAATATCATGCCTCCCCTTAGCTAGAAATACCCCATGTTTTCTCTGATCCTCAAGAGAATCCCATATGAATTATTTGAAATTTTTTCTAATGTATCAAAATATATAAATAATCGAATGGAATCTAAATAAATAAATAAATAAAATAAACATCTTACAATCCTCTTAGATACAACCCCAAATTATTCCATAAGACATTTCCCCTTTTTTCGTATCTAAGACCTCTTCTATTTCTCATGTCTAATAGGGGGAACCTCTCCAGAGATTGAAGACTCAGCTCTTGGTTTTTGTAAATTTTAATCCATTATTTGTTCTTGCACTAAATTATACCCACCCCATGATAAATAATGAGGATATATGTCTCTTGATTAGATCTCTTGATGTGATATCCTTAATTAATGTAAATTAATACTAATAAATCATTAATAAATCATTAATAGAAGAAAAATTATAAAATATTACATTGCACTTACCAAAAATTATTCTCGTCTTCTACTTTAAAAAAATTCATTACATGTGTCTTCATCTATAAAAGGATATTTATCTCCTGAATAGGGATATTTCCTATTACCAAAAATGAAATCAGATCTGAGGGTTGATTTTAGATCCCTCCATCTCGTAGAATAAACTAAAAAAACATTCTCATGACTCCTCCAATGTCAGGTATATAAAATTTCATATTATAAGTAGGGGTAAACATATATTACTATAAACATTTCAATATTATTAAAATGATAAAAAAGGGCTTACTAAAATGGTCTCCCTTAACCAAGATAGTGTTTCTTCGAGAACACATCTCTGATCATTAAAAAATGATGAATTTTCTTTTACCCTGAGTTGATACATAAAACCTTAATTGTTTTGAATTAGGACCTATTAGAATATCATTTTCATTAATTTATTCCACTATACTTTGCTCCAAGCTATGATCAAGTGATAATTTTTCTAAACATGTGCTTCCATGTTTACCAACCCTCTCACTCTTCTTTTCTTATGTCGAAGTATATGGAGAAGGATGGGGATCATCAAGAGGAGAATTTTCCTATTCCTCCCCAGAGGTATGACTAGGACACACATCTCTAGAATATGTGTTTGATTAGTTGGCCGATCTATCATTATCCTTCAAATCAAAGAAACACACAATTATTACACAAATATGAAAATTAAAATATTACATTACTAATGTAAATAAATAATAAAAAATTATTAAACATAAAATTTAACTAAAACATAACAAATTGTTATTCATATTTTTTATAGTCATCTAAAATTCTGACAATGGTAATGATTTATTAAAATTCAGGTAAATATATGAAAACAAATAAAAAATTGGTGTAGGAATATTAAAAATGGTAAACATGGTAAACTAAACAATACTAAAAAAATATAAACTTGGTAAACTAAACTAAACTAAACTAAAATAATTTTTTTTACTTAGTAGTTTTAATAATTTATGTAATTTTAAACATATTAAACTAAAAAAATCCTAATTAATATAAACAATGATTTTTACTTATTACTTTTAATACATTTTTTAATAAAGAAAAAAATTAACATATCTATCATTTTATGAAATTAATAAAAGTAAATGAGAAATTAGCATATGTTACCCATATTATTTGGAATGTACTAAAGGATTGTTTTCCCAAATTCCTTCATCATGATCTTTCCTTAGGGAAAAAACCATGTCTATGATTTTCTCATCATTAGTATATATTAATCTTTCCAAAGAAGTATAGATCTCACATAAATCAGCATCTTTATCAAGTTGATCATCACCAACATATTTTTTTATTGTAATATAATGGACCAACTCATATTGTATTGACCAATAATATGGAGAATTTTTATTTCATGTGTTTTTTATAAAATAATTTGTAGTGTCTTCCAATATATTCAGATTAAGAAGTATCATTCCAAATTCATCATGTTTAACACTATTGTTTACGATAAACCATTTTAGTTAAACAACAAGACTTTGAATTTAATTTAATCAACCTCCCATATTAATTAAATGAATCTATAATAGGCACTTGATTCATAAATTAGTTTTTTTCTTTATAACTAAAAAATTCATTACTTCTATGAACACCAATGCACTACTATTCAGAAATTCACTACTATTGTCGGAATATTTTGTATAAAATGTAATTAATTAATGTCATACCTAGATCATGTTATTGCATCTAAAAGTAGACCAATCACTAACTATATTATTTTTTTAGATACATCTGATCTACCAAGAATGATATTTTTAAACCATGGGAAAAAGATTTTGTTATGCTTATTCAAAATCCACATTTATTTTTTTTCTTTGGAAGGAATTGTTTAAAAAATTTAATATGAGATGTTATATATGGTTGAGCATCATCTATTTTATTCAAGATGTATAAATGTAACTTCTATATCTATTCAACTGAAAAAGATCTTACTTTCAAGGCACAAATCCTTTTTTCACCATAATTAACTCATTTATGGTGAGATAAAGGCAATCTAATGTGCTCCACCACATATTAGTAACTTGTAAAAAACTGCACAACCTTCTCATAAATATACTTTTTAAAAATAGAGGCTTCAGGTCGATATGGATTCTTAACACACCCCATTAATATCTTTATATACATTTTAAAAGGATACATCCAACACATATATATAGTTCTACAAAGCTTTATTTCATTAACAAAATGACCTGTTTAACGCACCATTAAATATGAAAAAGATGGTGGATAATTAATTTCTAATTGATTATGTATATAAATTGATTAATTTTCCTAAATATTCAAATCATCTAGATCAATCACCTTATTACAAATTGAATTTAAAAAATAACACACCTTCATGATAGTCTTTCTGATATGGTTGAAAAATATTATACACAATGAAACTGGTAGAATTTGTTATATTATGATGTGAAAATATTGAGATTTCATACCTATCAAATACAAATCCTTCAAAGAGCCAATGTTTTTTACATTTGAAGAATAACCCTATGAAACTTTGATAACATAAAGACACTGAAAAAAACTAATTTTCTATCTCTTGGATAATGTATGAAAAGCCACAAGAAGAAATGTTTTCCTTATATTAGGAGTGGGAGATAACGCTAAATAAATTCCAATTGACATTAAGTCTATTATTGAATTCAACCCATGATTAGTCATTCTTTTAATATCAAACAATGTTCGAATTAAGGTGTCAGATATATTCTAATCCACATGCATGACATCAATGTTATGTTTCAATTCTTGATATCTCTAATATGTAATCTCAAAAATTATTTAATATTTATTACAAATATGTCTATCATTACTATATTTTTGTGTGTTTAAAAATATCACATCAAGGTTTTCACCCTCGCAAAATACTAATATGTGGATAAATGTTTCAGAGAAATATCAAATTCTTGTGATCCATTGAATTCCTTTTTTAATATTTTATAAGAGTGATCCATAGGCAAAAACTTTTGATGAAACATGTGTACTGTTATCTTCCCATGATACAATTGATAATTTGATGTATGATGATTGAAAATTCGACATGCTTTTTTTCCCTAAACACTATATCTAGACCAATTTCCTTATAATGGTAAGTCATTTATAGCGATCATAATAATTGCATATTGTTGAAAATATTCCATTTTATAATAATCATACACCCTAATACCATAATCCCATAATAGTTTCAATTCATCAATTAATGGTGAAAAGAAAACATCAATATTATTTTTGGGTTGCTTTGGTTTACAGATTATTAAACCCATCATGACATATATGTGATTTATAGAAAATTCAGGATAGAGGTTTTAAATTACCAATAAAATTGGCCATGAACTATGTGTGATACTAAGTATTTGATATGGATTCATTCCATTAATGCCAAACCCAAGTATGATATTTATATCATCATTTCCATATAGAGGAAACTAGTGATCAATTTTCTTCCACTATGGTCAATCAGGTGGATGACGTATTTTTCCATCACATATCCACTCATCATCATGCCATCCTAACCTTTTTTTCATCATGTGAATTAGAAAATGAAATTTTCATGTAAGGAATTATAGGAAGATACCGAAATACCTTAAAAGGGGTCTCTTTAACTTCTAAATCATCATATTATTTTTCTTTCAACTTATACCATGGTGTACCACATTTAGGACACTCCGGCATAAATTCATATTCCTTCCCATATATTACATAGTAATTCGGGAAGGAATTAATTTTTTTGTACCCTAATTCCATTAGGAATAGTATTTTCTTGGATTTATAATGTGAAATATTAAGATCATTTTCTTTAGGAAGAATATCCTTCAACAAATGTAGCCAATCAGTAAATGTTTTTTCACTCTAGCCATGTTTTTCCTTCAAGTGAATCAATATTAACACCAATGATAAAACCTTAAAAATACATACAACCAAGATGAAATATTGTTTTAGCATCACCATATAGATGCTTAATTTTAAGATCTTTATCAATTTTCTCTACTTCAATATCACAGATCCTTACTTCAATTTCATCACAGTTACCATCTTGCAATGCATCATCATCAATAGATCTAAAATTAGGCCCAATTTTACCATGCCAAATACAAGGGATGTAACTTGAATTAAAAACATGACAAATTAAATGATATTTGATCACTATACATTTAAAATTATTAATATTAAAACATTTTAGGGATGTACAGAAAAACATGTCGTTGTTTGGTACATCACACTTAGAAAATTCCAAAAAAGAATCAACACCTTCCTCAAATTCATCACTCATTTGATGTGTTGTAATTATACTTCGAATAATTATTACCTATAACAAATATAAAAATTATATATTTTGGTAAGATTATATAATTATATATTTATATGAAATATTTCATAATTTCAAAGTTACACAATTTTGAAATATAAAAGAGATATATACATATTTGAAAAATATATCTATAAATTATATACAAAAATAGAATATAATTCTATTTATTTACTCAATCCCCATATTGTCCAAAGGTTACATAATTTTATAGTAATATTAAAATTGTGAAAAACAAATCATTTTTAGAGAATTCCCCCAACTATAGAAATACACTATTATCTAGAACTTTAAGGAGAACAAATATTATTATTACACCTATGACCATTCCAGAAAATTAGATAACATTATTGAGTTACTCAATACACATAATGGATTTCATTACATTATTTTATGAATGATATAATATATGAAATTATTCATTATAGTACTATAATATTGTATATTGATGTTTGGGGGTTTGTGGAGTTCATTTTTGATTAATGCAACATATATTCATCCTATAGACCCTTTATCTCAACAATAGTTAACCAACATTGTTATCTAAATGGTTCATGTCTAAGTGAATAATTCTTGAGAATACCATCTAGAGGTTCTGTTTTATTGAAGGGTAATAATGATACATGAATTTTACCTAATAAGTGCTATAAAATTATAAAATTTGTATTCACTAGATGATCAAAACAAAAAAAATAATTGAATTTCATTTGGGGGAATTCTAGATAGTTTCAAAACATCCACCCTATTTAAAAAAACATTTGTAACAAGGTTCTTGGGCTTTCATGATGTGTAAAACATGTAAATTATTTTAAAACTCACACAATACATCTTTTCTAGCTAGGGATGCAATGCGATAACATGAGTAAATTTAACAAGATATTGATATTTTAGTAACCAAAATTGAAAAACATAGAGTTATGGAATTTGTGAAATAGAATTACAAAAATAGAGGCGTGTGAGTCTTAGTTGAGAGTTTTGAGTTGGTCAGATAGATTACCCGTTGAAAAATACAATTAATGAAGATGGAAAATTGAGGTTGGAAGCCACAGAATCGATGAATCGATTTTAGGGTTTCTGCATGAGAGATAACTATGTTGTTGTCACCTAATCGAAAAACACCGCAATGACTCAAAATAGGGATTCACAAATTGTTTAAATGATTTATCATGATTATTATTTAGTAACTAATGTAATAAATATATTTTTATTAAATTTATAATGTTAGTTTTTTTATAACTAACATGATTAAATGATTTATCACTTCTGTTATTCAATAACCAATCATATAATGTTGTTTATCACCTAAGATATTATATAACTGATGTAAAAAATAATCATTATCACATCAGTTATAGAATAACCAGCATGATAAAGTGAGGTATATTATTTAATATGTTGTTTACAGAATAACTGACATGATAAAGTGAGATAATTAATGTTTCACGTTAGTTAAAATATAACTGACTTGATAAAAAAATTTACTCGGCTTTGCATGTCGGTTTTAAATAACCAATGTTAAAATTCCGACATGATAAATACTTTTTTTACTAGTGTAGGAATTATTTTGCAGTAAAGTTAACTAGTTTTGGATTAAAATTTAATTTGAATAGGTTAAAATAGATTTTATGTTTAGGTATTCATTATGTATGTCATGTATTATGTTCCTAGCTTCAAATACACCAAACCATAAAATTTATTTTTATGTATTAATGTACTTTTTTTGTAAAATTATGTTAAAAATAATATTTGAAAAAGTAAGGTATCTATAGTTGGAATTGAAGTTAGGTTTATTTATTTATGGAAATTTATATTAGAAAATAATAGTGAGAACACTAGGGATAAGACTAAATTTAGGATAAAATATTGAAATTTTGTTAGTGTAAAGAATACGGTTTCCAAGAAATAAAATATCAGTATAGATAGTACAAGTAGTTGTCGATCTAGAAACACACATATATAGGGGTCATTCCCTAATCGATATCATTGAGTATTAACTAAATCCATAGCTGGTAAATGATAAAGAGGCATTATTTCACACCTGATCATACACACCCATGAGATGTTCTTAGCTAAATCACATGATTTTTCAAACCATTATTTAGGATAAATAGATAATTTATTTTTTAATAGATTAAGTATAAAATCCTAGAACATTTTTGTTAGAAAGTTTTATGATTAAATAACCCTTTAGAACATTTATTATATGAAGTAAAATATTATAAATTTTATCATTTATTTTTTCTTCTTCTATAAAAATAGGGGGAAATAGAAGAACTAGTGTGAATAATGGATTCAATGGATAATATAACAAATGTATTCTTAATATGATGGTAAAAGGAGTTGAAAAAATATTCATTAAGAGGAAATAGTTAACAATAGTTAGGAATAATTACCTAAACCATGTGTATTTTTTTGAGTTTATGAAGGTAATAATTACTAGCAATTGAATAATTCATGCATTAATAAAAATATATTTTTAGTAGAAACAATGATATACTAAATGTATAATAATGGTTCAATAATATATAGAATATATTTTATCTTCCATATTGTTTTAAGTAAGTAAATGTTACTTTGGTTGTATACTACTTAGAGGAAAAAGACAATCAATGGTCAACATTAATAAAGAACAAAAATATAAAAGATGAGGATGAATCCATAGAGTGGGAACACATCTAAAAAGGCTTCTACAATATATAAATTACTCACAACCTTAAAACAATAATGGAGAGGGAATTCATTGAGTTAAAGAAAAAGGATAATAAATCAATTAGAGATTACAATATGAGAAATACAAGGCTTGTTCAATATGCTTCATGGTTTTTTATTGATCTCAACAAGAATATTGATCAATTATTTGGTAAAATAAAACCATATCTATGAAAATATATTTCAATTAGAGGCATTGAGAGTTATGAGTAAATACTATTGTGTGCTACTAAAGTGGAATTTTAGTTGTATAGTAGTCTCATGGACATAATTATAAGAATAGGATGATGGACCAAAATTTTGGAAAAAAATTTAACTATAAAAGATAACGAAAGAAATAATAACAAACTATATGCTACATCTGTGGGAATTAGCATTCCTGAAATTATTTATAAGGAAGTGGAAGGTTTTAAAATATTAGAATTGATGTATATATAGTTTATATCTATCACAAAGATCTAAATCCTCAACATTTTACTACGAAGGATAAAGGGAAGATTCTGAAATTATACCGTTTCCTATAATGCTTCTAGTTTTTTGAGTATGAACATTTAATTTATCAATTTCCAAATCAAAATATAATGGAGGAAAATTTACATGAACCATAGCATAGGCTAAAGGAGTGGGGTCAGACATTTGAAATCTTGATAGCTAAAGGTGAGGCTCTATGTGAAGTTGTGTAAGGTATACTCATCATATATCAAAGAAATATAGTACATTGTTTTATTATTGATCTATGGATTCTATTTTTATAATTTAATTTTGAAAAAAAAACATCATGTTACACCCCAAAATTCAAGTGGTGTATTTTTTAGTTAAATATCTTAGTAGAACTATTAATTAAAAAGGATATATGTGGATTCCCCTATTAAATTTTGTGATTAAAATATCTTTACAAACATGGTTCTCACTATATTGGTAGAATTTGACATAATAATTGGTATGAATTGGGTGCCAATGTATAATTACATGATCAAATACTAAAGTAAGAAAATTTTAGATTTGATAAAGTGGAAACCCATAATGATTATAAAATTTGAGGTATTGATGCCTATGTCTGGTTAATAACCACACTAAGTTTCCATATTTATGGAATATAATGGAAAAGAAGGTGAAAATGTTAAGTATAAAGATATGATATGTTACCATTTTTTGAAAAAACATTGATGTATTTATGAAAGAGTTTCCTAGACTGTCCCCAAAAAAATTGGTAGAGTTCTTAATTGAACACCTAAAAATCCAATCTAATATTCAATTTTCCTGATACAATGTCAAATGTAGAATTAGGGAAATTAAAGATACAACTTCAAGATCTTTTGGATAAAGGTTTTATTTAACCATCTGCATCTAATTTTGGATCACTTATTTTCTTTCTGAATAATAAATATGGATAAATGTGGTTATGAATTGAATATAGAGAACATAATTGGATCATAGTGAATAATACCCTCTTCTATGTATTTACGATTTGTTAGAATAGTTTCCTGGGGATCAATTTTTATCCCAGACTGACCTTTGTTTGGGATATCATCAATTGAGGTTGAAGAAAGATAATATTCTGAAGTTTGTCTTAAAAAAATATATGATTACTTAAAGTTTTTATTTTACCATTTGATATACTAATTCTCCTTCTATATTTATGGATTTGATGAAGATGTTTTTTAAGGATTAACTTGATAAAAGTTTAGTGGTATTTATAGATGGTATTTTGATATATTATAAAAGTTTTACAGAATATGAAGATCATCTAAGGGTTATATTAAAAACTCCAAGGAATGAAAATCTTTTTGGTAAATTCAAATAATGTGAGTTTTTATTATAATATTTTATAATCTTTGGCCACTTTGTAAAAAATTATGTAATATTTATTGATCGAGTAAAGAAAAAGGCTACGGTGGAGTGACCTCAACCTAAAAAAGTAACTTATATTATTAGTTTTCTTCATCAATATAGAAACTATAAAAGTTTGGTAGAATTTTTTTCATAGATTTATAATCCACTACCAAGAAAACATGAAAGGGAGTAAATTTCATTTAGAAAAAAGAGTATGAAAAAACCTTCCAAGAATTAAAGAAGAGGTTGGTTAGCTCAATTATTCTAACATTACCCACTAATGGGGAAGTATTTTTCTTTTATAGTGATGCATGATTAAAAGGAATTGGATGTGTACTCATGAAAAAACAAAAATTGATTGACTATAAATCACTATAGATAGATCATTATTAACATAATTATACTACACATGATTTGGAGTTATCTATAGTAATATTTTATTTTAGGTTATGAAGACACTATAATTTTGGGGAGAAGTGTGATTTATACACTAAACACTAGAGTCTGAATTATATATTCACAAAAAAATTTTATTATATTGAGATAAATGAAATGGTTTGAGATTAATATGGATTTTTATTTATTTATTATAAACCTGTAATAGCAAAAAAAAGTTGCTGATGTTTTGAGTTGGAAAGATCCTATAGTTCATATGATGATGAGGATTAAATGTGACTAAATTATAAATGACATAGTTAATATAGAAATTGAATTCATAAAGGAAGTAACATCATAAACCATATCCTAAATGGGTTTTCGTATTCATTAATGGATAGGATCAAGAAACGAAATAGAGATGTTTCTATGTGTTAAAAGAAGAAACAATCTATGAGAATGAAAAGAATAGTGAGTTCATTATGGATTAAGAGGGAGTACTGATATTTGGTATGAGGATATGTATCCCTTATTTTACAGTGTCAAATAAAGAGATGAATGACATATCTCAAAACTCAATATTTTCTATACATACTATAATCACCAAAATTTATAGGTATATACAAGATCATTATTGGTGGGATAATAATAAAAAAGAGATTTATGGATATATTTCAAGAGGTTTTCACTATCAGTTTATAAAGGAGGAGAAACAAATACCCAAAGGAGTGTTGTAACCATTACCCATAACTGTATGGACGTAGACCACTATTACTGTGGACTTTTATACCAGCCTTCCTAAGACATGAAAGGGTAATGATTCCATATGTGTAATATTTGATAGATTAATAAAGTCGCATCATTCTATCAATATATGAGAGGAATTATCATTAAAGTGATTTGGTCATCTATATATACAATAAGTGGTGAGACTTTACGAGGAACCGATGTCAATTGTTTCAGAACATAATCCATGATTTAATTATATATTCTGTAAGAGACATTAAAATTATATGAATTTTGAATTAAACCTGATCACAACTTATCATCCACAAACTTATGGAATTTTTTAGAATAAAATTCAAACATTGGAATACCTGTTGAGGGCTAGCTCACTTTATTTTCATGGGTGTTGAGACCAACATTTTCCACTTGTTGAATTATCTTATGAAAATATTTTTTACCTGTATATCCAAATTTATCCTTATGAAAAACTCTATAATAATATTTATATAAATCCAACATGGATGAATGAAGTAGGGGAAGTAAAACTATTGAGACCAGACATTGTGAAAGACACTATGAAGAAGATACAAGTAATCCAAAAACATATCCCTGACAAATAATTTATTAAAATGTGTTATGATGAAAATATAGGGAAGGGATTAGATTTTCATGTTGGTTCTTCTATATTCCTTAAAATATAACTATGGAAGGGGGTAATAATATTTAGAAATAATTTAAAATGGTTTCCAATTTACATTGGACCATTTGAGATTCTAGAGTGTGTTAGAATAGTTTTCTATCATTTGGAACTATCTCAGAATACTTCCAATTTTCATGAAGTCTTTCACATGTAAATTTTAAGATATTATAGTTCAAAACCCACACATATACTAGAAAAAGTGGTTTGGAACTCTAACCCGACCTATCAATTGAAAAAGAACCAATGTATATTCTTTATTAAAGGGAAAAAGTGTTGAGTAACAGGATAAACTATATTTGGAAAGAATTGTGGATAAATAGAAAGTTTTAAGATAAAACCTATGAGTCTAAATAATTAATGAAATATAAATACTACCAATTATTTTAAGGAAGGAAAAAAATATTTTGACAGGAAACTTTAGGTAGGGGAGAATGTAAAGACCCCAAATGTTTTTTATAATAGAACATATGTTTCATAATGACTATTTTATTATTTTTTATAATGAAATCACATAGAATGACCTTTTCATTTTATTAAATTTAATGGATTTATATTTAATATAAAAGGTGTAAATAATACAGGGAGGTAAGTAAAAAAATAATGCATACCTTAATATAAACTCCATAAGATTGAATTATCTAATGGTAATTTCTATCTTTATAACAATAGTAAAAAAATATAAGAGTAATGAATAAGGTAGAAATTATCATGTTAAGTGTGGATCCTTTATAGGTGAAGTAGTGAATGATGAAGCATGTTAATGGTGGAGTATTTAAAACATGTGTAATAGGAAGTATGAAGGTTCAGATCTTATAGTTCCCTAATAATTGGACTCTATGACTGTTGTTTAATATTACCATTGGTCAATATTAACTTGGTTCAATATAACAATTTGGAATTATAAGCATTGTAATTATTTTATATAATGGGAAATGATGAGAAATAATTTATGTCTAAGGGAGAAATAATGACCTCAACAAGTATTATCATGAATTTTGAAGCCCATATATCTAAACATGGAAGGGGGAAGCATCACTAGGGTTCACCCTTAACCAATCCCAAGAGTATATTTAACAAATAATTATTGAAAAAAATTGAAAAAGGGATAAATTCAATTTAGTGAAAATAACCACTATATTAATGTTAGTTGATCCACCCCATGAATGTTTTAAAATCAAAAAACTTACCCATAGGGCATATGTTGGCATAATAAGTGGTAATGTGTCCATACTATAATATTATAAGGTTTAATTTTATTTTATGAAATGAAATATTGTCCCCACTGGTCCTATTTTCATAATTATTTTATTTAATAAAATACACATGAATATACAATAAGTATGATAAATAGATTTTTAGATACAAATATAACATAATTTTATCTTACAAAAAATACATAGTTAAAGTAAAATTTTATGTTCAATTCTTGTATTGTAAATAACAGTTATTTTTTGGGAAATTTTCTTATAAAATCTTATTTATTTAAATATAAATGATAATAAAATTTTAATTTGTCTTATATAATTTGTATAAGGGTCAAAAAGTTTATTATGTTATAAGAACTAATATGTTTCAGTATATAGTTATTTTTTAAAAATTAAATTTAACCTATTTAGATAATTTTATATATATAATGCATCACATTTTTTGAATTAGAAAATAAACATTATCCAATGGTTAATGTTTTAAAATTTTCCTAGATGATCGAATTTTAGGATAAATAGTATAATATGTTATAAATATAATGTATGTATTATAACATCATAATGACATAAAAGTAATTTAATAAATAATTTGATGTCTCTGTAGACTATAAATGTGAATTTATTAAAATAATTTATTTTAATGTGATATGATTATTTTTAAAAAACTATAAGGATCCATCCAAAGTCTAATGGATATTTTAAGATTTTAGAAAATAAGTATTTTTAAACATGAATCACTTATACATCATTAGTGAAATTATTTTGTTGTTTTAGTTTCATGAATAATAAAATATTAAATTCTACTCTTCCTAGGAAAATACCAACGGAAAAAACATGGGAAGGATAACAGTTTTTTATTGTTTATTAACTAGGTGTCTGAGGCTTATGTTTAGAAATTAAAAAACTTTCCCAGTATTTTTATATAAATTCCCACCCATTCTACCATTATTATACACTAGAAATTCTTTTAGTATGATGTTCTTATCACTTTAACAACATATAGTCTTTATATAGAGTTATTAAGGTTCCAATAATCTCTTCCAAGGATTTAAGATGAAACCTCACAATGATAGGGGTTCTCTCCCTCCTATTTTCAATTCCATAATATCCTTTCTTATAAGCCTTTTAATTTACAAATAATTATGTTTATATATGTTCATAGACACCCCTTACAACCTATATAATTAGGGACTACCTTCCTATCCCGTTACACACATCAACAACCTTTTATATATAGTTGTTATATTATAAAACAATATCCTTTAATTTTAAAAGCCATATTTTTATGAATACCAAACACTATCTCCAAAAAGAGTGTATATAGATGTACATATTATTCATTTATTTGGTAACTCAATTTATTAAAATATCATTCCATACTCATGGGTTAAAATGTTAATTATTTTTATTTTATATAATCAATGTGTCACACTTGAATTTATACATATGATCAGTGTTCCCTGATAGTGCTCCAATGCATTGGGTAAATAATTAACCTCTTGAGATAACATGTTTATTAATCCTTTATTAACAACCCTAGTAATATGTTTTGTGACACCTTAGTATTGAATGTTGGTGATATGCTTACCAATATCTCATAATTATGTTATTACCACATTTTGGTTTTATGAATCATCCACTTATGATCTTTCCCTTATGTTATGACTCATGTATTTATGATAAATATATATTTTAATTCCTCTTGAATTATCCACGGTCACATAATTAATATTTTCTTTGTTATCCCTTACTCGGAATTATTCTCATACATTTCTTTGAGGTATGTCCCTGGGAAATATTATGTAGTGAAGTGAACCAATTTGGGATTAAATAAGTAATTCTAGAGGATTACATAACATTAATATTTATATTCACATTATGTATTTTTTATATTATCTCCCTATATTCCTAGACAATAAAACACATAAGGACCTTTAAAGTAATTATTGTAATATTTTTTCCAATAATTTTGTTAAAAACAATTTATGAAAAAGGATAGTCTCTATAGTCGATATCAAAGGGTGGTTTAGTTATTTATGTAAATTAAGACTATAAAAAGTTAGTATTAATTGTTGAGATATGTATAAATATAGAAAAATATCTTAATATTTTGGTAAATTATAAAGTGATTAGTGTTCATGAAATGAATTCTCCATTTCGATACAAAAAGTGGATGTGGAACTAACAAAGATATACCTATGGGTAATAAAATAAAAAGGTATCATTGTGTATTAACTCGACATTACGTAGGGCATGACAAAGAGGCCTTATAACATACCTATTTTTACATTTTATGGGGGACATAATTTGGTTAATCAAATTCTTTTTAAAAATAATTATGAAGGATATATAGATAATTTATTTTTTTAAACAATGAAGTATAACATCATTGAATAATGTTATTATAAAATTTTAAGATTAAACTTCCATTTAGAACTATTATTATAAGATTTATAATAGAATATTTTTTCTCATTTTAGAAGTATTCTTCTAGAAATATATATGGAAATAGAAGTTCCCCCATAAAAAATGGATTTGATGGAAAATGCAAAATTATCATCATAATTTGATAGAAATAAGAGTTAAAAAATTAATAATGACGTTTAATTGGTTATCTTAGGTCATGAATAACAGTCTAAACCATGTAAATAATCAAGGTGCGCTAGTGAAGGAGGTAATAATAGTTGAATAATTAATGCATTAATTACCACTTTTTTTAGTTGAATCTACGATCCACTGATCGCAGAATAATGCATCAATACTATAGAAAATATAAATTCTATTGTATATAGTTATAAGTAAGCTAATGTTACTTTATAAGTATCCTAATTAAAAGGAGAATCCCAACATAAATTGAAACTAATCAAGAACATGAATCCAAAGGATAGTGTTGAATCCATTAAGTGGGAAGACTTCAAAAAATTATTTCTCAACAAGGATTTTCCTTATACCTTTGAAGAAAAATGAATATAGAATTCTATGTGTTAAAAATAGGATAATTAATTAGTTTGAGGTTGTGAGATTAATTTATAAGTATTTCATGGTATTATTCATTTTTTACCATTAATACCCCTGGGAAAATTGATTGGTTCAATGGTTAGATTAATCCACATTTGTAAAAAGAATTACAATCAAAGAATTTTGGAGTTTTGAGGAAAATATATTGTGTTTTCTCAAAGTGTAAATGGATTTTGGTGATGAATAATGGGAGGATGGAGAAAAATATCAAAAATAATTTCAACTATGAAAGAGACACAATGAAACCACAACAACATATGTGAAAACAATGTGGTAGAAATCATTCAGGGAATTGTTTGAAAGGAAGTTTAATGTGTTACAAGTGTTGAATATAAAATTAAATTTCTTAAATATGAGATAGAGATATAATGAACCAACATATTAATTCCAATTAAAAATGAAATATGGTGATAGAATAACATTCCATATAATGCTTTAGGTATAGGGATCCCGGAAACTTTTATAATTAATTTCCAAATCATAAGACAATGGTGGGAAACTACTGTAAACTCCTTTAATAAGAAAAAGATAAAGTCTGTGATTTTTCAATCATTCCAAATGATACAAATTTCATAAATAATATAATAGAATGTACACTAATTTTACACTTTATTATTTTAATTAATTTTATTATTCCGGTTCAACTCCTTTTATTTAATCTATGTTTGCGGGGAACATAAAATTCAACCCTGAAATATCTAGATGTAGATTTTTTAGTAAAGAATCATAGAGGAACTTTTAAAAAATCAACTAAATATAGGGATTACCATTTTATCATTGGTGAGAATAATCTCTCTTTAAACCCGGTGAAAATTCTAAAAGTTAAATTTGAAAAAAATACTTGGGATGGATATGATATCAAAGTATATTCCATGATAAAATATTTATGTAAGAGAATTATTATTTTATTCATGGGAAAAACTATAATTACATTTAAATGAGATATATCCCCACCCAAGTGTTGTTAAAAACCACCTCTCATTTCCTTTTTTATGGGAATGATTGACTGAGAAAGGGAAAAATATAAATCTTAAAGATTATAGATTTTGTAATTGTTAAGGAATACATTGGTTTATTTCATGAAGAATTACATGGAAATTCCCTAGAAAGAGAGTTAGAGTTATTAATTGAACTCATACCAATACCCAAACCAATATCAAAGGCCCTATATTGATTATCATATGTGGAATTAGAAGAGTTAAACAATAAACTTAAATATATTTTGGAGAAAGGGTTTCATTAAACCAAATGTGTTTCTTGGGAGTGACCATATTAACTTTTTAAATAATAGGAAGGGATCAATGTGATTATGTGTTTAGTACAGAGAACTTAATTGGATCACAGTGAAAAAAATTTAATATTCCAATAATTGATGATTTTTTACCAGTTTTTGTGGATAAATTCATCCCCAAGATTGACCTATGGAGAGGGTATCATCAGATGAGGGAGAAAAAACAAGATATTTAAATTATTTCCTTTCAAACAGGATATGGATCTTATGAGTTTTTTTGTTGTTCCTTGTTTCTTAACTAATTCTCAAGCACTTTTTGTTGTTTTTAGGAATAGAGTCTTTAGGGACTACCTTGATAAACTTATGGGGGGAATTTTTTGATGATATTTTGGTATAATAAAAAATTCATGTGAAGTATTAGGATCATCAAATAATCTAATTAAAAACTATGAGTAAGGATAATATTTTTAGAAACATAAAAAAATGTGAGTTCTGGCCCCAAAAAGTCACATTCTTTAAACTCATTGTTACTAATAGAGGAAAATAAATTGATCTAGAAAATAAAAAGAACACATTGAAGTTTCCACTCCCTATAATAGTAATATAGATTCATAGTTTACTTAGTATGGCTAGATACTGTTGTTGGTTTTGGAAAACTTTTATGTATTTATAGTCCGCTAAACATATGATATTGAAATGGAGTTAATTTTGTCTAGATAATGAAGTGTGGAAAAATGTTTCCAGTAATTTAAGAAGAGGTTGGTTAGTTCACCTATACTAATATTACCCTCTAATAGAGAATAATTATTCATTTATTATAATTTATCTGTGATGGTATTTAGATGAGTATTCATGAAAACTAAAAATGTAATTTTTTATCTGTCAAGACAACTAAATTCTCATGAACAGAATTATCATACCAATTATTTGGAGTTTTCTATATTTATATTTTCATTGAAGATATAGAGAAAATATATTTATATATAGAAGTTTTATATATACACCAACCAATATGTTCTAAATTATATATTCAAAAAAAGAAACTAAACATGATATAAAGGAGATGATGGAGAATATAAAAGTATTATGTTTATTCTATTAATTATCTCCTAGGAAAAGAAAACATTGTCGATAATTCCTTTAGTAGGTAAGATCATAAAGTTATTATGTTGAGTAGGATTGAAGGATAATAATTGAATAAGGACCTAGTAAATATTTACATTAAAGTAAAAAGTGATGGGACATTATCAATCTTATACCAAATGATTTCCAAACCATAATTACTATACATGATCAAGAAGGAATAAAGAGATTATATGAATTTAAAGAAATAATAAAGAATATATGAAAAATTGGATTCTTTTTTAGATCAATGTTTATCATGATGGAGAATTTATATTTGGTACAAGGATATATATCTCATTTATTATTTATTTAATGATGGTGAATATAGATAAATCACATAGTTTTATCATCTCTATACATATTATTAGTAGAAACATTTATATGGATTTGTGAGATCATTATTGGTAGGATGAAATGAAAAAGTATATTTCTAACTATACTACATGATGTTTGTTATCATATCAAGAGAAAGAAGAGTGAAAAATATCCAAAAAAGTGTTGGAAACCTTACCAACACCAGTATGAAAGTGAGACACCATAACTATGGAATTTATTATTGGATTTCCTATGAAATCCAAGAGAAATAATTCTACATGGGTAGTCATTGATATATTAAAAAAGTATTCTCATTTTATCTTCATATTATAGGATTTCTCCCTTATGTTTCTTTCTCATCTATATATTCAAGAAGTGGTGAGACTTTATAGAGAACTACTATAATTTTTCTTATAATATTATCCAATATTTACTTATATGTTTTTGAGGATCCTTCAAAAGGATATGAATAATGAAGTGTACCTTTTCATAACTTATCATATGTAAAATTTTGGGCAGTCTAAAAAGACTATTAAAATACTGAAAGACATGTTAAGGGTAGCTCACATTATTTTCAGGTGATTTGGGTCCATTGTCTTCCACTTGGAGAATTCTCATATAACAATATCTTTCCTTAGGGTATTCAAATGGGTCTTTATAGAAGTAATCTATGGGAAGTGGTGTATAAATCCAACATTCTAGGATGATACAGGAGAAGAAACACTATTTTTACCAGATACTATGAAAAATTACATAAAGAAGATTCATGTGATTTAAAACCATATCAAGGATACATAGACTAAAAAAAGAGTAATTCATAAAATAAAAGTATGTACTTATAGATTCATTGGGGGGGATCATGAATTAATCATAATATCACCATGAAAAGGGGTTCTGATATTTGGAATGAATGAGAAATTGAGTCCAAGGTACATTATACCATTTAATATTATGGAGAATTTGAGAATAACTATATATCCACTAGAACCACATCCAAATCCTTCTAATTACCAAGAAAGCTAATACATGTCCCCATTAAGAATGTATTTGTCAGAACTGACACATATACTTGCAACAAATTTAATGGAATTGGAACCTAAATTACCATATAAATGAAAACTGATATATATTCTTGATGAAATGGAAAAAATTAGGATGAAAAATCAACCTAACTTGTCAATGTTTTGTGGAGAAATCAAAAGTATAAAGAAAAATATTATAATCATTAAAAATAGATTAAGTGAAATACCACCATTTATTTGAAATAAGTATATAATTTTAACAGGTGAAATTTCTTATCTGGGGGAGAATGTAACAACCTAAAATTTTTCTTAATAATATATCTCATATATCACAATTAATATTTTATATTTTTTTACAATAGAAGAACATGGAATGAATTTTACCCTTTATAGAATATAATGAAATAATATTGACTATAACATCTAGAAATAATTTAGAGAGATAAATATTGTAAATAATTTAGTCTTTAACTATCTAATAAATATAGACTCTTATTCAAAAATTGTAAAAATAAATAGAACAGTTAGGAATATGATAGACATTATCAATGGAAGCGTAGAAACATTATAAGTAAATTAGTGAATTATTACATATGATAATGATGGTGTATATATATATACATAGTGTTTAATGGGAAACATTACAACTATGATTTATCTATAAACCAATAAGACAATTGATCTATATGATTATTAAGAATTACAACCATTGGAAATATTTTATGTAATGGTTAATGATAAGAAAGAATTAGTGTGCAATAGAGAAATGATATCCTAAATTAGAAGGACCTTTCATTTTGAATCTAATCTATCTGAACATGGAAGGGATATAGTTAAACTAGGGCTTACCATTGACCTATCCCAAGAAAAGCTTAAATTAGTAAATACTGAGAAAAATCAACAATCGGAGAATTTTATTTATGTATATATTACTAGTAGATAACTGTCTACTAAGCCACCCCAAGAAAGTACCACAATGCCACACCTTACCCCCATGGCGTAATCTAGTGAAATAAAGGGTTTTATATTTAGACCTTAGTATTTGATGTTGTAAATTTCATTTTAAAATTAAATATTAGTCCCCCCAATCATGTTTTTATTACCATTTTATTTAGTAAAATACTCATTAATATTTGATAAATATGATAAGGATATTTTTCAAAAAAATAAAACATAATTATATTTTCAAAAAAATATATAATTAAAAAACAATTTTATTTTAAATTAAATTATTTTAAATAAAAAAATTTTCATTTAATAGTAATATAAAATAAAATTTATTTAAATATAAATGATAATATAATTCTATATTTTTATCTATAATTTTTATAATGTTCATAAATTTGATTATAGTATAGATTTTTTTAAAATAAATAAGTATGTTTAAAAAAATATATTTTACCTATTTGTATAATTTTATATATGTAGTTGATGACATTTTTGAAATCATCACATCAAAATTAGTAAATGGAGGATTTTTTATAATTTTTTAAGATTGTCAACTTTTTGTGTAAAAATTAAAATATGATAAAAATATAAGATAAGTATTATTCCATCATAATGATATAAATGTGATATAATAAATCCTTTAATGTATTTCTCAACAAGAATATTTTTTCATTAAACTAATATATGTTAATGTTATTATATCAGTTTTATAAACCAATAAACAACATTCCAAACATAAATGATATATTAGTATTTTTAAAATAATTCTTTATGAACATGACTCACCCCCACATCATTAATCATAATATTTTATGGATTTTGGTTCCTAAACATATAAAATATTAAAAAAAAACACTCTTCTTGGAAACTACCATTGGAAAAACCATGCGAAGGCTTATGGTTTTTTATTTTTTATTAAATATCCAAGGCCAATGTTATAAATTAATTAATAATTCCTCACTTTTTTATATTAAAACCCTTAAATTATACCAATATTATCTATTACCAATAAATTGAGGATGATTTCTTCTAACTACTCCTCTCTAGAGTCTTTCCAAGGAGTTATAAAGGATCTAAGAATCTCTTCCCACAATTTATGTTGCAACCACTCAAGGTAAAGTGTTCTATACCTCCTTTTGTTAATTCAAGATTTTTTTGTCATAATCCTTTTGATTTAAAAATAGTTAAGGTTACATATGTTTATAGACATTCTGTACTACCAAAATATTGATATATTACCACTATATATCATTAAAATGTTCCATTTAATTTTGAATACACCCATTATGATTCAAAAATTTACCTTCGAATGTGGATGCCATATTATTTTGATAAATGAAACCTATCATAAAACTAGGGCATTAATCTAGATATAATTATACCTCAATTATTGGATATGTATATTTAAAAAACCCATATTCCATTGTTAAAGGTTAAAATGATTAAAAATATTTTCTATGTTATATGATCTTTGTTGAACACATAAATTTAGATATATAAAGGGTTCCCCTTGATAGAGCTCCAATGAATTCGGTAAAGAGTTTATATTTAAAAATTTTAGGCTTATGATACATTGGTGAATAAAATTAGTAATATGTTTTACAACACCATAATAATGAACCTTGGTGATATTCTTGTGAATGTATCAACATTATATAAAATCCACATTTCCTTGTTATCACTCATGTACTTATGATAATGGTATTATGTTGTAACTAATTAATTTATGATGGAGCTCTATTTTTGATGAATCATAAGTTATCCATGGAAATGTACTTCTTATTTACTTTAGTAAACCTTATTAGGATTTATTCTTACCCTTTAATTTGATATATGTTCCTAGAAAATATTATTCAATGAAGTGAACTTGGTTGGGATTAAATGAGTCTTTAATGGGGATTAAATAATGTTTATGATTTTGTTTTCCTTATGTATTTTATTTATAATGTTCCTAGTTTCTAAGGATATAAAATTAAAATGGTCATTAAAAGTTATTTATATAATATTTTAGCTATTTATTATGTTAAAAATCATGTATCAAAATGGCAGGTTTCCATAAATACTCCCTTTTATCTATCTCCAAACTCTAATGACTATATTAATAGAGTGTTTAACACTTATACTTATCTATAAACTGTACCTCTAAATAAATTCCCCACCCCTTATTAGTTGTCTCTTTTCAACTTTTAGAATGATGTTTCACACCAATATTTGTGAACTACCATCATCATGAGTTTCTAATGCAGCTCTAAGACTATCTCTGAAGTCTCCCTGTGTTAAATTTTCTTTGTTCAATATCCTCCTCAGGTGACTAAATAAACTACATAAAATTGGTTTCCCTAAAACTATATGGGATTCATAAATTAGTTCCTTATTATTTACAACTTTTGATGTAATATTCTTTGTATCTTCATTATTTTCCTTAATCTTAGATTTGATACCCCATTGTTTCTTTAATTAAAAAATATAAGACATCCTGTGAATATTTTAAATCCTTAAAATTATCTTGAAATAGTTTTATTTATTCATGGTATGACCTATACATAGCTATTTTAACAACCAATGTATCTTGACATATCTCTATCTAACAATTTCATCACCCTTTTAAAATTGGTGGTTAGCCATCTATATCAATTTAAAACCTAATGTTACCTTTCTATGAAGAACTAGTGACATTGATTCATAATGTATTTAGCATCTTGGAACCCTAAATTTCCACCCATTTACCCCTTAAATATCACTAGATATGTGGAATGTAACTTCTCATAGGCCGATAAACCTTCATAAGGATCTTGACAATGTTTTTATTGAACATTAAACGACAATTACACTAATAAAGTACCTTTTTGCAATGCTATTGATATGTGTAACTACCATTATATAGGTCCATAAATGACATTTATGTAACTAAAATACTAATAAATTAACTTTATGTAGGTCATTTGGTGGACTTTTACACATCCTACTAAATAGAAACCTCAACATTACACAAACTCAAAAAAGAGAAAAAACATATGAAAATTTATCATGACAAAATGAATTGAATTTTATATAAAACATCCATCCAAATAAAAACATGTAATTAAAAATAAAATATAATACTTTTTAAAAATTTCTTACAGTAATTAATTTACAATATAAAATCCTAAAAATAAAAAATTAATTCTAAGAAAAAAATCCACAGGAAATCACTAAAAATTAAAATTCAATTGATATTCCAAAAAACAACTAGAATAATATATTATTAAACCCACATGAAATAAATTAAATAAATATTTATCAATAAGGCTCCTAAAGAAATATTAAAATTATAATATTTAAGGAATGAATAAATTAATAAAAACGATCTAGAATTGAATAAATCTCCAAATCAATCCCATTTTAACATTAAGAACTTTATTATTTATCAATATTATTGTGGAAAAACTATATCTCCCACTTACCCAAGGTCTAATGTACTCCAATATAATAAAACATTCCAAATCCACATCCACAATTAAAAAAAACATCCCACATCCAATATCATGCCTTAAAATAACATTTTAATTCTAAAAAATCTTTAAAAATGAATTAATAAATAATAATTCCAATTGAATCATTTTAAAAAG
Organism: Viscum album; assembly: GCA_963277665.1. NCBI lineage: Eukaryota > Viridiplantae > Streptophyta > Magnoliopsida > Santalales > Viscaceae > Viscum > Viscum album. The sequence continues at coordinate 1,323,161,288 of OY728143.1, forward strand.
TACACTGAAGGTTGAAATCTATTTTATATTGAAAATCACAAGAGAATACCATTTTTCCAACATAAGAAAATTCATATGAAAAAAAATTATATAATATCCCTCAATAATTAAATTTAAGAATAATGTGTTTATGAAACTAAAGGGAATAATAAAAAATAAGGGTGATTCTAAGGAAATGTCCCCATGTGAAGTGATTCCTACCATAAAAGTGATATAACAAAAACAACATCACAATGTTACATAGTAAGGGAATAAGTGGGATCCTTACTAACCAAAAACCCAAAATATTACATCAAAATACACCTATAAGACATTGAATCGGACATAAATGGCCATTATTATTATATTTTTCAGAGAAAATAGAAATAAATTTGTTATTATAGTGATTATGAAGGAATAAATCAAATAGAATAATTATTTTACCTATAATAATCCACTACATATGTAGGTTTTTCACTAAAAAACTAATAGAGAATGACATCCATGATTTTAAAAGGGACCAGGGTCATGCAAGGAAAAGTGAAAGTGGTGGAAAGGGGATCATAATTTGATATGGGAAAAATATAAGTTCATAGTTCTAAGTGTCCTAGAAATTCCTTATAATTAAAATGCATTGTTTTCAAAACAATGTGCCAACCATACAATTTATCCCCTATTCACAGATTGGGTCACACAAATACCTAAAAAGACCCATACTGTTTTCCAAACTATGTGGAATGATATAAAACATTATATTGGATATCCATACCCCCTCTCTCATAGTTAGAAACATGGTTACTAATAATTATGTGCTAATATTTGGCACTATCCTACTTCCCAAAAATTTGATATTTTAACCTCCAACTCTTAATAGATCCAAGAGTAAATAAAATAGAAATAAAGGATTAAAAGTAAAAATACTAGAGACCTCATGTGTGTCACAATTATATCTAGAAATCCATTTTATACCCTATAAATTCCTTATATATCCTAATAAAAAAATAAGTGATTCCACTGATACCTTAGAAAAATATCATGCTCCCTTGTGTAGTGGCTATCTTTGATTCATTTCTATAGTACATGAACCAATGTGATTTATTTCCCATGTCGTACATTGTCCTGAAAATCCATGATATAAAGAAGATACTAAATAATAGAGATATCAGGTTCTATCTCCAAATCTTCCCAAACTAATACATGAGATAGTCTCATGATATAATCTTTCAATAAGGATATTGAAAAAACTATAATTCATTGATTATTTGTATGGTAATTCTAACCAGTATGCCACTTTCTCGAGATTATTAATGATCTCAAACGTTTTCACATAACAAGTCATTAAATTTTATGTCTTACCGAGATGATGATGTAATAGTCTATTAGAGACCTAAATAAGCACATGACCACCCAAGGAGAAGTCCAACATCCATATATGATGATAAATATAAAAATTATAGAAACTCTAAGCCATTTACAACCATTTTGAATTAGCTTAAAATTACTAATAACCTTATGAATGATAACAATTCACATCAAATAGAATTCCCATAATTTGGCCCAAACATATTGGGACCTACATGTATATCTATATAAATATTCCAAATATCCCTTTTTAACATGTAAAAGAATATTTTATTATAATAAAAATATTCCAATGATAAATGTTTCTCCTACAAGACACTAAAATCAAGCCAACAGGCACAAATCAAATCCTCAAGAATCTCATTCATCCCATTTATCTAAACATACATCTATATATGGTAGGGTTCTCTTAATATCCACTAAGAACACATTAATATATAAATAATCCTTGAAAATTGAGAATTTTGTAATAATTATTGGTTATAAACAATGAATTAAGGCACTCCATGAGAATTAAAGATCTCTTATACATATAGGTTTCCACACTCTTCAACATTGGCTATCACTCAAATGGGTAGGAATTTCTGTGATTTCATCAAATAGTTAAAAATTATCTAAAAATAATCCGTAACATAGTTATATAGAGTTAAATGGAAAAAGGAATATTTAGTGATCATATATCAATCTTAAAAAACGATATGAAGATACTGTAATAGGACAACTAGATTTTGAAGCTCAAATGTAATTCTATGATATGTTAGGAACTGAGATACAAAAAAAACAATTTTTTACTTTATCTAGTTCCTTTCATAATGGAATTTCAATTTATAATACAAATTGGTATCCATATGATGCACCTCCAAACTTGAGTAGTTTACAGTTTTCATCAACTCATGCCTTAGAGTAAAACTAATTACTATGGAATCCTAAAAATAGATAGTATCATTGGGAGACTAAGGTAAATCATTTGAGGGGTCCCCACTATTTAAATATCTCCCTATCCACAGAAAATCATGACCCTCAATCTACCCAATGGGATAAATATATAAAGATAGTATATTACATGTTCACTGGAAAAAAAGAATTTATCTTTTCCTCTTAAATAATCTCATGAAAATCCAAAAATTGCACCATCATTTTTCCCACCTATTATTACTCCTACATAGCATAGGCTCGTTGTTTACCACTCAATGATTCTACCACAAACAATTCTCTACTAATAGTATATACAACTTAAAAATTCCAAATTTAAAGATACTCCACCCACAATATTTATCTAAAAATCATATCACAAATAGTGAAGATATATTCTAGACTTTTGTAATTAGATAATATAGTAAATTTACACCCAAATAGATACCAACGCCAAATCTTAATAGAATTAATTACGACTTATATTTTTATATAATGAGTTTGTTTATTCTTATAATAATGTTGTAATTAGTGAGAGATATATTTTAAAACCTGGATAATCTACATCAATATAAATACAATCCCTGAGAAAAAAAGAATCTCAAAATATTACATAACCCATGACTACCTTTAGAAGAACCAATATTGGATCTAATTCAAACCTATTATTTAAATCCTTTAAGGATTAATTTCAATTATTATTCCATTAAAATTTCCCAACCTTCTAGGTTAGATCTATCTAGGGCATAAAAGAATAGGATAAGTCATAGATAAAACATCAATAATATCCTACTAGTCCCAAGAAAGTTGATATTTAAATAACTTTTTTGGGATTCTCTAAATTCATTTCATTTTAGATCTTATTAGGTCCTCTAAAATTCCCCTTTTATCCATCATGGGACTAAGGAATATCACTTATTGAATCAAGAATAGAAATTTAGAGTGTTTTACCTAAAGGTGATTGTCTCTTAAAGATCCCAATAAGAATATAAAATGGCCTTTATTATCTTTTGAAGTTATCAAATAAAGCATGATATCACTGAAAAACTCCTTGAACAAAGTGTTAAGATACCAATAGAGTATCTAGGTCAATATTTCCATTAATACTGTAGGAAAAGTCTTGAGGTCCAAGGGCATGAATAAAAACTCAAAACTCCCTAACATTATTCTAATTATAGTTATAGGAACATCTACTTCCATAACCCATAATTTGTGATACCTCAGTATAAAATTAATTTAAAAAATAAACTTGATCCATTTTCTAACCAAATTAGAAATTGATATGAGGAAAAAGATAATTATTCTTAATGGTCACTATAGTAAGACATTTTAATCAATATAGAGTCTAAGAATCCATCTAGTTGCACTGTGTAAATAATCATTAATGTGTATTATGTAACACTATGGTGAAAGAAACCCTTAACTTTTAGATCCTCCAATTGGATTTTTAATTTCTTCTATTCAAAATGGTGCATTCAATATGACGGTAGAGAGATGTGACTTTCCCCTAGGAGAATATTGATAGTAAACTCCACATCCCATATTAAAGATAATCTAGATAAATCATAGAGTAATAACACACGATACATATCAACCACCAATGGATGTTGAATATATGATCTATGATCATCAACTTAGATAAGTCTCTTATATATCTAACAAGAGAATGACTCCACCCCTTGAATAAAAATTCCCTATCTTCCCAAGATCATATCACAATCACTTTGGAATATGTGAGTGTTACCATCAGCTGTATAGAAGCCTATAATGATAGGATTCAACCTTATACTTTTTTATCTCTATACAATCCATATGTAAAATCATGTCAAGGATATCAAAATCAAGAACTATGAAATCCAAATTGACCTTGATAATATAATCCCCCTGAAACACATAGAGTATTTTAAACCTTATTCTTTCATCCTTACCAATGGACTAAATAAGGATATAATGTAAAAAATTAAATTCAATCATTTTATCAATTAATTAATTATTTTAAATGAAATGATTGACTGATAAAAACTGGTATAAAAAAATCCATGGACATCAATGATTAAATACACAACATAGATTGAATGGTTTCTATCCCGACATATAACTTTTATGAAACATGATATTCCATATAAAATATCCTAGATTAGGTAAAATCCAAGTTTTTTTTATATGATGGGAGTCTATATTGATCCGAACGTTGGACCTCACTCCTATTAATGAATCTGACATTACATGAGAACCCTAATTTGTGAATATCCCACTAAACATTTATGAGAAGGGAACCTGTAATAATGCTATAGATTCCCCAAACACCCACATAAATGGAAAGACAATGGGGACTTCTAACATGATTTCTTGGTGTGTCCCAACATTTATCACTGATAACATAATACGAGCCTTTATATTGATGATAGAAGAGAAGAAAATTCTAGACACTATTTGCTGTCAGTACTACCTTGATGATTATTCTCACATTTTCACATCTTACAAAATTAATAACTCTGAATACCTCCTAGTGTAATATGGTTCATCTTATTCTAGTTAAATTAGATATGTCTTCTATAGCCATCACCATATTATACATGACCTCTACATAAGATGATAGAAAAATTAATACCCTATTTAACCTAATAATTGAATTTAATCTATGTTCAACATGATATACATATAAATAATATTTATTATAGATATCTAGAGAAAAGTGAACCTATAAGAAAAACCTAGTTTCATACTCCATAACTGAACAATTCATCATTTCAAGTATCACAAACTCTGTATATTTCACAACTCTTAATGTCTCTAGGTAAAAATATTGGTCAAAAATCCAACTATACATATCCTTTGAAATATGTACATTGATCTTGGATATTGAAACTGATTCCCACCATCTTCTACTAGTATTGTCTAGTAAATATATTTGAAACTAACCATAGATATCTTAGGAGTTTTGGGTAATTATAAGATACACTCTATATTTTACATCCATTCCATAGCATCTAAAGTACCTATATCACCAAGGAATAACAAAGGATTATTATTTATAAACTCTTGGGAATGACCCTCCATTTGATCTATCCCTATCCAAATACCTTTCCCCAAATACAAAAGGTTTATTATCAATGATTCAATGCGATTAGGATCAATAAAAGGGTCTTCCTGAAATGTGTTCAATACAACTCCCTACATCTAGTTCCTATAATATTATTAAGGAGGAATAGTTTATAGAACCAAAAATGTAATCTCAGTAAACACCAATTTAATCCACTTAAAATAAATTTTATAAAAAAAATCCACTCAAGTACTTGTGAACAAGTTACCATAAAAAAACAGAAACCCCGAATACAAAATGACTGAATACATTGAAAATTTAATCATTTTCACATATTTTAAGGGTCGGATGCATGATTTCACAATCTATTTCCAAACCTTTAATATTCCACAACAAGGAGTTGTAGCCTAACCATACAAGTTTCGCATGATTCTTACTTTTTTTGCACCTAAATCGTGTGAGTCAACTATCATCTACCATATAACCTCGTCAAGGCTTAAAGATTCTCAAAATATGTTTTTTTCTCCTAAAAACTGACAAACCTTTATTGAAAACATAAAATATAATAAAATGAATAGTTGACCATGTTTAAATTTAAAACATAACTTTTGACCACCTAAGGCTGATCTTAGTTTGATATGCGGAAGTTCATACTAAGAACTCCCTCACACCTATGTCTTGAAGTTCAACAATCCTATATGTATTTTACCTTTAATCCAAATAATTTTAGGATACACTAATACTATTTTAAAATAAACCATCCATATTCATCATACTACCACACCAATACCATTCTATCACAAAGCCTGGGGTGTATTCCCGATTCCAACATGCTGGAAACTACTGCAAGGGTTTCACAAGTTACCCATTCAGAAATTTTTCACCGGCAGAATCCAATAATCATCTCACGTGGATTCCATGATAATCTGATAATACTTATCTTTATGTTTTACTTTCAAACAATTAGGCAAATGAAAATACATAATAATATTAATTTCAATATTTTAAATATAGTATAAAAAACAATCCATAACCAACATCATAGATGAAACTAAAAGAGGAATCCATTGATTACATATAATCAAAATAAGAGTTAAAAGAGTAATTCCAAGGAAGGCTAGGATGCTACATGACAAAAATCAAAATCCAAAAGAGTATGATCCCCATAACCATTACTATAGACACCACCAAACCATTACCATATAAAGAAAAAATATATCTTGAGGCCATACTATAGGATACGATACATTTAACTTTTTCTATATTAAATAAAAAAAATCTACATATTCCCAAAGTCATATGAAGGGTGTAAGGAAAATCCTCATAGAATAAAACTAATAATCTATATAACACTTTTCACAATGAAATCCAAAGTTCTAGTTTGAAACACATTCATAAACTAATTTCTAATGTGAAAAAACTTCAATAAATCCCATTATTTTTTAGACATGTAATCCCACTCCATTTAAAAGAATAAGGAAATATAAAAATAAATACATTAGGGAAATAATCAATAACCACATTATCTTAACAACTTTATAGTGAGAATATGTAATGAGCATTGTCTCGATCATAAAATAAATAAAACATCTATAAGCCTAAACCCATGGGTAATAAGTGAAACTATAACTCACTAATAGAACAATGGATAATATTTGATTATGTAAAATTAGTATAACTATGTTATCTAAGTAAAACACTGATAATGACCACTAGATATAATTATGATTAATGATTGGGAAGAACCCATACAATCACCCACATACCAACGGTCTCCCATATCTCAAGACAACAAATCATGAAAAATCCACATCCATAATCACCAATAAAAACCCATAACTATGAAAATGACTTAAAAACAAATTTTGATTCTAATAAATATTTGAAAAATCATTTAAAAATAATTATTCTCTTTAAAGAATTATAAATAACACATTGGTGGTATACAATATATTTATTTATGAGAACCGTAAGAGAAAACTTGTTTTACAACATCATGGAAAGAACCAAGATATAAAAGTGTAAAAACCATCACTAAATAAATTAGTTCATAAATTGAACATAAATCTAAAGGGAAAAATCAATAACAAGGTCGCTTCAAAGGAAAAGTATGGACATGTAATGAAACACACCTCAAATGTGATAACCATATTAACATTTACAAAATAACACAAGGATGATAGATATGGGATATTTGATAACCTAAATCCCTATATTCCCCATAAAAATATGAATGTAAACCTTGGGGACAGACCTCCATAACCCTTAATGTTATAGGGTTTGTAGAAAATGTAATAAACATTGAGGTTTGATGAAGAAATGGGGAAATAAAAAAAATGAAAAGTTTACCTTGGGGAATCCACCAAATCTGAATGAGGTTCACCTATAAGAAGAAATGATTGATATAGGGAGTCCATGACTTACTCAAAAATTTGGTTTCATATCTACACGGAAGGTCCCAAATTGTTCCAAACTATATAGATACCATTAGAAATTGTTTGGGAAAGCCACAATCCTATTTTCAATGGTTAGGAACAGGGTTAATACTAACAATGAACTAACCATACATAATTTAATATTTCCCGAAAATTTAAAATTTTATCCACTAAATACTATGAAAATAAAGTTTAAATAAAATATAAATAATGGATAATAATAATGTATACCAATAACATGATGGGTTTCAAAAATATGGAAACTTTTAGAGTTTGTGGATAATGATATTTTGGAGTTTGGAATGCCCTTTTAGAAAAAATATAAATATGGTTTTGAATGGAAATAAATGTCAGTGTTACTGGCACATTATGAATGGAATAATAAGAGAGATTAATATATGAATATATAAAATTATAATCTATGGGATAATTAGAGGGTTGATTCAGTGGAATAAATTTTCTAATAAAATAATTTTTTGGTCATCCCTTCCTCTATTGTCTTGATTTACATAAGACAAAACTCTTGGTGTATGTGTTTGGTGATGATAAAGTAATGAGATAGATAATGAAAGGATAATTGATTAATATTTAATGGAAATAATTTTTAGATTCTTTAATTTTATTCATTTTGAAATCAAGGTAGCTGTCTCAAAATTCTCATTTTTTATATTCCTTATAAATTTAAAATGCTTACATTTTTTTTGTGTCTGGTTGATAATTAATAATAAAATTAAAGTATGAATATGTGTAAAATTGGAATTTTATATGGATTATAAATATGAAACAAATTAAATTATTACTATATTTAAATAATTTAAATTATAATAGTTTTAGATTTTATGGGTTATTATTGAAATTGAATAATTGTGAAATCAAAAAATAATAATTAAAGAGAAACTATAATTATATAATAATATAATTTGAATTGATAAACATGAAAGTATATTGATGATGGAAATGATTAAATATGAGGATAAATAAGAAATAGATTTTTTTCACTATTTATTATAAAAAATCTGTGAATTATTTAATAATATTTAAATAATGGAAATTAGTGTTGAATTTCTTTATGAATACTTATTGGAATATTTTATAAGTGGTATAAAATTTTATGAAATTTTATTATGATGAACATGGTAATGATAATTAATTATATTTAATAAATTAATATTTTAAGGGTTTCAATGATCATTTCGAGTAAAGAATAGTGAAAATATAGTAGAAATTGTGAAACCCGTGAGAGGTTGGTTTATAAAAAATTCAACATGGGGGTGATATTTTAGAACACAAAACTACTAAATTATATAAATCTATACTAAAAAATTCTTAATAATTAGAAATACCCCATGAAGGTACAATGCCAAATCATTATCAGGGTGTAAAATATTTTCACAGGGACATTCAATTTTTTTAACAAATTATTGTATATTATTAGAAGGGTAGTAAACTGAACGTGTCATGAAATATGAGCATGAGTGCTCTGTTAAAGTTTGAATTTGGGATTTTTTATAATTTAATGGGTTAGTTATGTATGTGGAAGGAGTTTACATATAAAGAAACTATATACAATTAATTCTTTATTCTGTAAGACTAGAGAATAGTATAGTGAACATGTAGAATTTTAAATATACAATAAATTACCCCTAGGATAATTTGATTATAGAAATAGGTGGAATAATGATATATATATATATGTGTGGTCTGATTACACTCTCATATACCATTCTATTTATGATGGTATATGTGAGTGAAAGAATGGATAGTGAGGGTCTGAATCCAATAGTGAAATTTGATAATGATGTGGAGGTGGTGATTAATTATAGAACAATAATTTCTTATTCATGGATTTTGGTAGGTATATTATTAAATATATAGATTTAAATTTTGGATGTTTGATATGTGGTAGTTATGACATGTGTTATAGAGAGAAGAGTCCTAGAGGGAGAACACATGAAAATATTATGAGATTCCTTGAGTGTGAATAATTGCTTAATAGATATAGGTTGTGGTAGTGAAAGTCCCTAAGTGTAGATATAGGAAAATATAACAAGTTTGTAGGTTAGTGTTATGTGAAATAACCAATGGATATATATTTTAAAACATGTTCCCTTTGGGTAGATAAATAGTAGGTTATGGAGATGTGATAGTGAGTTCCATGTGGTTGGATTGCTACTGATTGATATAAATATATTTAGAAATTTCCATGTTGGGGGATATCAAAATAGATTTTGTGGTGATGTTATAGTGAGTTTATTAAGGGTAGAAAAATAATTTTAAATATTTTAGTAAGGTCCCTATTGGTGGAAAACTTCTTAGATGAATATTTGGATTAGCAGTGGTTATATGTAGTGTCCCCTAATGATTTCACCACCGTAGTGGCTAAAATAAAGAGACATATAACTTAACCAAACATCCCCATATTCCATAGGTTGTTGAATATAATGAAGCGTCTATAAGTGATATTGAGAGTTCTATTCCTGTCATGTAGATAATAGTGGAAGAAAAGAAAAATCAATTATCATTAAAATAAAAATACATATATGAACATTACACCTATGGGGGAAATATAAATAAATTACAACTTACATGTTATAACAAAATAGATAATGTATTTCTATAAAAGACAAAATAATATAAACAAGACTACATATGAGATATTCATTTACAAAATAGCCCAAAAATAAACCAAATACATGAGTCATCTATATAACCTTTCTAAAGTCCTTACTGAAACCCCTCACCAATATCAAACCAATATCTATGACCTAACCATATATAGTATCATCCAATCCCTTACCCGTGTCAAGAATAATGAAATCTTGTTGGGTACTATGATACCTAATTAGTGTGTGAGTAAAACTCCGTAGGCCGCCACTGACAACATCCCTAAATAAATACCAAATATCGAGGTGCATACATGAAGTGATACGACACTATAATAAAATATAACAAGAACCATAGATAATCCCTTTAACTCATGTTCTAAACTAGTAATCCTAGGTGTGATGAAATATACATTGAAAAACAAATTATTACCCCTAAGAATACCCAATAAACCATAACTCTAATGGGGAAATAAATTCACATGAAAGTATGGATGCCAGCCGATATGGAATTTATACCACCATGTATAATGATATTAAGACTAATAGATATGAGGTCCCATTCCAATCTCAGTTACAGTCCTCAACAATATTAAATATAGATCAAAATAATATCGGGACAACAAGATATATATACCAACACTAATATCATTCTCATTTCATGAGTATCTTGATAATAATATAGTGAAATAAGATGAAGGGGAATATCAATCCTTGCCTATATGGTCATAGATCCCTGTATTATTGAATAAGGAGAAATAAAATATAAGACAAACGATGAATAATACCATAGATATACTAATTTCAACTGATGGTATGTCGAACACAACACATTAATATCAATGAAATTGGGGAATAAATAACCCATGTATATACAATATCAACCCACAGGTATATCAACCCAATATAATGAAAATATTAAGACTAATGATAAAAAAAAGATCTAGAATGATCATATACCTTATATATATCTCAATCCTCACTCATATTAGAAATAAGATTATGGGTAAGGTGACCCTAAGTTTTAATGATATTCACCCGTTTACATGTTGATCCATCACATAATATTATAAAGAATATGGGAAGTTCCACACTAGTCAATATCAGTCTCAACCAGTAGGTTCTATGATCCCTCATATTAACCCTTTATGTTTTAACATATAACTATATTAAACAAATTATTGAAGTTTTTGAATAAGATATATACATCTAAAATACCTACATGATTAGATATCATAATCCAGTCTCTATCTTGGGCTTACCCATGGCATGGACCCTTAGAAACAACTTATTCTAAATGTGTGGTCTACACGCCCATAATAAATTTAAAACAAGAAAAAGGTGGGTATACATTATCTGACTAAGAATCACACCCCAACTTTATCCAAAGGTTATTATACATACTATAATAATGTAGGTTAATTTTAATTTAACAAGATCCACTATATTAGAATATAACTTAAGGAAGTCTTCATTGTTTTCTAATTATTAGTTGTAACCCATTTTTTTCAAGCACGTGACCTTTGGCAGTGGGATTATATATTAAAAATTGTATAAAAACATATATAGAACAACTGAGAATGGATATAGTTCAGATAAATCATGAATGAAGGATACATTCCATGAAATTCCACCTAAAGAATATATTTTGATTTGAATAAATAAAATAATCTAGTATAATCGTCGAAATTAATGTTTTTATGTAACATATTTTATTTTGGACCAGGTGAGATTTCTAAGGGAAATTTGATTTTTTTTCTAATTTTTTGGATGGACTAATTATTAAATAGATATTCAAATCATAATTTTTAGATTTTTAACAATTAAAAGTATTGTTTTTGGGTATGGATTATGCTCAAAGAAGTCTCTTGGGATTTTAGTTGAGTTTCATAAGCATCATGCTTTGGAAGCACTAGTTTTTTGGTGAAATATAATAAGGTGCACTGTTGTTTTAGTAGTGAAGATCAAACATACATCCCATTTTATTAAAGATGTTTTTTTAAAATTTTGAAAATTCTTATGAGTAATCATGCCACATGATGCACGTGTGCAGGGGTGACCTACACGGGTTGGGTATAGTTTTACTAAAATCATATAACTATCCTTCACCCTTATTTACAATTAACCAGTAACTACACATGGTTAAGTGCATAGTTTTGAAAACCATGTGGTCAAAATATGTGAGGGGATTTTCCCTTTGGATAATAGGTGGGCACGGTTGGCACATAGTTTACCAAACCATGAAACTGAATTGTTTATTCAAAAAAGAGGGAGAATTTTTTTTTACCATAAATTATTTAAAAGGATTTCTTCCCCATTTCTTTCCCAACCATGTGAAAAACCTCTCCAACTTGTGGGATCTACTCCTCCTCTCCTCTTTTAGACATTGTGATATCTCCCTCATCCATTATCATAATATCTTGCTATCAGTCTCATTGGATTCACACCGATAATCTCTTCGTTCCACTTTCCCATTTCATTGTTTGCCTCTCCATATTTGGTGTTATCTCCATGTTATCTATTTCACCCTATTTTAAAAACGTTTTTTCAGTTTCATTTCTCTAAAACTAGATAAAATAAATGCTTGATATTGAATGATTGGATTTTTATTGGTATAAGCTAGGTGTTATTCATCTTTTCCCCTAATGTATTATCAATTTATATAATGAACCAATGTTCCAGTGACCATATTTTCCTAGTGACACATCTAAAATGTTAAATTCAGGATGTATAACCTAATTGCTTGTACAAAAATGATGCTACCATTTAATTGCATCATGGTAGGTTGTTATCCTTAATGTAAACCAACCCATATAAGGATTTTTTCTTACATGAATAAGATTAAAAAATTCATTTCTATTAAAACAAAAAGTTGAGGTGAACTTTTGTATATTGTGTAGATGAGTTAACGAATGGATTAATTGGAATATGGAAGGTTGTGAAACTCAACTCTATTATTCTTTAATGACCAAACCATATCCTATGTGGGTTTTGAATTTTTTTATTGATATAAGTTATTTAATTTTTCTTTAGAATTCATGTTATAATGGTCTATATTATATCATTTTCTATTATGGTGTCAACTATTAATGGTTAGTTCACCTGGCTTGAACATTTTTAGATTATTATTGGACTTTTTTGGAAGGTGGAATGATAATGGAATGAACCAATTATGAGTTGGAGATTATTTAAATTAATGGGTTAAGGTAATGAACACTAACATATCCGGTGGACATTATATATAATTAGTTGATGATTATACATGGTTTTGGAAACTAACAAAGCCATGGACTGTTATATTATTTACTCACTTATTAATGTTTGTTATCCCAATACAGATTCAATGTTTATTGATGTTATGGAACTGTCAATAGTGCAAAAACACTTTTTAGCGTCGGTTTTTTTTAATTTTTAACGTCGGTTATAAACCGACGTCTTTATAGGCGACGTTAAAAATACAGTTTTCGCGTCGGTTCATAGAAACCGACGCGAAAAATAATTCGCTTATGAGCTTCGGCGTCGGTTTTTTATAAAACCGACGCCGAAGCTACATTTAGACATTATTTTCCGCGTCGGTTCATTAAAAAACCGACGTGGAAAATATAGTCGACTAGGTTTTCAGCGTCAGTTTTATATAAAACCGACGCCGAAATATCGGTTTTCCGCGTCGGTTTTTCAAAAAATCGACGCGGAAAACCAATTTACACAGGATTTTCGTCGTCGGTTTTTTAAAAAACCGACGCCATATCAATCTTTCGGCGTCGGTTTTTAAAAAAACAGACACCGTAAATAAATTTTTTTTTTAAAATAAAATACATATATTTTCTCCTCCAAAAAAATCGGAACCCTGAAAAAAAATAACGAAGTATACAAAAAAAATTAAACAGCTTTAACAGAAGTACTTGAGAAAACTCAAAGTAAAGCAGAATTAAAATACACGTACCTAAATGGTTCATTTTCTTAATCTAACCATACTCAGTATCAATCATTGTAAGTTTCCTCCCATAGATAGCACCAATCCTGTCAAAACAGTAATGAAACTAAGGAGATGTGCGTGAAAAAATCAATCCAAGATATTAGTGCAATGAATAAACATTAAATGAAAATGTGTAATTTATTTGAATCATTCATTTTTTCACAAAGTAAATTACCAAAATGAAATGTTACGACTCCTGGTCAAAATTCCAGGAACACTCAGCCGATGCAACCTCTTCCTCACCTCCCCCACTGAAGATGTTGGGGGTGTCTTTTCACCATAGGATCCCCACCACCCCCAACCTCAGGTTTTTATATTTGCTCTGTATAGACGTGCATTACCCATTCACTATTGTTATTTGTTTAAGTTATGGAATAACAGAGAAATAAGTTTGAGTTCAAAAAATAGGTTAGAAAATTGAAATCAAATGCAGATTGAAGAGACATAAAGAAACATACCTTAAAAATTGACGCCTTCTATTTTATCTTTGTGCAAACCCACTAAGCGCTGTTTCAGGTATTATGTGATATGCTTCTCGGCAATTATTTTCCGATATTTATTTGCATAAAAAATAAGAAGGCCTAGAAGATATTGATGTGCATTCAAGGGAGACAATTTTTAGTGTTTGTGAATGTTATTTCGCTATACGAATCTCTATGTTCATGATCCAAGTACCACCCTACAGATCTGTCACTGTACAGACAAATGATTTTAAGAAATAACAATGAAAAGAAATATAATAACTAATTCTGAATTAAAATACACGTACCTGAAATATACGACATGCTTATTGTTGGTTATTGATGAAGGATTCATTTGATTATTAGTAGATTCAATAAAACAGTTTTTGCAGAGGCACTTGAGAAAACTCAGTAAAGCAGAATTAAAATACACATACCTGAAATATATGACATGCTCATTGTTTGTTATTGTTGAAGCATTCATTTGATTATTAGTAGGTTCAAACACCTAATATATCATAAGAGTTAGTTTTTTAAACCATATATATTATTATTTATAAATATTAGTATACATACCTCAAATCTTAATCAGACTTAACAAATAGTTCGCAAAAGTAGATTGAATATGGATCATATCAGATTGAGAATATGACTGTGAATCATTGAATACCTACAATAATATTGAATGATATGAAATAAATAAATAGAAGAAAGTGGATGAAAATATATAAAAAAATTAATTCAACTAACCTTATGAAAATCAGTAGTTTCCCCAGTTGTGATTATCTCGTACATAAATCGTAGAATATAATAACCACATTCAACATGTCCATTTTGACGATGACATTGTAGTTATAAAACATTTAACTAATAATGAAACCCAATATATAACAAAAATATAAAAACTAATTACCTGTACTTCCACATATTTGATTTTCGTTGGTTTCTTTTCATTTGTAAAATGTTTCCATGAACTGCATTTTTTTATATAAGAACTAATAAAACTTGTGTAAACAATTAAAATTAAACATAACAAACTTCTAAAAATAAAAAAACAACTTACCTGTTTAATAAGTTGGAAAACGGTTTACACACTTTTCCTAATAAAGAGCAAAACCAATATAAGGTGCATTCATTTGGGAAAAATACACCTAACATCCAATGCCCCCTATAATACAAAAAGTTCATAATTAATGACATTATAATGATCATGAGTTCAAAATTATGTTGATATTCTTACTTATCAAGAAATGGAAAAAACCAGCACTGAATCTCTGTTTGTGATAATCTCTCGGATATATATTGAACTCTTTCATCATTTTTCACATGTTTGAATTCCAATGAAATGTACTCTGGATCTATAAAGCTATAAATGCTTGTAGTTTCATTTTGTAAAAGAATCCTGTATAGATACCTAATTTAAAAAGAAAATATAGTTAGTCAATGACATAATAATATTTTATTAAAGAAATAGCAATTCAAACGTCAATTTACTTACATGGAAAACAACTGCACCACATTCAGCCCGATCTCTTCAAATTTAACTAAATTCATGATATCATCTTTCAATATTCCCAATTTATAATTTCTTCCACATATATCGGACGTCATCCGAAACTCATAGATAAAATTCAAGGAAGAAGAGCACTGAGATAATCTTTTCAACCCAGAAGAAATATCAGAAGTATCTACAGCCGACTGTTTCTGAACATTTTGCTGCATTTGTACAGTTTCTTTTGCTTTCAGATATTCCTATATAAGTTAAATGTCAGAAAACATTATAAGTAATTTGGAATCATTTCTAATTACTAGTTAAAAAAACTCATACCTCATGTGAAATATAACGAAGAAGTGCAGTTGGCCAAAGTAAAAAATGGCCCATACATTCCCAATACTGGTGATCTCCGCAGTAGGAAATGGTAGTAGAGCAGTAGGATCTATAATAACAAGTACTGATACTCTAACTTGACCCATCTGCATAGGCTGATGATGTACCGAGTCCCCCAAAAAATACACTTGTCCTAACGCAACAATATGTACATGAGGATCTCCCGCAAACAACTCACAATATAAGGTTCGATCCGATGGAGGAGGTGGAGGCTCAAAGTTAGCAGGTGGGGCAGGGTAGTCAGGGTGAGCAGGCTGAGAAGTCAGAAAAATGAAAAGGGTATATTAGTGTTTAAAATTTATAACATAGAAAAATTGATTACAAATTAAATAAAATAATATACCTCAAATGGTTGCGCAGACGGGGCAGGGTAAGCAGATGAGGCAGGGTAGTCCGGGTGAGTTGGCTGAGAATGTTGAAAAATGAAAAAGTTATATCAGTGTTTATAATTTATAAAATAGACAAATTGATGAAATTAAATAATATACCTCGGAAGGCTGCCCAGACGGTGTTGGGTAAGCATATGAGGCAGGATAGTCTGAGTGAGTAGGCTGAGAATGTTGAAAAATGAAAAAGTTATATCAGTGTTTATAATTTATAGAAAAGAAAGATTGTTAACAGTAAATAATATACCTCGGAAGGATGAGCAGACTGTGACTGTCTTGCCAAGTGTTCTAATAAAGCCTTCTGTACTGCTGCTTGAATTTGATCACCCATAGACCGTTTCATATCCTGCAGCTCTTCTTTTAAGGATTCAATTTCCGGGTCTCTTGGTTGCTTACTCTTACCAAAAACCTTCTGAATACTAACACCCGCCTGATATCCTCTAACACGGCCGGGGTGTTCAGTCTTTCCCAAAGCAGTGGCTAGGATATCCATCCTACCCTCGGGGATAAAAGATCCCTGTGTCTCTTTCTCCTGATGTTCATCCTGAAATGAAAAATAAAAAATTTATATTAGTGTTTATAAATTATAAAAAAGGAAAATTCTTAACAAAGAATTAATATTTACTTACAATTCTATCAGCCACTTGATGAGCTTCGTCTGTAAGATATTGATCATTTTTTCTTCTTCTTGCTTGTTTCCATTTCTCATGGCGAGTGGGAGGAGATGGAGGACCATACTGGACCTCTTCTGAACCACTACTTGATCGAGCTCTTAATGCTTCAAATTTTTCTTCAATAATTTTCTGCTCCAAATACGAGTATCCTCCACATGATAAAGTATGAGGGTATACGTTTTTCAACTGGATCTCCTGATGAGATCTTCTGGAGGCCTGTTACATAAAAATAAACACATAAGTAATAAGGAAAATATAGCATAAATTTTAAAATATAAAACAATTATAATACCTGAAATTTCTCTTCCTGACGACTGTCAACAAATCGCTTCCATGTTTCTTCATCTATATATGGATACTTAAGACATGGGCTTTCAAACCTTCTCTTTCCAAAAACATAATCTTTCGTCAGTTTGTTTTTAAAATCTCTCCATCGAACCGCCGCTAAAGAGAGATGTCTTTTCCTAATTTCTTTGGTTTCCTCAAAATTGAATGTCATCTGTAATTGAAAAAAATTAAATATGTCATTTAAACTATATAATATTAAAAAAATGAGATAAAATAAATAAATAAAGATATTTTACCGTCACGGCCTCCCAAAGCTATTGCTTCGCCGTCCTGTCCACTGACTTCCAATCAGGATATAAAATACTAATCCTGCAACGGCTCTGCATCGCTATATAACTGACAAACTGAACTGCATTTGGGCCAACTGCATTATTATTATCATCAAAACGGATGTTTAATTTGTTATCATCACGAGCGAGTGATAGTTTTGGTAAACGTGTAATACCACGTTTACCAACTAGAGAGCTTTATTTTTGAGTAGTAACTGGAGAAGTCTCCTCCGCTGAGGACGCATCAGTAGTCCTGCAATTTTTTTTATAAATTAACAGTTTTATTTCATTAAATATGTATATTAATGAATATTTAATAATATGTCAAAATAGATATACCTCGGTAACTGCTCCTCTCTATCTGTATTTGACATTGCTACTAGAAAGTGTAATGAAATTTTGGGTACCTGCATATCATTAGAAAACTGAATAATTAGAAACAAGGAAATGAAAAATAAATATGTAAAAATAGAGGCATGCATTTATAAGTTTTAAAAATAGACACAAAATATAAATATTTACCAGAAAAATTAGGAGACTAATTTAGTGATTTCCCACGTCCCTTCATCATGATCGGTACATACTGCATGCACTATGTCTATCTTATATTCATTGTAATCATCTGAAAATTGCATAATAGATGAATAAGGCTCATGTAAATCACTAGCATCATCAGAATCATCATCATCACCCAAATGATATCTTTTCCCTTGCAAAACAACTGACCATTGATCATTCGACGGATCAATGACATAAAATACTTGTTTTGCATGTGTCGCCAAGATAAATGGTTCCTCATTGTGATTAAATTTTTTCAAATCAACCAGTTTAAACCCATATTCATCATGTTTCACGCCACTATTACTATCAACCCAATTGCACTTAAAAATAGTGACTCGAAATTTAATATAATCAATTTCCCATATGTCTTCAATAACTCCAAAATATGATGTTGATGCAGAAATTGGGTTTTTATCTTTGGCACTCGAAAAATGCACTGCTTCAGCGAATACCATCACACCACTATTCTGAACGGTACTCTTGTCATCCAGGTTTTTTGTGTAAAATGTGTAGCCATTGATATCAAAACCAGACCAAGTGATCACATTAAAAGATGGTCCCCCTGATAACCACTTCAATGTTTCTGATACAGATATATCTGAGGTGACTTTCTCTTTAAACCATGAAACAAATGTCTTCTTATGCTCAATCATCAACCACTTTTCATTTCTTTTCTGATATCGTAACTTTAATTTAGCAATATGTGAGGATATATATGGTTGAACCTCATCTGTGTTGTTCAAAATGTATAAATGTGCTTGCATCACTTCATCACGTGGAATGAACTTTACCTTTAAGCCTCGAACCCCTCTAACTTCTCTGTCAACTGTCATATGTCGAGATAGAGGGAGACCGATATGCTCCACCTCATTCAAATAATCAGTACAGAACTCAATCACCTCTTCTGATACATATTTTTGAACAATAGAGGCCTCTGGTCGATAAGGATTTATAACATATCCTTTCAAAATTTTCATATATCTTTCAAAAGGATACATCCATCTTAAATATATAGGCCCACACATTCTTATATCACGCACCAAATGAACCAATAGATGAACCATTATATCAAAAAATGTGGGTGGGAAATACATTTCTAGTTGACAAAGAATAAGAGTTGCTTAATTCTCCAACAAATCTAACAAATTTGGATCAACGACTTTGCTACAAATGGATTTAAAGAAATTACATAACCTGATGATTGTCTTCCTGACAGCTTTCGGTAATATACCACGCACTGCTACTGGTAGAATTTGTTGCATTAACACATGGCAATCATGTGATTTCATACCTATTAATTTACAATCCTTCAATGACACAAAATTATTCACATTTGAAGAAAAACCGCTGGGTACTTTAATACCATGAAGACACTGACAAAAATTCATCTTTTCAATCTTGCTTAATGTGTGACAAGCCAGAGGTAAATATGTTCTTTTTCCTTTCACAGCGGGAGCTAACTCCAAACATATTCGCATTAATATCAAGTCCAATCTAGCATGTAATCCATCTTTTGTCTTTCCTTTTATGTCTAACAAAGTTCCAATAAAACTATCACATATGTTTTTCTCAACATGCATAACATCAATGTTATGTTTTATCTCTAAAAATCTCCAATAAGGTAGTTCGAAAAAATAGACTGCTTCTTCCAGATATGTTTTTGTAAACCAGAACTTTTTCTCTTTCCAAATGTTCAATCAATATCTTTCACTCTGTCATAATATTCTTCAGCTGACAATGGTTGAGGGGGGAGGTTGTATTCTTGTAAACCGTTAAATTCTTTTCTCAATCTACGATAAGGATGATCAATTCGCAAAAATCTTCGATGTCCCATGTACACTGTCTTTCTTCCATTCTGCAATTGATAATATGAAGTTTGTTCTTCACAAATTGGACATGCTTTATGTCCCTTAACACTATATCCAGATAAGTTTCCATACGTAGGAAAGTCGTTTATAGTGAACATTATCATAGCACGCAAAAGAAAATACTCTTTCTTGTAAGCATCGAAAACTGTAACACCTTTCTCCCATAGCAGTTTTAAATCCTCAATCAAAGGTGTAAGATACACATCAATATCATTTCTCAGTTGTTTTGGTCCAGAAATCATCAAGCTCATCATAACATATTTTTTCTTCATACATAGATGTGGGGACAAGTTGTAAAGTACCAGCAAAACAGGCCATGAACTATGTTGGCTACTGAGGCTCCGATATGGATTCATTCCATCAGTACACAATCCCATTCTAAGATTTCTAACTTCACTTCCAAAATCATGAAATTTTTTATCAAAACTCTTCCACTGTGGTGAATCGGCAGGGTGACGTAAGTTACCATCAGAAATGCGCTCATCTGAATGCCATCTTAACCTTTTTGCATCATTTGAATTTGCAAATAGACGCTTCAAACGAGGAATAATTGGAAGGTACCAAAATGCTTTAGATGGAGTTTTGATTTTGGTACCTAAAAATAAATCATAATTGAATTATCATAATTGTTTGAAAAAAATATTGGATGAAATCATTGGAAAGTAAAAAAATTGATTTTTCATAACGTTACATGACATCACCTAAAAATGAATCTAAGTTGACTTTCTCATCCATCTTATAGCGCGATGTTCCACATGTAGGATAACTTGATAAATGTTCATTTTCTTTCCTATACAGTACACAATCATTGGGGCAATCATGTATCTTTTTATACCCCAATCCCATTGGGCATAATATTTTCTTTGCCTCATAATTGGAATCTAGAAGCCTATTGCCTTCTGGAAGAAGCTCTTTTAAAAGCTCAAGTAAACTGGAGAAACTTTTATCACTCCACCCATTTTTTGCTTTTAAGTTAACTAATCTCAAAACTGCTGATAACAGTGTATATTTACTGCAACCTGGGAATAATGGTTTCTCAGAATCTCCATACAATCGTTCAACAGTTGGTGTTTTTTCGATGGTTTCAACACCTAAATCATGAATTAATTCTTCAATACGATCCTCTACCTCATTATGAATATCGTCATCAACATTGGATGTTGAATTTTCAGTTCTTTCACCATGCAAGATCCAACGTGTATAATTAAGGCTAAAACCATAACAAATGAGATGATCCTTGATTTCTCTGAAGTTTAACTTTCTCATATTCACACACTTCACACATGGACAGAAAATCAAATCAATATTTTGATTATGCCGTTTAGCAAATTCCAAAAAATTGTCAACTCCTCTTTCATATTCACTAGTAGTTCTTCGTAGATAAATCCAATTATGATCCATTAATACCTGATATCACAATATAATTGATGAATATATTAAAACATAGAAACATTTAAATATCTATCAGATAAATTGTAAACAAAAACATATTCCATAAAAACTATTGATAATCAGATAAAAGACATCAGATATGAAACATGTTTACAAATAGAGTAAACAGTTTATTTTCATATTATATACATGTGTGTTATATTGAAATAGAAGGACAAAATGGTTAAATCAAAGGTTTCATTTTTTGAAAATAAAGTTTCATGATATAAATATTATATGAATGACATACAAGATAATATGATTTCTCACTATGACTACTATTGATCACACTATATTTATTTTTTTATTCATTTGATGTAACATGAATGAATCATGAAAAAATTAATGTGAAAAATAGTGTAATAACTATCCTTATTTAAGACAATGTGTATTAAGAGACATGATACAATTTTTGGTGACTATGATAACTAAACTCCCTCAATCCATGAGTTTTATAATAGGGAACTATGAACATATAAATTCATTATGGAGGGATAAAAATTCCATTGCATATTGTAGGTGACAACTTACACCCCCATCCATGGGTCTATTGCAGCAAAACATGTCAAGGAATGGATCAACATGAAGAGAAATATATTATCCATCCATGAAAGATTAGATCATGAGAATGTTTTATTTGCAGCCTATGACTTAGAGGGGGAAGTAAATCATTTCATGACTATTATTTAGAGGGAGAGAAAGATGAATAAATATAATCAATGGAATGAGATTAGTTTAAGAGGACATTTATTAAAAATGCATGAATCTAACCCCACATATGAAAGTGGAAAGGTATTTTTGAAGATTAATAGAGGGATAATGATTATATTATTATCTACGAAGAAATAATTACAATACATTATGATTCTAGTCGTATTATGGACATTGCAAGAAAAATTATTTATTATATAATGGCATGAAAATAATTATTCAAAATTTTTTAACATAATAGATAGTGGTAATTATTCATGTCTTAGTTAAATGATGAGAACCAAAGAATATTGAGGAATTTGGCATGGTAAATCTCAAGAAGGAATGAAATAACAACAAACTACATGCAAAAATGTGAGTGAATTCATTTAACACAATAAAATTATTTTTTTGAAGAAGAATTTATTAAAATGGAAATGGAATTAAAAATATAGTACTTCATAATGTAATGAAAGATCATTTTAAACAGGAATAATGATAATACAAACAAAAAATTTGAAGTTCAACCCCAATGGAGATGTTAAATCCAAACTGCGACCGGTATAATTACTTCCAAAAACAAACAATATCAAATCTACACCAACAACGATAATACAAACAAAAAATAATGATAAATTACAACTAAAATCTAACCAATAATCAAAATCACACAAAATAGGGTTATTGATAAAGAAATAAACAATGGGATATGAAACAAGAGATAAATAGGAAGAACACATACCCAAAATCGTGCAGACGACAAAAAACCTTCAATAATGGCCGTCCAAGATTGCAAATCAGGTTCGAAGGTCGTCGGGAGTCCGAAGCGCCACAGCGGAACTCGATTTCGATGATCGAACAAAATGAGGGTTTCTGACCGTGAATATTTTTAAAAGACTTTTCGCGTCGGTTTTAAGAAAAATTGACGCCAAAATGTTGTTTTAAAATTTTCGGCGTCGGTTTTTAAAATAACGGACGCGGAATATATGTTCGCTTATGAGTTTCGGCGTCGGTTTTCATGAAAATCGACACCGAAACATTTTTAAAAATTTATTTTCTGCGTCGGTTCTCAGGAAAAACGACGCGGAATATATTTTTTTTTATTAGTTTCGGCGTCGGTTTTAAAAAAACCGACGCCGAAAACATTTTTTAATTATTTTCTGCGTCGGTTTTTAAAATAACCGACGCGGAATTATGAGTTTCGGCGTCGGTTTTCATGAAAAACGACGCCGAAACATTTTGAAAAATTTATTTTCTGCGTCGGTTCTCAGGAAAACCGACGCAGAAAATATGTATACTAATATTATTGGCGTCGGTTTTCTTCAAAACCGACGTGAAATATCAACGCATAATTATTTTTGGCGTCGGTTTTTTGTAAAACCGACGCCAAAAATTCCCCGCACATACTATTCGCGTCGGTTTTTAAAAAACTGACATTATTACGACGACGTTAAAGCCCGTATTTCCACTAGTGTGTTCATTATTATAGTATGTAACTGATTATGATTGACTATATGACATCGATCATTATTCCAGTATGGCATCAATGCAGATTGAGGTTATGGAACCGATCCACATTACGGTATAGCACCGAGTTTGGGGATCAATGTATGGAACATATTACATCCATATGCATTCATGTATCTTGACATAGGTCACCCAAGTTAATACTTCGAGACCTGACCCATATTGGTCTATATTTTATAATATGGAATTGAGTATGGAGGTCAAGGTATGGTATCTGAAACCTCAGTAGGCATTCATATCTTGATGATATTAGGATACCTTGGTCATTGGACTTGAGTCCTAGACATTGTAGGTCTAATACTTGATACCTGATATATCTGGCATGTGCATAGTTGATGGTTTAATATTTATGTTGTAACATTCCATTCATAGAATACCTTTGACTAGCTTCCAATTAGACCTATGGTAATGGTGTCCTTATTATCCTACTGACAGGTATAACAGATGGGTATGACACCCCAATTGATATATGATCCCCTTATCTGGATTGGGATCAGTGTTCAGGCCAATACCAGTGCAATCATATCTGTGAAAATTATTTCATATTTATTTCATATATATATATATATGATATCATATATGCAGATATATTATGGCTTAGGAATAAGTAGGTATGGTCGGATAGGTGTCCTTGAGAAACCTGATATCAACTTATTTTTTTATTTATATACTTATTTACTACTTTATAAGTTATACCTGCAAAATTTTATATTTTATATTCACTAACTAGATAGATTTATACACCATTGGTGGAGTCCTATTAACTATATGTCACACCCTGCTCAGGATTCCATTGCACTAGGGTTCTCGATCATACCTCATGGTTGTAGGTTTATTGATTATTTATTTTTTTGTTCATTATACATGGGATATTAGTTGTATAGAACTGGGTTTGAGCTAAGGATACTCATTGATTAAGCCCTATATGATTTAATTATTTTTTTTATAAATGTCATCCCACACCATTTACAAGAATAAGGCAATAAGAAAATAAATACATTAGGGAAATAATAAATAACCACATCATCTCAACAACATTAGAGTGAGCAAAAGTAATGACCATTGTCTCGAGCATAAGATAAATTAAACTTATGGAATCTTAAACCCATGGGATATAAATGCAACTATAAATCATTGATAGAACATTTGATAGTCATTTGATTATGTAAAATTAGCATAACTATGTTCTCTGAAAAATAATGATAAAGATATTTAGATAAAATTATGATTAATGATTGGGAAGAACCCATATAATAAACGACATACCAAAGGTATCCCATATCTCAAGACAATCAATCATGAAAAATCCACATCCATAATCACCAATTAAAACCCATAACTAAGATAATTACTTAAAACACATTTTTACTCTAAAAAATATTTGAAGACTCATTTAGAAATTATAATTCTCATTGAAGCACTATAAATAACACATTGGTGGTATAAAATCTATTTATTTATGAGAAGAAAAATAAAAAACTAGGTTTATAACATAAAGAAAAGAACCAGGATAAAAACTTGTGTAAAAAACCTCAATAACTAAACTAGTTCATAAAGTAAACATGAAACCGAGGAGAAAAATCAATAACAAGGGTGCTTCAATGGAAAATTATGGACATGTAATGACACCCACCTAAAATTTAATAAACATTATAAAATTCACTAAATAACACTAGTATGGTATATGAGAGATATTTACTAACCTAAATCACTATAATACTCATCAAATTCTGACCATAAACCCTGGGGTCAAACCTCCAAAACCATTAAGGATAGAGGGTTTGTAGAAAATTGAATAAACAAGGAGTTTAGATAAAGAAATGGGGAAATCAAAGAGATGAAAAGTTTACCTAGGGGAGTCCAAAAAATCTGAAAGTTTTTTTCCTATGAGAATCAATGATTTTTATAGGGACCTAGGTTACATGAGTTGGTGAGAAATTAGGGAAATGAGGTTATAATCATATAAGTGAAAACTTTTAAATTCAAAATTTTAGGTGTTCTAGAGAGGCCACACAGTTCCCCATACCACGAACCAATTAAGGAGGCCATTACTTCCTTAAATATTAGATTCCATATCTATATATAAGGTCCTTAAAAATTTTCCAAACCATATAGATACCATTAAAAATTGTTCGGGGTAGCCACAACCCCATCTTCAATGGCTAGGCATAGGGTTACTACTAACCATGCACTAACCATACATAATTGAATATTTTCAAAAAATATTAAATTTTATCCCTTAAATACTAGGAAAAAAAGGGTAAATAAAATATAAATAATGTATCAAAATAAATTATACCAATAAAATAATGGGTGTCACAAACATGGAAAATTTTATCATAAGTGGATAAAGATATTTTGGAGTTTGGAATGATGTATTAGAAAAAAATAAATTGGGGTTTGAAAAGAATTTTTTTTGGTGTTAGTAAGAAATTATGAATGTAATAATGAGATATATTATTATAGAATGTAACAATTAGAATTTATGGGATAATTAGAGGGGTGATTCAGTGGAATAAATTTGAAAATAAAATCATTTTTCTGGTAATCCCTTCCTCTATTATCTTGATTAACATAAGAGATAACTCTTGGTGTTTGTGTTTGGTGATCATAAAATAAAGATAAATATAGAGAAAGGATAATATATGAATATTCAATGGAAATAATTTCAGGATTGATGAATTTCATTCGTTGTGAAATCAAGGTAGATGTCTCAAAATTCCCATATTTTTATATTCTTTATAAATTTACAATGCTTATATTTTTTAGTGTGAGGTGGATAATTTGTAATAAAATTGAAGTATGAATATTTGGAAAATTAAAATTTTAGATGTATTATGAATATGAAAAAAATTAAATTATTACTATATTTAAATAATTTGAATTAGAATAGTTTTAGATTTTACGGGTTGTTGTTGAAATTGAGTAAATATGTAATTGAAAAATTATGATTGATGAGAAAATATAATTATATAATAATATAATTTTAATTGATAAATATCAAAGTATATTGATTCTGTAAATGATTAAATATGAATATTAATAAGAAAAAGAATATCTTTTCACTGTTAATTATAATAAATGTGTGAATTATTTAATAAATTTAAAATTATCGAAATTAGTGTTGAATTTTTTGATGAATACTTATTAGAATATTTATAAGTGGTAGAAAATTTTGTGAAATGTTTTTATGATGAATGTGGTGATGATAATTGATTATATTTAATAAATTAATATTTTAAGGGCTCTAATGATCATTTCAAACAAGGAATAGTGAAAATTTTGTATAAATTGGAAAACTTGTGAGAGGTTGGTTTCTAAAAAATTAAACATGGGGGAGATAGTTTAGAACACCAACATACCAAATTATATATAGCTATAATAAAAATTTCTCAAGACTTAGAAAGACCCCATGGAGGTACAATGCCAAATCATTATGAGGGTGTAAAAAAAATTCATGGGGACATTCCATTTTTTTATTTTTTCACAAATGATTGCATATTATTAAAAGGGTAGTAAGGTGAACGTGTCATGAAATATAAGCACGAGTGCTGTGTTAAAGTCTGAATTTTGGATTTTTTATAATTTTATGGTTTAGTTATGTATGTGGAAGGATTTTATGTATACAGAAACTATATACAATGAATTCTTGATTCTATGAGACTAGAGAATAATATAGTGAACATGTTTAATTTTAAATATACAATGAATTAACCCTAGGATTATTTGATTGTAGAAATAAGTGGAATATATATATATATATATATGGTATGATTACACTCTCAAGAAACATTATATTTATGATGGTATATGTGAGTGAAATAATGGATAGTGGGGGTCTGAATCCAATAGTGAAATTTGATAATGATGTGGTGGTTGTGGTTAATTATAAAACAACAGTTTTTCATTCATAGATTATGGTAGTAATAGTATTAACTATATAGATATAAATTATGGATGTTTCATATGTGGTGGTTATGACATGGGTTATGGAGAGAAGAGTCTTAAAGGGAGAACACATAGAAATATTATAAGATTCTATGAGTGTTGATAATTTCATAACTGATACAGGTTGTGGTAGTGAAATTCCCTAATTTTGGATATCTGAAAGTATAACAAGTTTCCATATAGGTGTAATGTGAAATAACCAATGGATGTAAACTCTATAATAATTTCCCTATGGGTGGATTAATAGTAGGTTAGGGGGATGTTATAGTGAGTTCCTTATTGGTGGATAACTACTAATTAATATAAATATATTTATAAATTTCCATTTTGGTGGATAGCTAAATAGTTTTTGTAGTGATGTTATAGTGAGGTTATTTAGGTTAAAAAACTACTTGGAAATATTATAGTATCGTCCATATTGGTGGAAATATTCTTATATGAAGATTTTTATTAGTGGTGGTTATATTTAGTGTCCCATACTGATTTCACCACCATAGGGGCTAAAATAAAGAGCCATGTACATTAATCTCACCTCCCCATATTCTAGATGTTGTTAATTATAATCAAGGGTCTATAAGTAATCTAGAGGTTACTATTCCCCTCATATAGATAATAGTACATAATAGTGGAAGAAAAGATAACCAATTATCATTACAATAGAAATAACAATATGTACAATACACCTATGGGGAAACTATAAATAAATTACAACTAACATGTTATAACAAAATGGATATTTTATTTCAATAAAAGACATACAAATATAAACCAGACTATATATGAGATAATCATATACAACATTTTCAAAAAATAAACAAAATACCTGAGTCATCTATAAAATCTATATAAAGTCCTTTCTCAAACCCATCACCAAGATCAAACAATTATCCACGGCCTAACCATATATAGTATTATCTAATCCCTTTCCTGTGTCATGAATAATGAAATCATTTTGGGTACCTTGATACTGAATCAGGGTATGAGTACAAATTAGTAGGCCACTATTAATAACATCCCAAAATAAATACCATATATATATGTGCATACATGAAGTTATATGACACAATAATAAAAACAATATGAACCATTTATAATCCCATTAACTCAAGTTCTCAACTAGTCATCCCAGGTGTGATGAAATATACTTTGAACCACGCAATAGTACCCCTAAGCGTATCTAATAAACCATAACTATAATGGGGAAATACATTCATATTAAATTAATAATCCTAGATCATAGGGAATCTCTACCACCATGTATAATGATATAAATACTAATGGATATGAGGTCCCATTCCAATATCTATTACAGTCCTCGAAAATATTATATACAGATCAAAATAATATCAGGACAATGGGATATATAAACCGACACCCACATCATTTTCATTTCATAAGTATCTTGGTAAAAATACATAAATATAAGATCGAGGGGAATAACAGTCCTTTCCTATATGGTCTTAGATCCTTGGATTATTTAATAAGGATAAATGAAATATAAGACAAATGGGAATAATACCATGGTTATAATAATCTCAACTAATGGTATCTTGAACACTACACATTAATATCAATGAAAATGGGAAAAAAATAAACAATATATATACAGTATCAACCCACTAGTATATCAATTCAATATAATGAAAATATTCAGACTATTGGGAAAACAACCAAGATCTAGAATGATCATTTCCCTTAGAAATATCAATCCTCACTCATATTCAAAATAAGATTATGGGTAAAGCAACCCTGAGTTCGTAATGATCATCACTTGTTAACCTGTTGATCCATCACATAATATTATAATGAATATGGGAAGGTCGACCATAGTCTATATCAGTCACAACCTACAGGTTCCTTGATCCCTTATATTAACCCTTTATGTTTAAACATATTACTATAATTAATAAAGAATTTTAGTTTGTGAATAACATATATACATCTGTTATTGTAACTCTCCAACCCTAGTTACCCATAGTCAGTGCATTATTACATAACATTGGAATTATCACAAAAGATCAGGTCTCAAAAGACCGATTAGTTTAGTAGCCTTGGAAATATTAGATACATTCATAAGTTTTATATTACATTATAAAATGAAAAACTACAACAACATAGTCTTCATAGTCCACACTCATATCCCTTAGACTATCCCTTCTGGTCAGTCATAATATACTTTTCTCATTTTAGGAAAAATAGAATATAGAAAGGGATGAGCTCAGATGCTCAGTAAGGATCACAATATATTGGAAACTTTTGTAAATAAGCATAAACATTTAAGGCAATGTAAGACTAAAACAAAAAAAATTTTAAACTTGAAATTCAGCATAATATGGGAAAGATAAAATAAAATAATTTAATTTACTTATTCTCACGGATATTCTACAAGTCTAATAATCACATGAAATATCAATATCCACTTTCATAATGATGGAATGCATAATGCGAGAATTCATAACAACATAGCCAAGGACTTGTGCCAAGACTACAAATAAGATTTTGTCATGGCCTTGTGACAGGACACTAGTTTGTCTCTTGAGACCTACCGATGCAACAAAGAGCTATAGCGGGCTCCACCCGTCACTTACTAAGTTCAATGCATTCCTCATATGAAAAGGTTTAAACATAACAAAAACATTCATATTAAAATTAGAATATGAAATGCAATACTTTATCCATAAACCATGAATGGTAGAAAAATAAAACATACACAGTCAAACATATCACAAAACCTTGAATACAATATGGAAGTTTTGTATCATAATAAATCAACTTCATATAAGCTCACAATCCATCAAAGTATATTGACATAGATGAAATCAGTACTTTTTTTAGAGAAATATCGCTTTATATTTTGCAATCATTTGAAAGTCATATAATTATATAAGAAAACATTTAATTTGAAAAATTATTATAAGCTTGTAAGTAAAACTTTGACGATTTTATAACAGAGGAAAATAGCCTCCCCCACCGTATTAGTTAAAAAAACATTCTTATATTAATTTTGTCTTAAAGGTCATAAGGTACCTTGTTTGGAAAACGATAGAAAAATTAATTTAAAATCATTTTATAAAAAATAAAAAAGGGTATAAATGAATTTTAACTATATTCTATAAATAGTAAAAATGTTTTGGAATACATTTTTAAGAATCATGGATGTGGATGATAAAGAGGTCCTAGTAGATACTTATGTAAAAACAACGTCCGATAATAAAGAGATTGTAAAATTAACCCACACCTTGTACTTTTCCTTGGTCTAGGGTAGGTTAACCTCCTGTATAATGGTTATATAATTGTTATTAAATTATAAAATAACCATATACATTAATATGATATCATATATGATCTTCTAATATTTCTTTGTTAATGATTTTTCAGTAGTATCAACGTTTCGGGTGTTAACCGATTCATTTTCCATTATATGATTTGTTACATAAGTAATGTTTGTTATGGATAGGATGTTTATTATTCATATTTAGAATGATATTAAGTATTTAAAAATTATTTTTTTAATCACCAATTGAAAATTAGTCTTGAATGGATACGATGGGGAATGAGTCTCATCGTGTTCATGGAGACGGTAATCCGTACGTACGCACGAGCGACAATATCATTATTTTGATATTAAAATAATATATAATTGGATAATATATCATATATACATAGTAATTATAATGTTATATTTATTATTTACATCATTTATACTCATTATTATACCCATACAAATGATGATGTGTTTGAATAACAAACTACACCACGACGTGGAGACGGTAATCCATATGTATGCACGTATGGTGACTTTGTCATTTATAGGATGGATAGAATACTGAATATGGTTGTAACATTTTTATAATAACATAAAATTATATTTAATATATTGTATTTATTATTTTAGAATGGAAACAACAAATAAAGAGGAAGTGGAAGAAGAAAAGATCTTAAAAGAGGTGATGAAATATTTACCTCTTCTTCGGGTTCTTCCTTTTGGTCTGATCAAAAGGGCTCCATAGATTGCATTTATGACTAAAGTAAAACCTCTAGGATAAATTGAGTATAGTGGAGAGGATATTTGGGCAGGGGTTGGATGATCCAAGTGGATTTTATGGTGTGAATGTGAGATAATTGGAAGTGCCCTTTTAAAAGAGAGGTGAGGGTCACTTTAGGAAAAGGCTGAAATATTATTTTATTATAAAATAATTTTCTGTTTATAATGGCTCCAAAATGAATTATTTAAAGGATAAGGTGGGGATGGGTCAAAAAACTCTCAACCAATAAGTTTTAGAGTGGTTTAAGTCATCATATTCTCCTTATCATTTAGATTTAAGTCTTAGTAAAATAGTTTGACATTTACCATGTCTCTTTGTATTTTTATGTTATATGGTTATTAAAAATAATGTTAACTTCAAATAGAATCCCATGTGGTTAATTATTAATATATATAACTTTATAAAAGTGATTTGGCTGAACCATATGTTTTTAGGAATATTATATCAATTAATAATATTATATTTGCTTTAAAAACTCAATTATGTCAATTTTGACATTATTTAATAGATGATTTTTTCAACGTCCTAAATACTTTATTAAATCGAAATAAATTCATATGTTCAATAATAACATGTCATATTAACATATATAATTATTATAATTAATGAAAAGTCTCAAATTAGATTTATTTGGATTTTTATATTATCAATTATTTTAATATTTCATTATTAAGGTATTTACTATATCATCATTGTGTCATAAACAAATTAAATTATTTAATGTTTAAAAATTATATATAAAATATCATTATTTAGGATAAGTTTATTATATTTCTAATGAATATTTATAATCTATTTTATCTTATGTATAACCCTATATTAAAAATTGTTTAATTATTAAATTTTGATTTTAACTCTTTTAACTCTTCTATAAATAAAATAATAATAAATGTCAAAATCTAATCCAAGTGGACCTAAAGGATCATATTTTCTTCTTAATGTTGTTTTTGGGTGAATTAAACTTATACAATAGAATTAGGACACGTGTTATGGAAATTATGATATCATTTTTACCCTTAATTACCCTATTTACTTTTAATTGTGGTAAATAAAAGTAAAAAGGTACTATTCACCAAAAATTATTTCCATCTTATTGAACCACATTTTACATAATGATATTAACTATGTCTCTTAGATTTTTAAAATTCAACTCACAGAAGTGGTAAAATTATATTTTATAGCATTTTACAAATTCTCCTAGGAGGTGGGTAAAATACAGTAAATAGTTCAATAAAATTTTATATATCTAAAATTATTATAAAATAACTCTAATGAATTAAATTGAACATATATATTTATTATTTATCTATTTTTACCTATAATAAATTGAAATAAAATAACTAATTATTTAAATAAAAAGTCGGTTTTAACCAATAACGCAATGTTTTTTCACTATTCATAAAAATTTAACGTTTTTAGAAAAATACCAAAAATTCACCCTAAGATAATTTTGATATTTTGAATCCAAAAATGAATTCCATTTTTAAAGATAAAATAATATAATTTTTTAAATGTGGGTATTACTATTCATAACGGCTAGTTTGATTAGTCACGGTGTGTTAGAATCTCGAAGTTGCGTACAATGCAAGCTATTGCATTCTTCAAAGGGAAACATACCGTGGTAGCATGAGGTGTTACATTCTTCCCTCCATATAATTTCATCTTCTAATTTCTATAATACCACCGTACAAAATGATTAGGGTGGTTCTTCATCATAAGTTCCTCTGTTTCCGAGGTTGCCTCTTCCATCTTACGGTTTTCTATACCAGACAAGTCGTCTAGTTTCTTAGCACTTGTTCTCTTGTATCATGAATTTTGACAGGATCTTCACAATACGGCAGATCAGGTTCTAGTAAAATTTCTTCATAGGTGAGTACATGCTTTGGGTCAAGCATGTATTTTCTCAACAGTGATACGTGGAACTCATCATGAATATTGGAGAGACTTCGAGGCATTTTCAAATGATAAGCTAAAACTCCAATTTGTTCTAGAATTCCGAAAGGTACGATGTAACGGGGTATCAATTTACCCTTCTTTGAAACATATAACACTATTCCATGTAGATACCATCAAGAAAACATGGTCTCCTACTTGAAATTCCAAATCCTTCCTTCGATTATCGGCATAGCTCTTTTTACTAATTTGGGATGCATTGATGTGCGTTTGGATAAGCTTCACCTTTTTCATTTTTTCCTCAAAACGTTCGGGGCCTATGAGGTTTCTTTTACCAATATCATCCAAACAAGTTAGTGTGCGACATTTCTTTCCATATAAGGCTTCATATGGTGCCATCTGAATACTTGAATGGAAGCTATTATTATAGTAAAATTCTACCAAAGGTGTATATTGATCCCACATACCTTGAAAGTTAAGTGATCAAGATCTCAACATGACTTTTAAGGTTTGAATTTTCTATTCTGATTGTCCTCCAGTTTGAGGTTGGTAGGCAGTGCTCAAATAAATCTCAGTATCCAGGGCTTTCTAAAGACTTTTCCAGAATTGATGTAAAATGGGGATCACGATCAGAAACCATTGATAAGGGCACTCCATGAAGTCCTAAAACTTCATTAATATATATTTTTTCTAGATGTTCATGTGGTAAATCTTCTCTTATAGCAAGAAAATGTGCTATCTTGGTAAGACGATCAACAAAGACCCATATTGCATCATTTCTTATAGGAGTGTTTGGTAGCCCCATGCCAATGTACAGTGTAATATTATCCCATATCCACTTAGGTATGGGAATAGGTTGTATGACTCATCCAGGATGTTGCCTTCCAGCTTTCACTTATTGACATACCATAAATCTTGATAGAAAATCAGCAATATCCCTCTTCACGTTGTCCCACCAAAAATGTTCCTTAAAATATCTATACATCTTGGTGCTCCCATAGTGTATAGAAAAATTAGAGCTATGAGAATCATCCAACAATTCCCTTTATAGATCTGGTATGTTAGGAACACATGTTATCTTCCCAAATTTCAAAATTCCATCTTTATATATGAAGTCGATCAATCTCCCATCGTTCACAGATTAAAGCTTCTTTTGAAATTCCGCATCATCAGTCTGAGTACTTTTTATCCTTTCTAGTAAATATGGTTTGGAAACCATTTGAAAAGGTATTGATGTTTCACCTTCCATGATTATTCACATATCCATTTTCACTAGATCCATGAAAATAGTATCCCTTTCAAATATTATCTTGTTTAAAACACCTTAATCCTTTCTACTCAAAAGCATCTTCCCCTTATTTTCCTTCCCTAGGTGGTAGTGTATTGTGCAATCATAATCCTGGAGTAGTCCAAGCCATCAACTTTTCCTCATTTTGAGTTATTGTTTTGATAAAATATATTTCAAACTATTGTGATAAGTATAATTCTCACATTTTTCACTATAGAGATTGTGTCTCTATATTTTCCAGACAAATATTACAGATGCTAACTAAAGATCATGAGTAGGGTAGTTTTTATCATGAATTATTATCTATTATGATGCATAGGTAATAAATCTATCATTATGCATAAGGATACAACCATGTCCTTTCTTTGAATCATCACTATAAATAACAAACCCATCGTTCCCTGATTCTAGAGTCAAGATATAAGCATTTTCTAGTTGTCTCTTCAATTATTCAAATCATTCTTCACACTCTTTTGTTCAAAAAAATTTAACCCCTTCATGTGTGAGAATGGTTAATGGGTTAGCCAATTGGGAAATATTCTGGACAAAACGCCGATAATAACCTATAAAACCAATAAAATTTCATACCTCAGTTATACTCATCCATGCTGGCCATCCTTGGATTGCCTTGGGCTATGAAGGATCAAATGATATTCTATCCATAGAGATAATATGTCAAAGAAAAGAAATCTCTTGAAGCTATAATTAACACATGCTAAACATCCTAAATAATTCATTTATTCTGAGGGTTTTCCGAATGGTGTGCAAGTGATTTTCATGATATTCATAGGTTATAGGGAATACCGGGATATCATCAATAAATAACACTAAAAAGTCATCAAGATATTCCTTGAAAACTCTGTTCATTATATCCATGAAGAAATAGGGTGCATTAGTCAATCCAAAAGGCATTACTATAAACTCGTAATGGTCATACCTGGTTCAAAATTCTATTTTTGGAATGTCTTCCTTATTCATACACAATTGATAATATCCAGATCGAAGGTCAATATTTGAAAAATATTGAGTTCCATAAAGTTGGTCGAATAATTCATCAATGCATGGTAGGGGATAGTTGTTCTTTATTGTTATAGCATTGATATCCCTATAGTCAATGCAAAAACTCATAGACCCATCTTTCTTGTAAACCAAAATGAGAGGGGCTCTCCATGGAGAAACCCTAGGGAGAATAAATCCCTTATTGCTCAATTACTCTATTTGTTTATTTAGTTCCACTAATTCCACAATGTCCATTCTATAAGGGGTCTTTGATATGGACCTTAAACCTAGAATTAAATCAATAGAAAACACAATTTATCATTATGGAGGATGTCTAGATAAATCCTCTGGAAACACATCAATATATTCTTGCACAATAGGTATGTCCTCTATTCATACATTATTTTCCTCACCCATATTTTTTTCATTCTCTTCTTCCATAATAATTGAGTTTAGTAGAGCTACTGGGGTGGATCTAGATAAGAATTAGGTAGTGACGTTTCTACTCTAAAGATAAGGTACTCCTTATCATTATCGAAAATTGTAACCTCCTTCTTCATACAATAGATTTTCATATCATGGTCCGAAATCCAATCCATACCAAGTATTATATCAAATTCAATAATGGGTATGATGATGAGATCAGAAGATAAAGAAAATTTAAATGCCCTAATGGGAACTGATTCACAAAACATTGTTGCGATGATACTTCCCTTAGGTGTTTTGACTAAAAATGCCCTTGTTAAGTCAAATTTAAAAAAAAAATCTAATTTTCCTAGAAAACTGGGAAGATATGAAATAGTGAGATGATCCAGAATCAAATAAATCATTGGCTAAACATGAGGAAACCATTAAACTACCTACCACTATGTCTTTCAGAGATTCAACCTCAGCAGTAATGATCGCATAAGCTTGGCCTTTCTCCCTTGGACTTTTCTGAGGTAAGTTTTCTTGGAGCATAGGACATTAATTTTCATAATTCCCATTTCTCTACAATTGTATCATTCAACATTGGCATCCTCTTTCCTCCCCTTGCAATAACGAACTTGGTGGGATTATTCACTACACTTGTAACATATTCCCATTCACTTCAAGAAAGTACTAGGGTGTTTCAACCCACATTTACTACAGGATAGATATTCAACCTTTCCATTCATCCCCTTATTTCCATTTCCAGAGTGTTCAAAAGATCTCTTCTTCTCTTGATTTGATTTAAAGTCGTAAGACGTAGATAATTCCTTTTCTATCTTGATAGCAAATGAGACAATATCATTGTACGATGAGAAGGATTGTGAGACTAATGCTCGAGAGAGAAATGTTTTTAACCCATCAAAAAAATGATCAATATTACACCTTGGGATACATATATAATCGGAAGAATGACTTGCTAACCATGTAAAGTTAGCTTCATCCTTTGTGACATTCTTGTCATTGTTTTTCCTCAGACTCAGAAATTGATTTTCCATATCCAATTGATGGCAATGAGTAAATTATTTTTCTAAGAAAATCTCTTTAAACTCCTTCCATTCCATATTTTATACTTCATAATCTTTTTTTTTGTATTTTGAATTAGTGACAACCATTAATCTGCATCTCCTCTGAGGTGATAAACTGCCATGGCAACTTTTTCTCTTCCGCTACTCCCTAGTGCGTGAAATATTTTCTCTAAAGAATTTATCCATTGCTTAGCTACTAATGGATTTGTACTCCCATTGAATGTTAGTGGTTGTTTCCTCATAAAGTGGTCTAACATTGATCCTCCGCATTGTGGATCAGAGTACTCTATATGGGTAAGGTTATTATTCATAACCTGAGTGAGTTGTCCTAGTATGGTGATAAGGTGATTAGAACCAGTTTCTTTACCAGCTCCACTATAACTATACTGAGTAAGAGGGAATTCCCTACATGGATTACGTGCATTGATACGGTTTCTATTCCTTCCACTAAGATCCACTTCTAAAGAATGGAATACAATATATTAGTTTATGAATCACAATATATAATTCCGAAGTTGTAAAACACTTAACATAAATTGAACAATTTATGGATATAATCTATAATCATAAAAATGTTTTCTTTGAGGAGGTATAAACACATAAATCCTTCATAATGGTTTTTAAATAAAATGATAATTATCATAAGCATATCCCCTAGGAGTGTCGTAACCAAGAGTGCAGCAAGGCCCGTTGTCGTGCACCAGTTCCCATTCAAGTCGAGCTCAAAGCGGTGTTTTTGGGTATTACCCCTAGGTACATATGTGCCGGATCCGCTTCTACCTGCTCATATCTATACAAGGATGTATTTATTGGAAAACTCACAAAATCTCTATAGTATTAAAATTCTAAGAAGTTCTTCTATAATAATTCTCAAAGTCTATCTTAGGTTAATGTTCTCTAATCAGAGTTTCTCTAAATATATCATCCAAGGATTGTAATAAACATCCACTGATACCAAATCTAATGCCCCGACCCATGTTACCCATATTCAGTGCATTATTAAATAACGTTGGCCTGATCAAAAAAGATCACATCTCGAAAGACTGATTAGTTTAGTAGACTTGGAAGTACAATATATATTCATAAGTTTTACATTGCATTATAAAATGAAATACTACAACAAAATATTCTCCATAGGTCAAACTCATATCCCTTATACTACCCATAAAGGTCAGTCATAATATATTTTTCTTCGCATCCTGGGAAAAATAAAACATAGAAAGGGGTGAGCTCAGATGCTCAGTAAGGATAATAATATAGAGGAAACTTTCATAAATAAGAATAAACATTTAAGGAAATGTAAGAATAAAAAAAATTATTTTAAGCTTGAAGTTTATCATAATATGGAAAAGATAAAATCAAATAATTTCATTTAATTATTCACATGGATATTCTACTAGTCCAATAATCCAAGGCAATATCAATAGCCACTTTCACAATTATGGAATGCATAATGCCAGACTTCATAACCACATAGTCAAGGCCTTGTTCCAAGAATACAAATAAGATTTTGTCAAGGCCTTGTTCCAAGACACTATTCTATCTCATGAGACCTACTGATGCATTGATGATCTATAGCGGTCTCCACCCATCACTTTCTAAGTCCAATGCATTCCTCATATGAAAATGCTTAAACATATCATAAACATTCATATTAAAACAAGAATATGAAGTGTCAATACTTTATCCATAAACCATGAATGGTATTAAATTAACACATCCAAAGTCAAACATATCACAAAACCTTCAATACAATGTAGAAGTTTTGTATCATAATAAATCAACTTCAAATAATCTCACAATCCATCAAAGGATGTTGGCATAAATGAAATCAAAACTTTTTAGAGAAATATATCTTTCTATTTTGAAATAATTTAAAATTTGTATAATTATAAAATAAAACATTTATTTTCAAAATATTCTTATAATCTTGTAAGGGAAACTTTTACAATGTTATGATGGTGGAGAATAACCACACCAGCCGTATAAGTTAATAAACAATCTTACCTTAATTTTTCTGAAAAGGTCATACAATAACTTGTTTCGAAAATGACGGAAAGATTCCATTCAAAACATTTTATAAAAAAGTCAAAAAAGAGTATAAATGACTTTAAACCATAGTTGAGTAAATAGTAGAAATGTTTTGTAATACATTTTTTCGAAACATGGATGTGGATGATAAATAGGTCCCATTAGATACTCAAGTAAAAATAAACTTTGATTATAAAGAGATTGTGAAATTTACCCTTACTTTGTACTTTTCCTTGGTCAATGGTTGGTTAAAATCCATTATAATGGTAAAATAATTGTTTTTAATTTATAAAATAACTATATAATTTAATATTATATCGTATATGATCATCTAATATTTCTTTGTTAATGATATTTCAGTAGTATCAGTGTTTTGGGTGTTAACTGATTCATTTTCCTTTATATTCTTCGTTACTTAAGTAATATTTGTTATGGATAGGATGTATAGTATTCATATTCATAATGATATTAATTCTTTAAACATCACTTTTTTAATCATCAAATGAAAATTAGTCTTGAATGGAAACGATGGGGAATGAATCTCATCGCGTTCATGGAGACTGTAATCCATACGTACGCACGAGTGACAAAATCATTTTTATGATATTAAAATTGTATATAATTGGATGTTATATCATATATAAATAATGGTTATAATTTTATATTTTATATTTACATAATTTATACTCATTATTATACCCATCCAAATGATGAAGTGTTTGAATAAAAAACTACACCACGACGTGGAGATGGTAATCCGTATTTATTTTAGAATGTAAACAACAAATAAAGAGGTTGTGGATGAATAAAAGAACTTGAAAGTGGTGATGAAATATTTACCACTTCTTCGTGTTCTTACTTTTTATTTTATCAAAAGGGATACTAAGGATTGTTTTATGAATAAAGGAAGGCCTCAATGATGAAGGTAGTATAGTTGAGATGATATTTAGGCAAGGTTTGGCTGAGACAAATGGATTTGAATGTGTGAATTTGAGAGAAGGTGAAGTTTCCTTTTATAAGAGAGGTGTGGGTCACTTTAGGAAAAGCATGAAATATTATTTTATAATAAAATAATTTTCGGTTTCTAATGGCTCAAAAATAAATTATTTAAATTATAAGATGGGGATAGGTCTAAAACTTCTCAACCAATAGTTTTTAGACTAGTTTAGGTCATCATATTGACCTTCTCTTTTATATTTAAGTCTTAGTTAAGTAGTTTGTCAATTACCATGTCTCTTTGTATTTTTATATTATATGGTTAGTAAACTTACTATAAACATACAGGAGAACACCATGTGATTAATTATTAATATATATATATATCCTTCTATATTTCCTTTTTCCAAACCTTAGATTTTTAGGAATATTATATCAATTAATAATATAAAATATGTTTTAAAAACTCAATTATGTCAATTTTGACATTATTTAATAAATGATTTTTGTTAAAGCCCAAAAAAATTTATTACTTAGAAATAAATTCATATGAACAATCCTAAAATTTCATATTAACCTTTAAAATTAGTGTAATTAATCAAAAATCTAAAATTAGATTTATTTGGATAATTACAGTATCAATTATTTTAATATTTCATTATTAAGGTAAATACTACGTCATCATTGTGTCATAAATAAATTAAATTATTTAATGTCTAAAAATTATATAAAAAATATAATTATATAAGAAATAGTTTTATCTTTCCAATTAATATTTATAGTCGAATTTATCTTATGTATATCCCATTATTAAAAATGGTTTAGTTATTAAACTTTGGTTTTAACTCTTTTAACTCTCATTTAAATAAAATAATAATAAATGTCCTAATATAATACAAGTGGACTTAAATGATCATATTTTATTCCTAAGTTTGTTTTTAGTTGAATTAAACTTATCCAATGGAATTAGGACATGTGTTAGGGTAATTATGATATCATTTTTACCCTTAATTACCCTATTTACTTTTAACCGTGGTAAATAAAAGTAAAAAGTTACTATTCGCCTAAAATTATTTTCATCTTATTGAACCACATTTTACTAACTGATATTAACTATTTCTCTCAGATGTTTCAAATTTAACTCACAGAAGATGTAAAATTAAGTTTATAGAAATTTAGAGATGCTCATAAGAGCTGGGTAAAAGACATTAAATAGTTTGATAAAATTTTATATATCTAAAATTATTATAAAATGACTCCAATGAATTACGTTGAAAAAATACATGTATTATGTATATATTTTGACCTAAAATAAATTAAAATAAAATAACTAATTATTTAAAAAAAAAGTTAGTTTTAACCAATAATGCGGTGTTTTTAACTATTCATCAAAAATTAAAAGTTTTCAGAAAAGTACTAAAAATTCACCCTATGTTAATTGCAATATTCCAAATCCAAAAAATGAAGTCCATTTTGAAAGTCAAAATTTATAAAATTTCAAAAAGTGGGTTTTACTATTTATAACGACTATTTTGATTGGCCTTAGTGTGTTAGAATCTCGAAGTTGCGTACAATGCAAGCCATTGCATTATTTAAAGGGAAACGTACCATGGTAGATTGGGATGTTACAGTTATACCTACTTGATAATCTCCCACAATAAAGTCCCTATATTGGTCTTACCCATTGCATGCTACCTTAGAAACTAATTATTCTAAAAGTGTGGTCTACACACCCATAATAAATTTCATACAAGAAAAAGGTGGGTATACAATATCTCACTAAGAATCAAACTCCAAATATCTCTTACAGTTATAATACATACATTAATAATTTAGGTTAATTTTAATTTAACAAGATCCACTAAATTAGTATATAACTTAATAAACTCTTCATTAGGTCCAAATTATTAGTTGTAACCCACTTTATATCAATCACATGACATTTGGTAGTGGGACTATATATTGAAAATTTTATGAAAACATGTATAAAAAAATTGAGAATGGATATATTTCACACAAATCATTAATTTAGGATACATACCATCAAATTTCACCTAATTAATATACTTCACATTAAATAAATAAATGAATCTAGTGGAATACTCAAAATTAATATTTTTTTGTAACATATTGTATTTTTCACCAGGTGAAATTTCCTAGGGAAATTTGAAATATTCCCATTTTTTTGGATGGATTAATTATTAAATAGAGATTAAAATAATAATTATTATATTGGGAACACTTAAAAGTATTGTTTTTGGGTGAGGATTATGCCCCAAGAAGTATCTCATGGTTTTAGTTGAGTTTCATAAGCATCAGGCTATGGCATCACTGGTGTTTTGGAGAAATATAATGAGGTGCATTGTTGGTTTAGTAATGATGATCAAACATGAAACCCATTTTATTAAATATCCATGATTTGTTTAAATTGGGGAAACCCTTATGAGTAATCATGAGACATGGTGCACGTGTGCAGGGGTGACCTTCATGGGTTGAATATTGTTGTACCGGAACCATACAACTATGCTTCACCCTTATTTCTACATTACCAGTAACTACACATGGTTAGGTTCACAGTTTTTCTAACCATGTGGTCAGAATATGTAAGGGTCTTGTCCCTTTAGACAATATGTGGGCATGGTTGGCAGACAATTTACCAAACCATACGTCCAAATTGTTTATCTTATAAAATAGGGAGAAATAAAAATAGCCCCTGAATTATTTAAAGTGGTTT
This sequence comes from Viscum album, assembly GCA_963277665.1. NCBI lineage: Eukaryota > Viridiplantae > Streptophyta > Magnoliopsida > Santalales > Viscaceae > Viscum > Viscum album. The sequence continues at coordinate 1,323,205,072 of OY728143.1, forward strand.
CTTGCCCCTTTATTTCCCAAAAATGTGAAACACCTCCCCAACATTAGGTATCTACTACTCCTCCCTTCTATTATACATATTTTTATCTCCCTCATCCATTATCAGAATCACTTTCTATCAGTCTCATTGGATGAGCACCAATAATATCTTCATTCCGCATTCCCATTTCATTGTTTGCCTCTCAATATTTGGTTCTATCTCCAGGAGATCTAATTCACCCTATTTTTAGGGTGTTTTTTTCACTTTGATTTCTCTCAAACTAAATAAAATAAAAGCTGGATATCGGATAATTGTATTTTATTTGGTATAAGGTTGGTGGTATTCATCTTTTCCCTCAACATATCATCAATTTATATAATTAACCAATGTTACACTAGCCATATTTCCCAACTGGCATGTGTAAAATGTGAAATTCATGATTTAGAACCTAATTCCTTGTAAAAAATTGATTCCGCCATTTAATTTTGTCATTGGAGGTTTTTATCCTTAATGTAAACCATCCCCTATAAGGGTGTGTTCTTACATGATTATGATTATGATATTTTTTCAATTAAAACCAAATGTTGATGTGAACTTTCATATAAATTGTAAATGGGTTAACTAGTGGATTAATTGGAATGTGGAAGGGTGTGAAACTCGACTCTTTTATTCCTTAATGACCAAACCATATCCTAAGTGGTTTTTGACTTTTTTGATTGATATAAGTTTTGTAATTTTTCTTTAGAATGCATGTTAGAATGTTCTATATTATATATTTTCTTGTATGCTGTGAGCTGTTGATGGTTAGTTAACATGGCTTGAACATTTTTAGTTTATTGTTGGACTTTCAGGGAAGGTGGAATGATAATTTAATGAACCAATTATGAATTAGAGATGATTTAAATTAATGGGTAAAGGGAATGAACACTAACATTTCCCTTTGACCCTGTATATAATTCTTTGATGATTATACGTGGGTATGAAAATAAACATAACCATGGACTATTATATTATTTACTCACTTATGTATATTAATTATCCCAATATGGAATTTATATTGATTGACGGTATGGAACTGATCATTATTCCAGTATGTAACTGATTATGATTGACTATATGACATCGATCATTATTCTAGTATGGAATCGATGTGGATTGAGGAAATATAACCGATCCATATTAATGTATAGATCCGAGTTGGGGGATCAAGGTATAGAACCTATGAATTGCATATACAATCATGTATCTAGACATAGGTCACCCAAGTTATTTCCTTGAGACCCAAACCATGTAGGTCTACATTTTATAATATGTAATTCTGTATGGGGGTCAAGGTATGGTATTTTCAACCTTAGTATACATTTATATCATGATGATATTAGGACACCTTGGTTAGTGGCCTTCAGTCCTGGCACTTGTGGGTCTGATACTTGATACATGATATATCTAACATGTTCATAGTTGATGCTTTAATCATTATGTTGTTACTTTTAATTCATAGAATACCTTTTACTATCTTCCAATTAGACCTTTGGTAATGGTGATCCGTTTATCTTACTGATAGGTATGGCACTTGGGTATGAGACCCCTATTGATATATGATCCCCTTATGTGGATTTGTATCAATGTTCAAGTCAAAACCAGTGCATGTGTATCTGTGAAAATTATTTCCTGATGTTTGAATATATATATATATATATATATGTACATGATATCATGTATGTTGAGATATTCTGGCTCAGGAATATGTAGGTTTGGTTAGCTAGGTGTCCTTGAGAAACCTGAGCTCAGATTTTTTATATTATTTATTTATTTACTGCTTTATAAGTTATACCTTCACACTTATATATTTTATATTCATGAACTAGATAGCGTTATACACCAATGGTGGGGTACTATTGAGTATATGTCTCACCTTTCTTAGGATTCCATTGCACTTGGGTACCAGAACATACCTCATGGTTGCAAGTTGGTGGATAATTTCTTATGTTGTTCATTATACATGGGATATTAGGTTCATAAGGAGCTCAGGATACTCATTGAGTTATCCCTCTAGGATTTCATTCATTTTTATACATGTAATGAATTTTATGTACTATTTTATGTTACTTATTTAGTTTATGTAGTCTCATATGGACATGAAATCATAGTTGTATTATCATTTTTAATACATGTAATGAAATGTATGTCATATTTTATGTTATTTAGTTTACGTTACTTATAATGATAATATAAATCACGTGGGAATGACTAAGTGGTAGGGATGAGACTACTGTTAATTTTGTTCATTATTATTGTTGATTGTGATTTCAATATGGGTGTTTAGTTTAATTGTTATTTCATAATGATTTATGAGATTACGGTGTTTCACCCTTGTCCTAGTATATCAAGTAAGTATTGATGCGTGGATCATTATAGGCATAGAGATATTCACATGCCATGCGATGTAGGTGACATGTTTAAACATCATGATATTGAGATGTACCTTGTGTGTTTTAGAATAATTCTTATATATATACCTTATTTATGTGATTTATTAGCATTCATGCCAAAAAATAGGTTTATATTATTATATTTCCATGTTTCATGATTATTTATCATGTTTATCTTCTTGTCATTATTAAATAATTAATTTACATGTTAATTTTTGATGCTTATGTTCCTGTTTACCATTTTTACCTATATTAATTTATATGTTCTATAATGCTTGGTGACTACTATGGAAAATGGTTAGTTAATTAAAATGTCTTCACCAACTAAAGATGTGTTTTCCTGCATAGCTTGATGGTGGAGTTCTATTTGAATAACTTATTAGGACATGCTTGTTCCAAAAACCATTGGTTTAATGGGTCAAAACATAAGGGTTAGGGTTAGATGGGAGACAATTTTGAATATATAAATGGTATGTTAATTTTATAAATTTATAATTTTTTAACCATATAAATGAACAAACATTTATGAGTTGGATTATAACATCACGATATTTTAAAAAAAAGAGATTTTATTCAATAGCATAAAGGGAACATAATAATTAGTTTATCTTATGATACACACAACAACGTGTTTCTTAAATATCTTACATTACACACAAAACCGATTTTATCTTTCATTGCACAGAGCCCAAGGATTTTTATGTTCGATAGTGTATTCAATATGCAACACCAAACTTAAATGACCCATGATATATATTATCGTTATAACCTAAATGTTGGAATGGTGGGTATGAACATGATTAACTGAATTATGAAAATATGGTTTACAAATTAATATATACTTAATTATTTGGTGACCAATTAATTATAAATGAAAATAAAATCCATTAAAAAAAGAAATATTTTTTTGAAAAACAATTTTAATGATGACAAGTGTGTGTTATACAAATGAATTAAAAAACATTATTATTTGATTATATTAATTTAATTTATATATAATATATTCATTATAATGTTTAACATTCATTCAATGTGATTTCTATATATAAAATAAAATTAAATAAGTTTTCACTTAAAACTACAAATTTTTTAAAAAAAGTTTTTTCTCCTTTTTGTATTACACTTATTTTAAAATATTTTTTAATTTTTTTTATAAAATTTATTTTAGAAAAAATAATTTATATTTTGAAGTGATCTACCAAAATTTAGTCTGTGTAAAATATTCATATTTTTAAAAAAATATTACCTAAGTTATATTTAATTCACTTAATTACTTTTAATCAACTTTATATTGGTTTTTATTATAATTTTAATTTTGGGTTTAAAAATGGGTTGTTCTAAAAATTATTTTAAAAATCATAATGTTTCACCTTTTTAATTAATTAAAATTCTCCCTTATTGAAATGTTTTAAATGAAGTTTATATAATTTATATAATTAAATATAAATTTATTTTCATAAAATTATTATTATTAGTCACAAATTTAATGTAGAATGATCTTTTTCTCAAAAAAATACACTTCTTAAAAACCCATTTTCTCACCAAATCAACAGGATTAATATTAAATAAAAAATTTCCATTTATGTAAATAGAATTTGAAAAAATGGATTCCATATATGTAATATTAATAATTTCTAATTTACAATAAGGTCAAAATAATTTTTTAACCAATGTGATTAGTGAAAACAGTTAAAATTAATTATAGTGATTAAGATTAAAATGAGTTTACTTAGTGGATAAATTTTAAACATAAGGGTCCAAATTATATATAAAGTTTACTAAATCACATTAGATGGAAATATTTAGACCTAAAACCTTATATTCTAATGTTTTGTAAATTATTGGTGCATGGTGGTATGAAAAAACATAGGTGGAATTCTCTCTTTCAAAAATTTACATGTTTTCCCCTCACACCACTTATAAATGGCCACCCCATATCATACATTATTCATACTTCACAAGCCATTTGTCTCATCCAAACCATAAACAAATAACTTCCCATATTCTCTCACAACATCCTAGAGGCCTTAGTTTGGTCATAAATCCATCCTTTAAAGGATTTAGTGCAAACCAAAGGAGTATACCTGAATAATTGGTAACTATCATCAACCAGAAGTTTTAGTTTATATATCCCTCCAACTCCATAATGTTTTATTATATTAGGCTTATATCATAACAACCTAATCCAATATATAATTATATTTTGTTATGATAAATCTACAACCTAAAACCAGACACACATCCATTAAATGGTTTATGAAATCATTGTTCATGTGTATGGCTAACTACCGCCTCTTGAATCGATGTCATTCATTTTTCCATTACCACCATTGAAGGTTGGGAATAATGGTGGAAATAATATTTACATAAATATATGATATATATGATATATATTGTTTTATAAGGATTTTGGAATTACTATATAACACATACCTTCCTGATTTACATTATGAAAGAATACGATAATGTCGTTCATGTGTGAGGCGGACTACCACCTCGTTAAGTGAATTGATTCGTTAATTCTATACATGGAATTTATTAAGGGTGGGATTAATAAACATATGAGATGTATATTAATTCAAAAATATACTTTAATGATAATATATATATCATTTTTTTCTTTCTTTAAATACAAAAAGAAAATTGAAACAATGTTCATGTGTACATATGACCTACCATCTCCAAGAACGATGTATTTCAATTACTATCACAAAAATAAATGTATTAATATAAATACACATGTAATAAATTTATATTATATTTATATAATGTTTTAAATTATAAATATTATGAAATCATGATCAATGTAAGGGACTAAAAATTAAATGTCAAAACATATAGTTTAAGAAAGTGGTTATTACACGAAAGATAACATTAACATTGAATCATTAATAAATAGGAAATAAAATGTCACAATAAAATAATATATGGTATAATTTATATGAATATGTATATTTAATCTATGTATAATAAACTCATATTTATTATAAATTCGTTTAAATTATGACTAACCAAAAAGAAGCACGAGGTTAGGGTTTTTCTCATAATACTTGTATTTTTGGGAGATTTTTGTCATATTCAATAACTATTTTTGTTGTTTGGTGTTTATTATACCCATTGATTTATTATATTAATTATATCCTCAAATTTATTGATATTTTCATATAAATTTTTGGAATTCTCTTTCAAAGTGGTTTTCAGTTTCAACGTTACCAATACGGTAAGGTATTTTTGGCTCAAATTTCATTATTTGAGATTCATGGTATATTTTACAGCTATATTATTTAATGTGGTGTATATAATACACCTTTGACGTGTAATATCTGGGGTAATTCTTTATTAATACTAATTTTTTTTTTCATTTCAATTATTTCATCGAAGGGGATTCGAATTAAAATTTACCAAGTGGTAATGGTTTTTAAAACTCAATTCTTATTTATTGGGTTATATTACGTCTTCATTATCATTAATTTTATAATATTATGTTTATAATTATTTTTGATTATTTTATGTTTTATTTAAATTTTTCATATGTGTATTTATAATTTATACACATAATTGATTCATTGGTTGATTATCACTTCAATGTAATTATCAATCCAATGATTTACTTCACAATCTCATTTTAATTAGTATTGTTAAATTTTAACTAAAGGAAATTGTATGATTATATTTTACCAAATCATTTTAGTCTATTATTCTATTTTTATTCATGATATTTTAATTATTTTTTCTATTTAAACTCTTTTGTACTTATAATGCTTTATAATTTTTTTAAGAAAATTTGATTTTGGTTCTCACTTTTTTCAGAAATCTGTTTTCTTCCAAAACCATGTTTTGTACAAATTATTTCAAAAATATATTTAAAATTTTTTAAAATGAATTTTTAAATAAAATTTTCTCCATTTTTTCTAAAAAAATGCATTCAATGGAATGTCCTTGTCTCTTTCCTATCAAGACACTTTTGTAACCTTTTTACCATGAAAAAGGAATGTCCTTTCCAACTTGAACAGAGTTACTCCCCGATATGACTATTTTTTATTTGAATATTATTTTTAAATTTTACAAGGATATTATAAAATAATTTTTTATTAATATATTTTAAATTCTTGTTGTTCAAAAAATATTTTTTATAACAATGTATTTTTAAAATGTTTTACGTTTTAAAAATTTATTTTCAAAATGATAATGATAATTTCCCCAAGAATGTTTTTAATGAACTTATATTTGTATTTCCATTCATTAACGTCAATAAACCTTGTTTTTACTTATCCTTTACTGAGAATATTTTGTATTTATATCTCCTCATTGTTCTATGGATGAATTAAGATTATTTTAAATAGATTGTTATGAAACCCATTTCTTTTCACTGGGTTAATCATGATTCAGAGAGATTTTTATAGAACCCATTTAATTTTCACATCATAATTATGTTTCAATTAAATTTACATGAAACAGATTTTTCCATGATTTAGTTAGGTTATGAAATAATAATGATCATTTATATGAATTTTATGATGAAATAAAATCTCTATGTGCTTTATTCTTGTTTTGGTTTTTGGAGACTATATATGAAGAGGTGGCCTTGATAGTTTCAGGTGATACCATTACATATTATACAATAGGGTTTCCCATATAGTATTAGTTAGGCATGTTATAGTTAATATGGTGGGGAAATTAAAATAGCATCAGGTGTTCCTGTTATATCTTATACAATGGCTGCACCCAAATAGTGCTCCAATGCATCAAGTAATTATAATCTTAGATATCGACAATATGTTTATTCCAATTAAAAGGTTTTTCGAAGGTTTTTATGAATATTATGTTCAAAGTTAAGAAAGAGGGTTTTAATTTCTTTTTTAGGTTTATAATGTTTCTTATGATCAATATTGATATCACTTGGTTCATGATTGTTGATTTAATGAAACTTTCATTAAACATTTTCTAATATTTTATGATCTATGTATTGATGGGTATGAGTTCTTTTATTATTCACTCATGAACTATGATTATATTGGCAAACACTTATTGAGTTATTATGCTCATTGATGTTAATAAATTAGTAATTCTTATGTTTACCCTTACTGAGAATTTGATCTCACCCTTATTTGGTTTCCTTTTCCCCAGGTTATATAGAATGAGGCTGAATGAATTATCTCTAGAATAGATTTTATATGGATGTTGATGATGACAAATTAATGTGAAATAATAAAAGCTAGGTAAATTGGGTAAAATTATCATTCAACTACATGTTTACAATTTGTGTAAGAGTATTTTGAATTCAAAAAAAATATAAACCTAAACTTTCCTTGAGAATGTAAGTGATATATGTTTTCATTTTTATTTTGTAAGGTTTGAATGGAAAAAATTGGGTCACAATTATCAGCATCAGAGACAAAAATATAAATTTTATGATTTTAGTATAGGATCTGGACGTGTAGGTCCTGGGATGTTATTGTTGGTATCATAAGTCATTTTATATATATTTGGTGATAAATATTTTAAAATGTGACGTTATCTTAAGAGTTATGGATACCGTGATAAGTCTTCAATATTAAAGATGATCATAGGATCAAATACCTAGACAACCCTTTGAGGTTTTAAGTGAGATACGTCAATGTGATTAATGATGTTTTAGGAGACTTTATATTGGTTTGGGGTATTCTTAAACCCTAGGATAAACATTAAGTATTTTTTATGGAAAAATTATTTTTATTCATCTTCAATTAAAAAAGTAAAATCATATGTCTAGGTAAAAATATGTCACATCCAGCAAGGTCGTGGGTCTTGAACCCAAAACCATTGTACGATAAGTGTTCTGTGCCTTCTAATGGATTATGTGCTGTTATGGTTAGTATGAAATTTTTACTGGTAAAGATTAAGTTTATTTGGAAAACATTTGATATTTTATTTTAGGAATAAAAATTGATTTATTTTGGTAAAATATATGTTTAAATCCTTATAATCTTTGTTTTTTAAACCTATCCAATAAATGATTGAATAATTTTAAAGATAGTTGTTTATTGAAGGATTTGTTTTGAAATTTTTTTACTAATGTTAATATTCTGGGATTAATATATACTTTTTTAATCTTTTTGGGAGTTATGTTACCATATGCTAACATTTTTTATTTTAGTTAATGTCTAGAGATAAAAAAAAATCTTGTTATGATTTTATGGATTATGTGGTCCTTTAAGAGTTTATTTTTGTTCTTAAGAGAAGAAACAATTCTTTCTAAATACACATCATTGAATAAAAAATGACATAGTTTTGAAAATTGATTAAATGATGACATTTGACTCATCAAGTATGTTTCCAAAATCTATTAGTCTAGATGGTATGAATATCTATCAACTGTAGAAAAAATATCTTGAAAGAAGATTATTATCCTAGAAACGTTAATTTTGATGAACCATAGTCTTTTTTAACATAAAATATATATTTTTTAAGGCCCGTAAATTTCCATTGATCATTCACTTTATTGGGATCAATGACCTCAATCACTATGTATAATTATTTATATTTTTCCTCCATTCCCACATATATTCTAATATTTTAAAACCTAGTTATGTGTTATTCCATATGAACCTCATTATTCCATTTCACTTATATCAAGAAAATATTTAATTAAACGTTTTTTATGATGTGGGTTTATAGAAAAATTATTTTCAATGTTCACCCTCTGATTATTAAGATAAAATTCAAATTGTGAGGTTGTAATTTTTTAAATGGGGGTGGATATAACACACTAATATTTTAAAAGAATATAATTATATTCTATGGAATAATGTGAATAAAACACAATGTTTATCTTATGATACATGGAGTAATTATTTACTTAAATATCTTATTTTATATAAAATAATTTTTAGATTTCACTACATGCAACTGTTATATTTTTATATTCGATAGAGTATCAACAAAGAACACCAAAATTAAATGGCCAAAGATATATACTACCATTATAACCAATTAATTTGAATGGTGGGTATGAAAATGATTAACTAAAATTTTAAAATATGGCTTACCAATTTATATATAATGAAATATTTAGTGACCAATTAATTATAAATGATAATAAAACCATTTTAACATAAAATGAAATATTTTTTTGAAAACAATATTTTAATGGTCACATGTGTGTTTCATTCCAATAAATTAAAAAATAAATATTTCTAAATTATATTAATAAAATTTATATATAATACTATTATTCTAATGTTTAATATTTATCCTACGTGTTTTTTAATCATGATATAAAAATAAATCCAATTTTTCACATAAAACGATATATTTATCAAAAAAGAAGTTTTGTCACATTTTTATGACACAAAAATTTTGAATCTAATTTTTATAAATTTAATAAAATTATGTTGAAAAAATAAAATTCATTATTAATTTAAAATTTTAGTTTGGGTGGAGCTTTGGTTTTTTTTGAAAATATAGATTTTTTTTGTGAAAAATTAAAATACTAATTTTTGTAAATAACATTTTTTTCAATAAGTTATGTAATTTAAAAGTATCAATATGTAGTGAATAAAATTATAATTAAATATAAGTTATATTTAATCATATTATTTAATTTTAATCAAATATATAAATTTTTTGGTTTATGTGTGTTTTTGGGTGTAAAAATAATGTTTTTCTAAAAAACTTAAAATGCATAATGTCTCCCCTTTTTAATTAAATGAAATAAAACATAACAGATTTTTTTAAAATTAAATTAATATAATATATATAAATAAATATTAATTTATTTTCATAAAATGATTATTATTAGCTGTATAGTTATTGTAGAATCTTTTTTTCTAAAAAAATACTCTTCTTAAAAACCATTTGTCTCACCGAATCTATAAGATTAATATTAAATAAAAAATTTCTTCTTATATAAATTTAATTTGTAAAAAATTATTCCCTAATTGAAATAACTATAATTTATAATTTTGAATAAGTGCAAATTTTTTTTTGAACAAAGTGATTTGTGAAAACAGTAAAAAATAATGACAATGATTAAGGTACAAATGAGTTTACTTAGTTGTTAAAAATTAAACCTAATGAGACAAATGACCTAAAAAATTATCCAATATCATTTTATTTAAATATTTAGACCTTATTAACTATATTATTAGTTTTTTTAATTATCATAACCTGGTTACATGTGAAAACATGGGTGCATTTAACTCCTTCAAGAATTTACAAGTTTTCTACTAACCCATATTATAAAAGAGCAACCTCTCCTCCTTTATTTACACCTCTCAAGACATTTAAAGTATCCAAAACCAGACCATATCACATAACAAACTACCTCCCCTTATCCTATAGGAATTATCTTTTTAAAAAAGTTATCCTTTAAAGGATTTAGTAAAAAACTAAAGAGGATATCCGAATAAGAGGTAACGATCATTAACGAGCATTTTTATTTTATATATTCCTACACCTCCATAAATTATTTGTATATCATTACTATATAATAAAATCAGTATCTTAAATTTAAAGAGATATTTTTATATTAATGGTCTTATTTACAACAAGAAAAACTTCCATAAAATGGACTACAAAATAATTATTTGTGTATATGGCGGACTACCACGTCATGTACTAATATCATTCATTTTTACAATACCAACATTCAAGGATGGTAATAATGAAAGACATACTATTTATATATTATATATATATGATATATATCATATTTATGATGTGATTATGATTCATTTTTATTATATAACGAATACATTCATTCTTCACATTTTTTTGAGAATACGATAACATAGATCGTGAGTATGACAAATGACTTCCTCACAAAGTGATGTGATTCATTCATGCTTTACTTAGAATTTATTAAGGATCGATTTAACTAGAATATGTTTCATCTATGAAATAAATTTATAATATAATGATAATATATATATATATATCATTTAATTTTCATTATTTTTATAGGAAAAGAAAATAAAAATATCCTTCATCCGTACGTACAACCTACAATCTCTTTGAATGGTGCATTTCAGTTCCCATCACAAAATTTTATGAATTATTATAAATAAATATCTAAATATTACATATTATATTTATATGATGTTTTAAAATTTTCAAATGATGAAATCATGATCAAATCAAACAAACCAAAAAACATTTCAAAACATATACACAAAACAAAGTAGTTATTACGCGAAACGTAACATTAACATAGAATTGTGAATAATAGGTAATAAAAGGTCCTAATATAATAATATATGGTAATATATATAAATATTACTATCTAATATTTTTTTGATAAAATTAAACTCACTATACATGAGTTTAATAAATGATCAACCAAAAGGAAGTGGGAGGTAATAATTTTTCTCATCTCAATCTTATTTATATGATATGTATGTTGTATTCACCAACTGTTTTTTATGGTCTATATAGTTCCCATGTATGTATTTTTTTAACAATAAGAATAAAGTTATGAGTATTTTCCTAACCATTTAAGGATATATTTTTCAAGTATTTTATGGTTTCATAGTCACCAAAATTGTAAGAGATTTATGTCAAAATTTTCCTTCTTCAAGACATGTGTTATGTTATACACTTATATTATTTTTTTAGTTTATATATAAAAAATTTGACATGTAATATCATGAATACTAAATTATTAATTTTATATTATGTTTCTATTTTAATTATTTTATCTAAGGGTATTTTAATTAAATGTTACCAAGTGGTAAAGAATTCCATCACTCAATTCCTTTTCATTAGGTCATATTACGTCCTCATTGTCATTAACATTGAATGATTATATGTATAATGAATTTTTATTATCTTATATTTTATTTTAAATTGTTTTAAATCTATTTATAATTGATAGAAAAAATTGATTCATTGGAGGATTTTTACTTCAATGTAATTATCTTTCTAAGGGTTTACATAATAATATAATTTTAACCAGGATTGTTTACACATAAATTTACAATAAAAGAACAGAATTGATAAATGTTTAATAAACCCTTAAAAATTTCCCCATATGGTTATTAAAAAAAATTCATCTAATTGTACCATTTTCGCACACTTTTGTACTTAAATTGTTTTATAAAATATTTTTAAGAAAATTAATCTATGTTTCTCTCTTTCTGTAAAACATATGTTTTCTTCCAAAACCATGTTTTTAAAAAAAATCATAAATATTTTTAATATTTTTTTAAAATGATTTATTAAAGATATTTTTACCCAATGTTTACAAAAAAGGGGTTTCCATGAAATCTTCTTGTCTATTTTCGATCAATTCCCTTTTTTAACCTTCTTACTATGAAAAAGGAATATTGTTTATAACTTGTATAAAATTACTTACTGAAATGATCGTCATCTATTTGGAGATTCCTTTGAAATTTTATGATGTTATTTTTAAATTAAATGTTTTATTAATATTATGGAAATTATTATTTTTTAAACAAAAAAATTAAAAAATAACATCATAAAATTTTCTTATTCCTTAAAAAGTGATGTTTAAAAACGAAGAGGATATTTTTCTCAATAATGTTTTAATGATTATTTAATGGTATTTAAATTCATCAAAGTAAACAACCCATGTTGTTACTTATACTCCACTATGTGTATTTTATAATTATACTATCCTCAATGTTTTCAAGATGTATTAATATTGTTTTAATGAAATATCTGTGGAACTTGTTTCTTTTCATATTCTAGTCATGTTTAAAAGAGATTATAATATAATTTGTTTGATTACCATGTTTTGGTCATGATTTAAGGATATTTACATGACAATGATTTATTTTCCATGGGTTAATTAGGTTATTAAATAATAATGATTTATTCTATGAGTTTTATGATGAAATAAAAGCTCCATGTAATTTATTTATACAGGGGTTCTTGTAAAATATATATAATGGGGTGGACTATATATAATCAGATGATCCTACTACTTCTTGTATGATTGGGTGGGAAAGATTGTTCCAAGTTATCCTATTACAACTTATATAATGGGGAATCCTAGATAGCACAGGGTGATCCCATTTTAGATTATATGATGGGTGCACCCAAATAACACTCCAATGCATTGGGTAATGATAATATTGGATGTCAGATGTATGGTTATTCCAATTAAAATGATTTTTATGGTTTTTAGGAGTATGATGATCCAAGTTAAAAACAAGAGTTTTAATTACTTGTTTTGGGTATACAATGATTCTTAGAATAAATATTGATCTCACATGTCTCATGATTATTAATTATATAGACTCTTTCCATTACTATGTTTTCATATTTTATGATCAATGTAATGATGGGTATGATTTCTTTCATGATTCACTCATATGATATGATTATGTTGTCATACCCATTTGCACTTATTATACACATTGATGACATTAAATTGGTAATTCTTATGTTTACCCTTACCAAACATTTGATCTCGCCCTTTATATGTTTAATGTTCCCCATGTTATAAATAACGAGTTTGTGCAAATCATGTCTAGTATGGATTTCCTATATATGATGAAAATGACATAATGTGAAATAATTAATGATGGGTTAAGTTGTAGAAATGACCATTTAATAGTATGGGTATCATTTATGTCAGTTTTTCTTCTGATTCTATAAAACACTAAACCTAAATGGTCTTTGATAATGTAAGTGATCCATGTTTTCATTTTTATGTATTAAGGTTTTAATAGTAAAATTAACTAACAATTATTAGAAAAATATCTTGAAATATAACGTTTATGATGTCAACAAAAGATCTGAGAATGATGGTCTGGGATTTTTATATTGATATACCTTGATATTGTTGAATAAATGTAAAAGATATTAAATTTTGACATTAAATGATTTTGTTTCTTTTATTAAGGCTTGTATCTCTACTATTTTGGTATGATTTCCCGTTTGACTAAATTTAAAAATGTACATCTAGGCCCAAGTAGGTCATTTGGGCATTCCCTTTTTATGATAAAACCACTAAGGGTGTTTTGGAACCTTATTAATTAAATTCAACCACTGTTGGTTGGAATTTTAGATGGACCCAGAACAAAATGATGGGACCCTTGTAGGTCACCTTTATGTTGACATTCATACATTGTTAACCCCTTGATGGTAAGTTATGTTATATAGGGATGGTTATTTAAAGTTACTACAATTGGTTATATGGGTCACATATAGATGTATAGTTGAATCTCACTTGACCACTCCCTCCTTAATTTATCATAGACATTTTTTTGAATTTTACTTATTTAATGAATTAGTTAATTAAAATTAAATCTTCAACCTAAATTGTGTTTCCCCTATAGTTTTTTATTGATTTTTTATATATAATCCCAATTATGAGAACCCTATGGATAAATAAAATGTATAAAATGAATTTATGTGATAAATTTCTTAATCATGTTAGGAGTTAAAATAAATAAATAATAATTGAAAGGATTTTTTTTAAAAAAGTTCATGTCTGCCTTTTGGTGTTAGCTAAATATATTTTCATGTAAAATATTGTTTATAACCTCTTCTTTATGTTTAAATTAAGTCTTAAAAATGTTTAAATCAAATGTAAATAAATGGATCATCTTAAATGAAACCTTAAATTGGTACTTTAGTATTATCCCCTTTGTATGATTAGTTTAAATGTTTCCTTGAGAATGCCTTAATTCAAGAATGTGATCAATTTCTATACATTTATGTAACTTTTATTAGGTTATGTTGAACCTAAATAAAATGTGGTATGTCCTAGTGATCCTTTTTCACATGTTACCTAATTAGATGGTTGACTCATTTTACTCAGTAAGGGGACAACCTAGGGCTGGTAGTTCCCTCATAACCTTAAAAACCTTATGAAAATGCTTTTCAAGAGTTTTAGATGTGTGATACTGTTCGGGAGATTATTATCCCGAGTAGGAACCTTAGTGAGGTAATGAAACCCTCATCTTAATGATTAGTCATTTGGATGTGTTGAGACTTTTTGAGGGCATGAAATTTAGGTAATTCTTAGATTCAATAGGTTAGGAAGTCCTAGTGCTTGGTCAAGCACTTGGTTTGTTATGTCCCCTTTATTCCTTAGTGATGGATGACTTTGAATGTTGTCATCTAGGTTAACGATTGTATAGGTTAATATGACTCCAGTCTTAAATATTTTATATGGTCCATTAGATACTTGAATTTATGGGGCTGATAAGCCTATGGATATTATTTGGTGATGTATTATTATATTGATGAGATTTTGGGGTAGTGTGCATCAATATTTGTGATATCTGTTTCGTTTATGGAAGAATATATTAAAATATATGTGTTTTATTATAATTGATTAAATATTTATTTTTTTATTATTGAATCACATGCCATCTTCAAAAAAGAGTGACCTGGGTGATAAAGGAATTTTGACTCATTCCAAAACATGGGTTGACATTTCAAATATGATCGAACGTTTTGAAACAATGGTCAGTTTTTTAGGATTTTATGCCTATTGATATTTAATTCATGGGCATGGATCATAGGATTGTAACACAAACTTAAAAAGAGAAACTCTCACAATGTTCTTTTAAGTGGAAAGTTTTTTTAATTTTTTTAATGGTAACTTGGTAAATGTTTGTTGGCCACGTCCAGGACCCAGAGTTAGTGGTCTATAGAACATGTGTCATGGAGTGTGTTTTTGTTTCCTATAAATGAGGAAAAGGACACTCCTAAGGTGGGGAGAGTCATGTAGAATTTTTCATGTCGTGTCCTCCATGTAGAGGGAGAACAACCATTAATTAACCATTTAGAAATGTTTGGATTTTCTTTTGAACACCATTGGGATGGTGAGTTATAGAAATGCGCCAGTGTTTTTAATACAACATGATAACGAAAGGGTTAGTTGTGGGCACAACCATACCGTTGAGGATAATTTTGGTCAGATTGGTCCTAGATTGGTTATTTTTGAGTGCTATTGATATGGCTTAGTTGGTAAAGAAATTGTGTTCATTTGATGATGATACATCGGCTGGGGAAACTAAGTATCTTAAAAAAGAGTAAACCAGAGATGGTTTAGCTATTCCTATTGTATGTATTTTGATACGGTTGGCTAAAAATAGTCTATCCAATTCATCAAGTATATGATGGAATAATCTTAGATATTTTTAGTAATTATTACTATCCACTTATTGTACTCCTAATTTTGAGGTGATCATGCCACCTATCTTGAGATTTTATAGGACACACTAAGAAAGAATCAGTTATACATAGAGCTAATAAAATAAATAATTTACATGCCTTTTAGATTGATAAACATACACTGAGGGATTTTTGCTCTAAAAGCATTGTTGTTTTGAGATTCATGGTTTTCCCTGAGTGGTTTATGGGTTTTTAATAGGAATTAATTGTATAGACAGAAAAAAACCAGCTGACTCTTAACATGATTGAAGTTGGGATCTGTCTATGTTTGGATGCATGGATTCTTAGGCTATACACTGGCATATCACATGTAGACATTAGTATATAGACTACCTTGTATGAACTCATTTTACTCTAATTGATGATTCAAATATTACCATAGACTTCATTCAGGCATAGATGTGATGTTTTGAGGGTGATGATTTAAGTGTTCTAGATCAGGTATACACCAATGTTCATGTTGGGGCATGACAATATGAATTAATGTTTTTTAAGATATTTCACCAAAATCTTGTTACAGTATTTGGTGAGCGTGATCAGAGAAATATCGAGGTATATTTATTTAAGAAAAGTTGTTTCATATTTAATCTTCATGGTTAAACATACCATTCACAAACCAAAATATGAAACCACTTTTCTTAAATAAGAGTTATTTTTTAAACGTGTCACCCTATATGGGTAACCGTGAGGCACAGATTAGGTGTGTATGGGTTATCTGCATGGGCTATGCACAATTTTCCAAAATTGTGTTCCTAGCCCACACCCTTGGTGCCACTTAACTAGTAGCTACACATGATCAGGCACACAATTTTCTAAATAATCTAGTCAGACTAAGAAGGAGGCCTATTCCTTTGGATAGTTGGTTTGAATTTTTAGAACATGGTTTTATAAACCATGTATCTATTCCATATATCTCTTAAAATATGTAAAACTAAAATTTTCTAACATCCATGTTTAAAGGAATTTCTTACCTCTTTCTTTCCCTACCCCACACAGCACCTCCACCATGTGTGGGATATCCTCCTCCTCTTTCCTCTTAGGAATGTAGCCATATACATCATCCAATTTTTCAAGAACCTTCCATCCATATCATTGGATCTGTATCAGTAATCTCTCCATTACCCTTGACCCTTTAATTATTTGTCCGTATATCTTTGGCACTATCTCAGTGCGTGATTATTCACCCAATTTTCAAGGTGTTTGTTTTTTCATTGATTTTATAAAAATTGATCAAATAAAATATTAATATTGGACGAGTGGAATTTCTTTAGTATATGGTAGGTGGTAATCATATTTTCCATCAAACTCTTGTCAATTAATAAAATGTGTCATTGTGCTACTCACTGTATTTCCATGAGATGCCTCTATAATGTAAAGTTCAAGATGTACAAACATATTACATGTACTAAAAGGATGTGACCATTAAATTTTATCATTTTAGGTTTCTCAACTCAACATAAACCAACCACTACATGGTTGTTTTTTCATACCTATGATTAAGACATTTTTTTAATAAAACCACCTATTGAGGTGAGCTATCTTATAAAATTTAAAGGTGTTAACCAAAGGATTAGATGGAACATGTAAGGGTGTAACAATCTACTATATTATTACTTAGTAACAAAACCATCCTTTAATAGGTTGTGTGCTTTTTCATATTGTGGTTTGGACCATGTAGGGGGATTGAGGCATAGTACATGCGACCTCTATATACATACATATCTAGATGATATTAGGATCACTTGGTCAATGGACATGGGTCCTAGCCCTCATGGGTCTCATAATTGATACATGATATATCTGGCATGTGTCATAGCTTATTATTTACTCTTTATATAGTTTTTTTCATTCATATACTACCTTTGACTAGTTTCTGTTTAGACCATTGGGCATTGGTGCCTCCTTTATCATGCTGATAGTTATGACACCTGGGTATGACACCCCTATTAATATATGATCCCATTATATGGATTCCATGGTATTAAACACTTGGTCCATGACATGTGTACACATATCTTTGAAAACAATTTCATAACGTATGTATATATATACATGATGGAAGGTATCTAGGGATATTTTGTCATAGGTTCAAGTAGGTATCGTCGATCATGCATCCATTAGGAACCCAAGATAGACATATTTATTTATTTACTACAATATCAGTTATACCTATACACTATTTTATTTTATATTTATAGACTGAATAGACTTAGACACCATTTGTGGTGTCCTACTATGTATATCTTACACCCTATTCAGGCCCCCACTGTAATGGGGTACCTGAACAGACCTCATCATTATAGGTTTATAGATTATTCGTTAAGTTGTTTTTTATACATGGGATATACGGGGAGCATGATTTGGATAAATCATAGGATTATCAAGGAGGTATCCCTATGTTATTTTATTTTATTTTTAAAAATACACTACATTTTATCACCACTTTTATATTACTTATTTAGTGTATATAGCCTCATATATACATTCATGCATAGTTGTATTTTGGGCATTAACTATATTCCCAGTTACTATTACAATAATTCTTTTATAATTATATTGATTGATTGATTCATGTTTATACCTCTAAGCTACTATGATCATGAGGGTATATTCTCGCCACCTTACTATCATTATATCATCACTGCTAGCCTGTAGCCTCTGGCGTAAAAGGAGGCATGCTTGAGGCCCATTCAAAAATCATCTTGGGGAATTGTATTAGTGGCAATAAGGCTGGGAAACTATTTATTTAATATTAATAATGAAAAAATAAACCATGAAAATATGGAAGATGGGTTATAGCCTGGCCATAAGTGATCTATCAAAATAGATATTAATCAACTCTGACAATGAAAAATGGAAAATTAAACTTGAGAAGGAGAGTACATCATTAGTTATTACTATTTAATAAAGTATCTACTGGGTACCCACTTTAAGGTCATTGGTGACCCACCAATTGCTATGACACCATTTTATTATATCCTCTTGGTACCCAATACTAGACCAATAGTCGTTTGGTTACATATGTCATCATGAAGGATGGGAAGAATCCATAGCCAAATATATGAAACAAAACTCTAATGTGACACCCAATAGATTTTTTATACTAAACTATAAATTTTTTGAGTATTAATTTGAGTTAAATTGTTTTTTGAGGTGATATGTAATTCTCCTAAAATTATGGAGGGGACTATGTCATGGATGGGAGTGGATGTGTCATTGAAACACTAGATGCCTCTTGGGAATGACAGTTTTGATTTGGGGTACTTGAGGTTGAACATTGGTTCCACTACCAATTTACACTTGGACTCACCATGGTTAAGGTGATATAGTGTAGGAAATCAATTCAAATGAGCTCTATGACATGGAGTCAGAGGCTGTGGAATGCAATTATATGGTGGTGAGTTTGATTTTTTGACCTTTTATGGGTATAACTATGACATGGTTCAAGGGATACTTCATGGTCCTGTGAAGGATAAATATGATATGGAAGAGGTAACCACCATGTTTTTTGAAAGAATGTTTTATTAGGTGTTATTATGGTGTAGAACAATGGATTTCACCACCATCACAGGTAAAAAACAAATGATAATGGTATGGATTATGGTTTTATTGTGTGGTCTTATTGTTGGGCAAAAATCCCTCAAGGCATCATTGAAGCATTTTTGAGGTGATTGTGTTTGTTGACAAATTGGACATCTGAGTGGTGATTGTTGACAAAGAAAAACAATGACATACAAATTTTTTGACAAATAGGATTTCATGATGGAATGTAGAGTTCAAGAGCTGAGGTCAATGATCCATGTTTTATTCAAGAACGTCGACAAAAGGAATGGATGATCTGGAGGTGGTACAAAGGAACAAATACAAGGTGGCACCGTTTTCCACTGTTTGCAAAATTTTTGGGCCTGAAAATCGACAAATGAAGAAAAGTGTTTTTGGAAAAGGGACTTGCGCGCTGAGGACTTGGAGTATAGGAAACTTGCATTCCATATGTTTTTCAAGATCATAAGATAAATATATGGCTAAGGAAACAGGTTCACGCAAGTTTGGGAGTTGGTCGCGCAAGTGTCTAAGAGGACAGAAGACTTGCACGCCAAGACTGGGTCATGCATGTGACTTGCGCGCCGTCGTGCAGGGTGTTCAATTTGCCTATAAATACTGGACCAACCCTCTTAATTCTCAACCGGAGTTCAACACTTTGAGAGATCATAGCTCCCGTCGCGCAGGTGTGGTGGTCGCGCAAGTGGTGTGTGTGGTCGCGCAGGTGGGCCTTGCGCGCCAGGGTGATAGTTGTGCGCCAGTGTTTGAAGTTGCGCGCCAGTGTGGAGTTGTGCGCCAATATTGGATTGGGCGTAAGAGGAAGAGAGTCGCGCAAGTTTGGAGTTGGGGAATCTTGTGTCGCGCAAGTGTCTTAGGAAGACTTGCGCGTCCGTTGTGACTTGCCCGCCGATACTTGCACGCTGAGATTGACTTGCGCACCAAGTAAGGTTTATTTCCAGCAGTGATTTTTTGGATGCGTGGAAGCTGGAAGTTTTCCCAATACCTTCAGTGCAAAGAGAGACTCATCTACGGGTGAAAATTGGGATTCAACAGAGCATCTACACACAGAGGAAGATGCATTCCTTCATTCAAATGAAGACACCTACAGGTCTATAAACATTGAGTGGATTCCTTCCAAGAGCAGTGAGCAAAGGAAGAGAAAGAAGGTGATCCTCTCCACCAGCAGTGAGCCAGAGAGAGAGAAACAAGGAGTGACACTTGGGGAAGCAGTGAGCTAACTCTAAACATTGTAATGGCAGTGAGCCTGGGCATAGAAGTGATCTAGGCCGAACATTGTAATCAACAACTAGTGATGTTTAGTGGAATTGGTATGACTGACAACTTATCAGCGTATACTCCTTGGACGTAGCCGTTTGTGGTGAACCAAGTAAAATTGTTGTGTCCTGTGCATGCTTTACTTTCTGTTTACTTTTTGTAACAGGAAAGAGAGAGAAGAGTGTTTTTCTTAACAGTTAAACAAGATCAGAACGAGTGTTAATTTTAAATTAGTCATACCCTGATTCACCCCCCCTCTCAGGGTATTCATCCTTGTGGACCTAACAATTGGTATTAGAGCTAAAGGTTGATATTGGGTATTCTCTCAATGGAGGTCACTAATCATAGAGGGATTCTGATCTTTGACGGATGTAATTTTCAGATATGGAAGAATCGAATGCAACACTATTTTTGATCTTTGGGAATGGATGTGTTTTCAACAGCTATGCATGGTATCCCAGCAGATATTACTAGTGGTGCATTATCAGAAGCTGAGCCCAAAGAGTTGGATGTTGATTCCAAAGCAATCAATGCCTTAGGGGGATCCCTATCTTATCCCATCTATGAAAAGGTGATGTCATGAAAAACGTAACATGCCATGTGGGAAAAGATTTTGAATATATATGAAGGGGATACAATGGTGAGAGAGGAAAAGCTTCATGTGTTGTGGAACAAGTATGAAGATCTGAGAATGAACCCGAATGAGCCTGTTGATGAATTCTTTGACAGGGTAAATGCTGTGGTAGAAGACATGCAGGGTCTTTGAGACATTATCGAAGATATAAAAATTGTGAAGCGCATATTGAGAAAACATCCACCTCGGTTCAATCCCAAAGTTTCTGTTTTGGAAGATAAGGACCCAAAAGAACTGACATTGGATAACCTCCACAACACTCTTGTTGCATATGAAATGAGAAACGATGATAACGAGACTGTGGAAAAGGGGAAATCCAAATAGGTGGCATTCAAGGCCATGAAGAAACTCACCATTGAATATTCTAATGAAGAAGAAGAGAGAGATGAGGTGATGTCATTCCTTTCTTCAAATCTGCAAAGAGGAAAAGGAATGTTTAAAGGTAAACTTCCACTAGCATGATTTCGATGTGAAAAGGTTGGTCATCTTGCGGCAAGATGCCCCAAGAAATTACAAGATAACGATGATGATGATGATGAAGTTGAAATTACCAAGAAGAAGACTTCAGCGTTTTTTAAAGAGAAGAAGCAATTCAAGAGAAATTTATTCAAGAAAAAGAATCTCATTTCACAAGAATTTGAAAGTTCATAGGAGTCTGAGGATGGAGAGGTTGAAGAAATAGAAAATTGCAGAGATCGTGGGGTAAAAGCCATGGTGGTGATTTTTGGTAGTTCTCAAAGAAAGGAAGAAGATGATGCTGAAGAAGAAGAAGAAATTGAAGGGAGAGTTGATATGGAAGCCGAATTGGAAGTATCTCTTGAGGAGATAGATGTTTGGAGAGCCAAAACAAAGAAATCCAATAAAGTGGTTCGTGATGACAAACTCTATATGCAACAAAAGGATGAAGAAAAGTATGAGCTATTAGAAGAAATTGAAAGACTAAAATCCTCAACACCAGAGAGCTCAGACAATATTGTTGAGTATAAGCTTAAAATTGAGGAACAAAAGAAGGAAATAGAATGTTTGACTAACACAGGAAAGGAGCATGCCAGATGTATTAAAGCGCATGAAGAAGACGTGTTCAGTCTGTGAAAAAAAATTAAGGATAAATAAAAACTATTGACCCCCAAAGTGATATAAGAAAAATAGGCCATTCAAAAGACAGAGAAGATGAAAGACGAGCCTAGTAGTTCAGCAGGGAAGAAGAAGAAATTGAGATCAGATGTTAAGGACACTTTAGGGCTTAATCAGGAACAAAAACCTGTGAAAATTACAGTCAGACCGCAAGCAACCATCCCGAAATTGAAGGTTGATTTTGTCACAAAACAAAATCAGAATATTCAGAGATCCCAAATGGAAAATCATAGTACTGAAGTATCGCGAAGGAATGTATCCGATATCAGGTGTTATTGTTGTGGGAAAATGGGACATTCACGCTATGTGTGTTCCATAGCCAAGAGATATAGAAGGGAACATGAATAGAGATTGCAGCCAAACAGAGAACAATTTTCCAGAACATATTTTGAAGGAAACTGTTTTTGGTGCAGAGGATTTGGACACATGGCTATGTACTGTACTTCGACCATTCAGAGAAATGTGCTAAAGCAGAATGAAAACATTCGCAAGCAGCAGATCAATAAACCGACAGGTGAGTTAAAAATGCAGAATAGATTTGCGACAATTCAAGATGAGGCTGATCCATCACACTCTGAGAAAGAACAGAAGTCAGAATCCATGCCGAGTGTTAAAGAAAAAGTATGGACCAAGAAGAAGAAAATTGAGAAGGCCGTGGTGGTGGAGATTTCCCTAAAAGCATCAGATCGATATGGTGTTTGGATCATTAACAGTGGCTGCACATCCCACATGACGGGTAATAAGGATCTTGTTACATGCATCAAATATAACAAAGAAGGAGTTGTAAAATTTGGAAATGATGAAGGCCTGTTGATTGTTGGCTCAGGGAAAGCTAAGTTTGGGGGCAAAGAGATGAGACGTGATGATGTCTTGGTGGTAGAGGGTATTAGTCATAACTTACTCAGTGTCAGTCAACTTTGTGACTCTAGGCACTCTATCCGATTTACCAAGAAGATGTGCGTTGTGAAAGGAAAAGATGGCGCAACTGTTCTATAGGGAAAAAGGTAAAATGGAAATCTCTACCTTTTAGGTGGGGAAGAATATACATGTATTTTATCAAGAGAGGATGAAAACTAGCTGTGGCATAAGCGACTTGGTCATCTATGCCAACCATATATGGAAGATCTCATAAAGTGTGATGCTGCTAGAGACCTTCCCAAACTATCACGTGACCGCACTCATACGTGTGATACTTGCTAACAAGGGAAGATCATCAAAAAGACATACAGGCCAAAGGAACAAAAATCAACTAGAGTGCTCGAACTTGTTCATGATGATGTATGTGGACCAATCTCACCACGAGCTATAAATGGGAAAAGGTACTATGTTCTTTTCATTGATGATTATATCAGAATGGCATGGGTATTTGTCCTTACCCATAAGACAGAGGTGTTTAGTTGCATAAAACAGTACAGGAGGGAATCATAAAGGATGCTTGAGCATAAAATTTTGAAGTTTCGTACAGATAACGATACAGAATTCACAAACAGTCAAGTGGAAGAGTATCTCGAGAAACAATGGATAAGGAATCAAGTTTCATCAGTAAGAACTCCCCAACAGAATGGTGTGGTTGAAAGGAGAAATCGGATCATCAAAAACATGACAAGAATGATGCTTATTGACAATGACCTAGCAGAGAAACTTTCGAAGGAAGAAGTGTTGACATCGGTCTATGTTTCGAACAGGTCTCTATTGTGTCTGAAGCAAGGGAAGACTCCGTATGAACTGTGGTACAGAAAGAACCCAACATTGAAATACTTTCAAATCTTTGGAAGTAAGTGCTTCATTCACAAAAAAGAAAATCCCCGGATGTTTGAGGCACGAGGAGATGAGGGGATATTCCTTGGTTACTCCGGGAAAAGTAAAGCATGTAAATGCTTCAACAAAAGGCTGGGGAAAATTGTTGAGAGCAATAATGTCACTATAGTCGAAAATGAACAGAATGCTCAACGACCTAGTGAACAGTTTTTGGATGAAATTGATGATGAGGTAAGTGAAAAAAGGGGGAGTAGAAGTGGCATAAGATGACTCAGAAGAAGATACTGATGATGAGAAAGAAAGTGTCAAGTCTATTTCTGCAAGCAAGCCAAAGAGTCGAGCTGAAATTGATAGGCAGAATATCATTGGTGATCAGACAGCTCCAGTTCATAATCGAAGAATGAAATCATTACAGAAAACATCATTTTTTTCTCTGGTGGAGCTGAAATGTTTTTTCAATGCAGCTGAAGATGAAAATTGGGTTCAGGCTATGAATGAAGAGCTTGATCAGATTGAGAAGAACCAAACATGAGAGATTGTTTCGAGGCCAGTAGATAAGAATTACATTGGGACTAAATGGGTCTATCGCAACAAGATGAATGAAGATGGAACGGTGATTTGAAACAAAGAAAGACTAGTGTGCAAGGGGTACTCCCAGATTGAGGGAATAGATGTAGATGAGACATTTTCACCAGTTGCAAGGCTGGAGACAATCAGATTATATTTGGCCATAGCAGTGCAAAGAAATTTCAAAGTGTTCCAGATGGATGTCAATCCGCATTCATGAATGGGGTTCTGGATGAAGAGGTGTACATTGAGTAGCCAAATGGTTTTCTCATTCATGAGGATGAGAACAATGTTTGCAGGCTGAAGAAGGCATTGTATGGGCTGAAACAAGCACCAAGAGCATGGTACTCAAGGCTTGATCAATACTTTAAGAAGCTTGGTTTTTAGCGTGGAGGAGTTGATTACAATCTCTATTTCAGTAATGACAGTAATCAAAGGATGATGGTCTTGGCTTATGTCGATGACATAATATTTGGCGGATCCGATGAAGCTCAGTGCAGATAGTTTTCCGAATTCATGAAAAATGACTTTGAAATGTCAATGATTGGAGAGCTAACATTTTTCCTTGGTCTACCGGTGACACAAGGAAGGAATGGAACATTAATTTCTCAATCTAAATATGCCAAGGAGGTCCTAAGAAGGTTTGGAATGGAAAATTCCAAGGAGATGAAGACTCCGGTTGCTACCCAGATGAAATTATCAAAAGATAAGGATGGCAAGGCAGTTAATATCACATAATAGAGGCAAATCATTGGATGTCTGTTGTACTTATCCACAACAAGGCTGGATATTGTTTTCACCACATGCCAAGCAGCGAGATATCAGAGTAATCCCAAGGAAAGTCACATGATCGCAATGAAAAGAATACTTCGGTATATCAAGGGCACAATGGAATTCGGCTTGACATATACTAACAAATCTCAGACAGAGTTATTGGGATATACTGATGCAGACCGGGTCGGTTCAGCAGATGATAGAAAATCAATGTCAGGTGGTGCATTCTATCTTGGTGGATTGTGTATTTCTTGGATAAGAAAGAAGCAAGATTGCATTACATTAAGCACCGCAGAATCTGGGTATATTGTGGCCACTCAGGCATGCACATAGTTATTGTGGATGAAGCAGCAGCTTGAAGATATGGGAGTTGAAGTGAAGTCTCCGATCGGAATCTAGTGCGACAACTCAAGTGCTATAAATGTTAGAAAAAATCCCATCCATCACTCAAGGAAAAAGCACATTTAGATAAAGTATCATTTTATCAAGGAGAAGGTTTATCAGGGAATCGTGACGTTGGATTATGCGCCTACAGAGCTCTAGGTTGCAGACATTCTGACAAAGTCCTTACCCAAGGAATCTTTTGAGAGGAATCGACTGGCTCTGGGAGTTTGGTCGATTCCCCACACTTGAAATAGTGTGGATGTGGAACCCCCCACCCCTCTCCCCGAGGTATGATGCGTTTTTCCCTAATATGCTGATATGTGCTCTCTACTCTGTTACAGACTGCAAAGGAGTGACCTTTGGGTTCGTTGACAAATGGGGAGAAAATAGTGATTGTTCAAGCGGGTGACATTGCAGCAATTTGATACATCATGGTTGATACGAGGAGAAGCTGACAAGTGGATTAGCTAGATAGGGGGAGTTGAAGCTAGTTGAATGTGCTTATCCAGAGCATCGATTGGACAAACTAGGAAATAGGGCTAAAGAGGTGTTGAAGCTGCGAGCAGAAAGGGGGAGCGTATTAAAATATGACGATGCTAGAAGTGATCAATCAAAGAATAGATATCATGACAGCTATGGACCGTGATAAAATAAGAAGAGTAGTGTTGGAATGTGGTAAAAATATTTCCAACCAAAATTGGCATTCCAACAAGTCCTTCAATAATTGGTATCAGTTTAGTACAAATTGGTATCAGTTTGGTGTCAACATTGGATGTTAAAGATGAAGTGATCCATTGATGAACTTTTCATTTACTCTTGTTTCTCATGCTGAGCATTACTCATGTGGGCTTATTGTATGTGTTGAGTAAATCCTTCATCGCTATCAGAATCGCAAAAGGCGAATGGTTGCTGAAGAAGTAACGATGTATATTTCCATAAAAGAGTTATCAAAAAACCCAAAGGGGGAGATTTTTGTGTGAAAATCCCCCAATGCATAATTGAAGCATTTTTGAGGTGATTGTGTTTGTTGAAAAAGTGGACATCTGAGTGCTGATTGTTGACAAAGCAAAACAATGACATACAAATTTGTTGAAAAAGAGGATTTCATGATGGAATGTCGAGTTCAAGAGATGAGGTCAATGACCCATGTTTGATTCAAGAACATTGACAAAAGGAATGGCTAATCTGGAGGTGGTAAAGAATAGATGCATGGTGGTGTCGTTTTCCAAATTTTTGGGCCTGAAAATTTACAAATGAAGAAAAGTGTTTTTGTCCAAGGGACATGCGCACCGAGGACTTGGAGTATAGTAAACTTGCGCGCCATATGTTTTTCAAGATCAGAAGATCAAAATATGGCTAAGTAAATAGGTTCGCGCAAGTTTGGGAGTTGGTCGTGCAAGTGTCTAAGAGGACAGAAGACTTGCGCGCCAAGACTAGGTCACGCAGGTGACTTGCGCGCCGCCACGCAGGGTGGTCAATTTTCCTATAAATAGTAGACCAACCCCTTTCATTCTCAACCGGAGTTCAACACTATGAGAAATCAGAGCTCCTGTCGCGCATGTGTGGTGGTTGCGCAAGTGGTGTGTGTGGTCGCGCAGGTGAGACTTCTGCGCCAGGGTGATAGTTGCGCACCAGTGTTTGAAGCTGCGTGCCAGTGTAGAGTTGTGCGCCAATATCGGATTGGGCGTAAAAGGAAGAGAGTCACGCATGTTTGGAGTTGGGGAAGCTTGTGTCGTGCAGGTGTTCGAGGAAGACTTGCGCGCCCGTTGTGACTTGCATGCCGATACATGCGGGATGAGATTGACTTGCACACCAGGTAAGGTTTATTTCCAGTAGTGATTTTTGGGCTGCGTGGAAGCTGGAAGTTTTCCCGATACATTCAGTGCAAAGAGAGATTCATCTACAGGTGAAAATTGGGCTTCAACAGAGCATCTACACAAAGAGGAAGATTCATTCCTTCAGGCAAATGAAGAGACCTATAGATCTATAAACTGTGAGTGGAATCCTTCCAAGAGCAGTGAGAAAAGGAAGATAAAGAAGGTGATCCTCTCCATCGGTAGTGAGCCAGAGAGAGAGAAACAGGGTGTGACCCTTGAGGAAGCAGTGTGTTGACCCTAAACATTGTAAAGGCAGTGAGCCTGGGCATTAAAATGATCTAGGCCGAACATTGTAATCCACAACTAGTGAAGTTTAGTGGAATTAGTACGATCGGAAACTTGTCGTCGTATGCTCCTTGGACATAGACCATTGCGGTGAACAATGTAAAATTGTTGTGTCTTGTGCATGCTTTACTTTCTGTTTACTTTGTGCAACATGAAAGAGAGAGAAGAGTGTTTTTCTTAACAGCGAAACAAGATCAGAACGGGCGTTAATTTTAAATTAGTCATACCCTGATTCACCCCCCCTTTCAGGGTATTCAGCCTTATGGACCTAACACTTATATTTTCTAGAATATTTATAAAAAAATTCTTTAAACTATATATTCTTTTAATTCTATATATGAGTACTTCAGTTCCTAAGAGATATTTATGAAGACCTTGATTCCCCTTTTCGATTGAATTCAATCCTGGGATTTCAGAGATCGATTCTTGGATGTTTCTTTTCGTTTTTCTTGTAAATGTATCTATATAAGGATTCAAAACCATGAAAATTTCTATGCTTCTATGTATTCCATAATTTTTTTTATAAAATGGATGGATTTAATATCAAATCTATTTTCTTCATAAGATAGATTGTTTAAGTGGTTTTTTTACATGGATCTTTGGATGATGTTTTTAATGAAAGGCCTTATAGGTGATTTTGAGACATTTACCCCCTGAAATAAATATCATATAATGGATATGTGAATAACAAAAAATTTAAGTACAAGAATAGTTTAATAAAATCCATGGGTAGTATAAACACTACATGAAAGTAATGGGTGGTGAATAAAACATGTATCTCATGGAAAAAAGTTAGAATAAATCTTTTTACCCTATATCTTGACTCTCTTTGTACTAGTAGACAATTTATGTATAAATAAAAGTTTATTATAATTTTAAAAAAAAATTATATTATTATATATAATACCATATATGGTTTGATTATGACTGCATATTACCCACTTGATAACAATTATATATTAAGGTTTTACTTTGGGTAATTTTCTCTTTGTTTTTTATCATGTGTCTTATTTTGTTATATATTTGGTCCTTATATTTATATCATGATTTAAAAAAATGTAAACAATGATTTAAATATAATTTATATTCCATATATTTGTATTATAATAATCCATAGAATATATAAGTATGAAACATAATACACCATTAATGGAGATGGTACGTTATACGTACACATGAATGTTATTTCCATTTAATTTTCATGTTAAAAGAGAGAAATATATGTATATATATCATTATTAAAGTATCTTTATTATACCATATATATAATATATACTCCCTAAAACCTTCCTTAATATATTCCATGTAGTGTATAAATGAATCACATCGCTTTGAGATGTTGAAAGTCCACACTACCACAAATGAAATTATCATATTTACAAAAATGGAAATTTAAAAAGGATATGTGTTATAAATATTAATACAAAAGATTAAACACATAATAAATAGAATAAATAACATATATAAATAGAGTTCCCTTCAAAACGTTCCCTATGGGAGGTGGTAAAGGAAAAATGGAAAATTATCATTTAGAGAGGCGATAGTATGCTGTACACGTAAAAAATACATTCACTACCCATTAAATGAAGGTGTGTGTAAGTGTAGGATGAAACATATCATAAAAAAATACTATTATATTTAAGACACTATTTTTTTAATGACTCATATTTTCTAGAATTTTTTTAGAATTTATTCTGTAAAATTTAGAGAATAGCCACTAAGACGACGTGCAATTCTGAATCCCAAAATAGTTTGTTAAAATTTTTTTTAACAGACCATTCAAATTTTTTCCATGAAAACTATAATAAGTATTAAATGGGTATTTGGATCAGAAATCCATGGTCACCATTCTGTTTAGAGAAGTGTCTTTACCTTAGTCCACCCAAACATCAGTCAGCATGGGCCAACTTTGAAAGATAGTTTTTGGATGTAACCGTAAATAAAATAATAGAAAAATTATTTTATTATTTAAATCCTTATA
Source organism: Viscum album (assembly GCA_963277665.1). Lineage (NCBI taxonomy): Eukaryota > Viridiplantae > Streptophyta > Magnoliopsida > Santalales > Viscaceae > Viscum > Viscum album. The sequence goes on from OY728143.1 coordinate 1,323,235,825, forward strand.
AATCATAATTAGGGACTTATATTGGAAATATTAGAACACATTTTTAGTTCGTAATTCATTATTTTCTCTAAGAGTGACATAATGTTGGTTGGCGCATGAATTTTTGATGAATCAGTAATTGGCAGGTGCATTTAGTTAAAATGAATAAATATTTTATTATTTTCAATTAAATGAACTAAACTGATTTCCTATATAAATAAGTCATCTTGAAAAATCACCAGGGTGATCCACACAACCCTGGGATCATTGATAGGATCTTCAACCCCTTATTCATTGTTGGGTTGAGACCGGACGATGACCGGTGATCAGATCGAGGTGAATCAACAGGCGGCAGACGCTATAGATAATCATCAACACTAGAAGATGCATTCTTCACCAACGATATATCAAAGTCGAGGTAAGACATTTGTTTATTGGATGTATCCCTATTTTATTGACCTTTTATGAACACAGATTAATCACTTAACTATATAATTCACATATCAATAGTTTAATTTAGGTAATTGCTTTATCTTCTGACGGTGTTGGAATTGATATTTCTTTAGTTTACTTCTTTCTCCTCGTTTTAGCGTCCTATGAAAATAAATCAAGGCTTACAAAAACATTGGTTGAGGTTCATTCCCCACGTTCATGTTTTATGATTTTCATTCTCTAGTATACATGCGTTTATCATGAATAATTCGTTTATTAGTGATTCGATGATAGTTGAGGGCACCAATAATTATGTGTTCATTTGTTGGAATAAAGATAATAGTCATGAGTTCAATAATGGGATTCCAAGATATAGTGGAGTTTTGAAAAAAAATAGTGGGAATGAAATAAAGGATTGGGTAATGGTGGATCGAAGGCGGTTCAAGGTTCATCAAAAAGTGATTTATTGTGTGTGGTGTAGTGTGATAAGTGCGATTAATGGATAATAATTATATATTTATATAAAATAAATTTTAAATGAACCATGTGGTTTTAAACTGGAGGGGAGTTTGGTGGGGTGTGATTACCTCCCACATGGTACATTGAAGATATTTATTTTCAATAATATTGATAATTATAATATTAAATAAATTGAAATAAAAATAAATGAGGAACCATTAGGTAGGGAACACACTCCCTTTGTAGTGTGAAAGGAGGTGTGTGCGGAGTAACATCCCACTCCTTCATTGTGGTGATAGTAATTATTGTTATGATAATAATTTTTTAAATAATGTAAAACAAAACAAACATGAAATCATATGTTGTGTAGGGCATGAGAGGTGAAATAAAGGGTCTTAAAAGGAATTTTGATTAGAGAGAGATTCATCTCACCATGTTATAAAAAATTTAACAATAATATTATTATTGTTAATATTATTATTATTTTTAAACCTTAGTTATGATGTAATTCCATTGTATGAAATCAGATTGTAGATCCTCTATTGGAAACAAGATTGTGGTATTTAGATAGTCAATTAAGGACCAAATATTGATATTTAATTTATATTTGTGGCTCGGTCCCATGAGATGTCATTCGATCAAAATGCAACGAAATTAGACATTTTTTTATCAGGTGTTCAGTTTGAAAAAATGAATTCTCGATCCTGTGATTTTTTTCCTGATGATCTCAACAATGCAATTCATATATTTTTTTGGGTTCAAGGCCTGGGGCCCAAAAATTATCATTCATGCTTTATATCGTGATATGTGAATTTTTCACTCAGTGTCCTTTTGGGGAACATGAATAGTCTATTTTGAGAGTTTTTCTTCAAGGATAACAATGGTGTGATCAATTTTGAAATATGATACCTTTTGAAGACGAATATCATTGTAATTATATTTAATATTTTTAGGTTGACGACGATCCCCACATGTCCGTCCAGCTTTTTCTATTCCTAGAAACAGGTAGTGCTAGACATAATGAGGCATGTCGTGTACCACCATGCTGACACAGACATGCTACAAGAACAGAATATTATGTGACTCTACACGCAATGTGTACCCTTATTCACACCATGTATATAGAGACTACATGTTAGGTGAGCCTCTTACACATGGGAGAGACTTGGGATAGCATGACATGCCATGTTCCCCTAGGCACACACCATATACTACCATAAAGAGAACTAAAGGCTCTTAGTATTTTGAATTTGGACCAGTATTGGTTTAGTTCATTCCTTTTTTTCTTTACTTGAGGATTCATTATGAAATTACATCAACATTACTGGATAGTATTCCACTCTAAAGGCCAAGTACCAGATAGATTTACAGTACCCCTCTATGGGACGGGAGCAATCCTCTGTCACCCATGGTGTATTTTTGTGGGAATTGGTGTGACCTATATGTGTATGGAATTATTCCTCCATCTAGTAGTCGGTATTTTTTGGGTTGATGGAATTCTTGGAGAATGATCCCCTACGTTATGATCCACATCGGTATGGATTTTGGTATTCTCTAAGAAATATACCCTACGTTGTGGGGTAATACAAACTGGGTTTTTGGTATTCTCTAGGAAGGATCCCCTATCATTATACCAGGATCTTTGAATAGGGTATTATATTAGGGTGGGGACCAGATTAGAGGGACCTCTTTGAAAGATTCTCTGATTACATCATGGATCAAAGAATGAGTTCTCCCAGAATGAGCATGCCTCATGCAGAAACCTATGGATGATGATTGGTTGTGACTTAACTCTTTACATTATGGCTAGTGATGAGTATACCTGGATACTCTTGGTATATTTGTTTCATAAATCTACCTATGTAGAGATGATTGTACTTTGTATATTTCTTTGTGGTATTATTTTGTGGTTTTAAGGTGACTTACTAAGTATTGTTTTACTCACCACTACATAGGCTTTGCCCGCACAAGTCATGTCTTGTGCTGACGATCGATGCTTTGACAAAGCACTAGGTGGACTAGGACCAGGTGGATCTTAGAGTGATCAGAGAGACGTGGTTTGATTCTATGTATTCTAATAGTTATCCTACACCTACCCTTGAGGCAGGGTTATCAACGGATGAGTTTCAAGAACTTGTGTGTTCACTTTTGACGAATATTTTTTTTAGTGGAGTTGTATTATATCCATGTTTACATTCATGTTTCCTAATACCATAATATATGTCTTTTATATTAGTATATGAATTTTTTTTCTACTTATTGTTTTTACATTCCATTATTTTTGGTTTGGAGATGTGTGTGTACAATTACATAGGAAAATGTCTCCCATTTGTGGGTTACGTCTAATAGGTGATAGTCGAAATTCCCTAGGGTATTAGATGAAGGAATGGGGTATTAATGGCATGTTTCCCTTTGGGATGGGTCCTAACATAGTGGTATCAATGGAGGGTTGGTTATACTAAAGGACAGAGAGTCTGTGAGGTTGGTTTGGGGAAACAATGTTAAGTGTTTCATGTTTGGATTTCAGGCTAGAGATTTAAGTGTTGGTGTCGTGGCCGATGTATCCATACAACAGGACTATGGACATCTTATTTTCAACTTGGTACATGAAAAAACTAATTGTAGGTAAAATAATGATACATGTATCATATAGTATTTGTGTGTGTTCTCATGTCCTTCTTGAGTCATCTCACCAGGTATACTCTGTTTGCCGTGATACACCATGTTTTATTATAGGATTTATTCGTGTATACTGCCATCCACGTTTCCATTAAAAGAACAAAGGGGTGATCTTCCTAGTGATGAGGTGTCATTATAGGGGTGTGTCCCAGAGGTTTCACCCCTCCAGTGGGTTTCCTATTCTAGTACCACCCATTGAGCATCAGTTACTACTAGCACTAATAGTTGAGGATGTACATAGGATGAGTGTGTATCATGGGTTCCAGAGGTAGTGAAATCCTTGATTTTGGGATGATATAGTCCCATATATAGCTGAGGATTGGTCAGAGGTAGTTACACATGTCTTCTTCTTTGTAAGAATGCCTTCTGACCAGATTGTGGTCCTAGCCTTGAGTCTTCTTCTGAGCTCATCTGGGCGATGGTGGAGCTTAATGACCTAGACACATGATGATTCATATCTCTCCAGGAAATTCTTTGAGTGTATATATAGTGAGGAGTTATTTCCAACTATGTTGAAATCACTTCATATCCCGAATCTCCTATATCTGTAGAACAACAGTCAGACTGTGGAGGAGTACTCAAAGAGGTTTGTTGATCATTCTCTCTAATCCATAGATACGGTGTGAGACTCATTAATTAGGGATTATACCTTTGAACATGGACTACGCTAGGAGATTAGGGTTTCTATAATATCCCATAAAATTACTACAAATGCAGGGGTACTATAAAATTCTCTAATATTTGAAAAATTTCTTGTAGAGAAAACACCAGATGTATGAGCTACCAGTATGCTCGAGGTAGCTGAGTTTTCAGTTATAGGTAGAAGATGGCAGTCATAGGGACGCAAATGGGCCAGGAACTATAGGAGATGAATTGAGGATACAGGGTCAGTGATGAAGGGCTAACTGGGTGGCTTGAGTCAGCCCAGAGATAAGTGGTGTCACACATATAGTGGTTAGGGAAATCTGGCTTATATTTCCAGACACGACATACATATGATGGGGGGATGGTCGAGGGACCACCGAGGTAGAGGAAGAGACATGAGTAGGGTGGTCCACAGGGTGGAAGTCATCATAGAGGAGAAGGTAGAGTATCATGAGGTGGATGGAGGTTTTACATGTTACCACCACCCTCAGGTGATCCACACTAGGCTCAGGGATCTCATCGATATAGATGATGACAGCTGCTGGCAATGGTGTCTTATAACCCTGGTGCTGAAGAGATGATTATAGGTATGATTAGTTTCTTTTGCACCCTATATGTAGTTTTTATATACATAGGTTCTCATCATTCTTTTCTTACAACAAACCTTATTCAGGTATTGGATATTCTGATTGAATCCTTGACTCGAACCTTACTTTTGAAGATTCCTATGAGAAGGGATTTGACAATCATACAATGGTACCGACAATGAATGCTTATTCTTGGAGCCGAGAGTTTCTATTCAGATATATTAGTTGTATCAATGAAGCCTTATGACTTAATTCTCTCAATGTAGTCGTTATCTATAATCCATGATCAGATTTAATATTTTAGATGAATTGTGCAGTGTGTCCGCAGAGATGGATCTAGATTTTATATTTTTTTTTGAAAAGGAAACACAACCATCATAGGATGGAGACAAGCATAAGAGGGTGTAGCCTAATATTATCAATTGGCTAGTCTAACCCTTAGTGAAATGGATTTTATGGTCCCTCAGTTTCTTATAGTGGTGATTGAGTTGTATTGGATCCAAAGAAGGATGATATAGAGATGTTTTCTTGAGTTACTTGAGGACTACGAATTTGAGATTGTTTATACTCATGGAAAGGGGAACATAGTGGAATATTATCTCAGTAGAAGGTGTAGTTTGTAGTTGATGAATGATGCATCAGAGTAGTTAGCCTCATTACATTTATCCATTATGGATGGAGATGGAGAATTCTTTATCTAATCAATGGTTTTCACTCATACACTCTTACAACATATAGGGTGGCACAACATGGGGATACCGACTCCAAATCCCTACATGTTCAGATGTCCACATGGAATTCCCCTGATGGATATTCTCAAGGTGGGGATCACATCCTTCTTTTCATAGAGCCCATAGTAGTATCCTTGGAGTTGTGAGAATAGGTTTTGAGGGAGATTCAGACACCCCCTTTGGCGGTACATATTTTTATGAAGAATATGTACTAGGACCACTGATGTCAGTTTTGTTGGATATGAATGCATAAGGAAGTTGCGTAGTTTTTTCTCAATGCCTTAATTTTCAGTAAGTGAAGGATGAGCACTCTATTCCAGAAAGTTTATCTCAATATAAAAAGATTCCAAGATGTAAGTGGGATGGGATATTGGTGGACTTCATGAACATTTTACCACATGGATCCATGGGTCACAATACCATAAAAGAGATATTTGAAAGACTCTCTATGTTGGCCCAGTTCCTAGAATTTCTGGAGCAGACTTCAATATAGAGATTAGGACACCGATATATGCAAGAGATAGTTTGACTTCATGGATTCGCTTCAATGATAGTTTCATATTGTGATTATCTCCTCATATCCAAGTTGTGTACGATATTTTGGGACGCGTTGGGGACTCTTCTGCATTGGAGTACATCATTTTACCCATAGACAGATGACTAGACTAAGTTGGCTATTTTGGTTTTGGAAGGCATGTTATGGGATTGAAAGTTAATTTCTTGGATTGAGTTGAGAGTATTCTTCATGGGTGATCAATTATTTGTGTGTTAATATGGTCGAATCAAGGTAATCTCTAGGAGAGAACATGGGAGGAGGAGCCTCATATTTATGCTTTATACCCCCATATGTTTGGGTAGCCCTTGGTTTGGATTTCAAAGATATAAATCTCTAATGTGGGTAGAATTTAATAAGTAGTATTTTCCTGAATTTATTTATATAAATTATGTGGGAAAATAATCAGACCAATACCTTAGATGAAGTGGGATTCTAAAGCTCAGTGTGCCCAAAACAATTCGTTGAAAACCATTATGTTCTTTATAGCACGTGAGCATGGTTTTCTTGAAAAAAGTTGAATAACTCTTAAAAGGGTATTGAGATCACTAATCCAAGGGAACCATGGTTTTTAGAGTAATGTACTTACCTTAGGAAATCCCTAACATCTGCCTATGTGGGTTGGCGGTGAAGGATAGTTTTTGGACGTACCCATATATAAAATAATTAAATTAATATTATTTTATTTTATATATCCTTATAACTCATGAATGGGGAATTGGAATTGAAATATGAGACCACCATTGAAATGTTAGGGTAGTTTTTTTCATAAGAGAAACCTAATGTTGCTCGGCACGAGAATTTTGGAAGAAACAACTATTGGCATGTGCGTTTAGTTAAGATAAATAAATAATTTATTTATTTTAAATTAAATGACCTAAACCACTTTATTATATAAATAAGTTGTCTTGGAAAATCACTAGGGTTTGCAACATAACTCTGGGTTCATTGATAGAATCTTCAAACCCTTCTCCATTTGAGGGTTGATACTAGATGATGAATGATGATCAGATCGAGGTGAATGAATAGGTGGCAGATGCATCAGATCATCTTCATCTCTAATAGATGTGTTCTTCAACCACAATCGATCCAAATCAAGGTATGATGTTTTTTGGTGGATTTAACCTCGTTTTATTTAACTACTGTGAATGTATATTAATCATCTGACAAATTAATTGGAGGATCGATCGTTTTATTTAGGTAATTTCGTTATCTTCTTGCGATGTTGGAATTGATATTTTCTTAGTTTACATCTTTCTCTTCATTCATCAATCTATGAAAAAAATCAAGGACAACAAAATCAATGTTCTATGAACATTCGTCATGTTTGTGTTTCATTATTTTCTCTCTCTATTCTATATGTGATTATCATCAATAATAGCTTGATCAGTGATTTGATGATATTCTAGAGTACCGGTCATTGTGAATTCATTTGTTGGCCTAAAGATCACAGTCATGTGTTCAAGATTGCGATTTAGAGACACAGAAAAGTTTTGACAATGGTAGTGGGAACCCAATAATATATTAGGTAATGGTGGATCGAACGAGGTTAAAGTTTCAATGGACAAAACTATCATGTGTGTGGTTCATTATGATATGTTTGATCAAAATATAATAATGATATATTAAAATAAAATAAATGTTCAATGAACCACGTGGTTTCAATCTGAAAGGTAGTTTGATGGTTTGTGGTATCCTACCATGTGGATGACTGAAGATATTTATTATCAATAATATTGATAATGATAATATTAAAAATACGAAATTAAAATAATTGATGAACCATTAGGTGGGGAGCACACTCCCTTTGTAGTGTGAAAGATGGTGTGTGTGGAGTAACATCAAACTACTTCAATATGGTGATATTAATTATTATTATGATAATAATTATTAAAATAAGGTAAAGAAACAAACATGAAATCATATTATGTGTTGGGAATGAGAGGGGAAATAAGGGGGCTTTAAAATATTTGTGATTGGAGAGATAATCCTCTCCTCATGTTATTAGAAATTTAATAATAAAGTTATTATTATTCTTAAACCATATTTCTGATGTAATTCCTTCATATGACATCAGATTGGAGATCCATCAGCTACAACATGATTGTGTAATTTATATTTTCAATTCAATAAAAAATATTGATATTTTATTTGGACTCATGGATTGGGCCCACAAGACTTCATTCGATCATAAAGTAGGAAAATTTGACCTTTTCATCAGTTGTGTTGTTTGGAAAAAAGAATATTTTTTCCTGGGTATTTTTCCATGAGGATCACAGTGATTCAATCTATATATATTATTTTGGAATCATGATGTGGGCCCCCAGAATTATTGTTCATGCATTATATGGTGAAATGTGACCTTTTCACTGGGTGTCTGTATGGGAAACATGGATAGTCTATTTCAAGAATTTTTTTCACAAGGATCACAACAGTGTGATCAGTTTAGAAATATGAGACCATTTTAGGATCCATATACATTGAATAATGTTTTATCTCTTTATTTCGACGATGATCTCCATATGTTCATCAAGCTTTTTCCAGACCCAGAAATAGGCAATGCTAGACATAATGAGGCATGTTGTGTACTCTTATGGTAGCAAAAAAATGCTACATGGATAGGATACCATGTGTCTCTACCCATCATTTTTACCCTTCTTCACATCATTTTTATTGAGAAAACATGTCTTGTGGGGCTCTTCCACATGACAATGTCTTGGGATAGCCGGACACACCATGTTGCCCTAAGGACACGTCGTGTACTCCCATCAAGAGAGCTTGAGGATCACAATTTTAATAGTTTGGAATAATATAGGTTGACTTAATTCACTTGGTCATTTCTTTGAGTATTTATAATGGTATTATATCCAAATCACTAGATAGTTTTCCCCTCTAGAGGTTGAGTCTCAGATAGAGTTATAGTATCCCTCCTTTAGATTGGAGCGATCTGCTATCACCCATGGTGGAGTTTTTTGGGAATTGACATGAACTCCAAGAACAAGGAATTATTACTCACAACAATGGGTTATATTTATAGGTTTTTTTGGTATTCTTGGAGAAGTATCCCATATATTACAAGCCACGTCATTAGGGTTGTCATTATTCTCTGAGAAGGATCCCCTATGTTGCGGGATAATATAGACTGGGTTGTCGGTATTCTTTGGGATGGATTTACTATATGTATAACATGATCTTTGAACAATTTATTCTCATTAGGGGGCCCCAAATTAGTGATACCTATTTGAAAAAAATCTTTGATTACATCATGTCTCAGGGAGAGAGTTCTCCTATAATGTGTTTGTCTCGAGTGGAATCCGGTGGCTGATGATTGGTTGTGAGTTACCTATTTACATTTTGGTTGGTTACGAGTATACTTGTATATCATTGGTATGTGTGTTACATACATATACCTATGTAGAATTTTATGTACTTTGTATATTTTTTTGTGGTATTCATTTGTGGCTTCAGGGTGTCTTACTAAGTATTGTTTTGATCACCCCTGCATGAGCTTTGCCTGCACGTGTCATATCTTGTGCTACTGATCGACATTTTGACGGACATAAAGGTGAACCAGGACCTAGTGGTTCTTAGAGTGATCATATATATGTGGTTTTGTTTTGGATTCTGATATCTTCCCTACACCTACCATTCATATAGGGTGTTTTGCATATGATTTTTAGGAACTTGTGTGTTCACTTTTACAAACTCTTTATTTTGGTGGGATTGTATTCTAGCCCTATTTAGTTTATTGTTTCCTAAATTCCTATTTTGTGGTTGGTATATTAGTTTAGGAATTTTTTGTCTACATAGTGTTTTTAAATGTTACCATATTTGGTTTGGAGAAGTGTGTGTATGTACATGTACTTAGGAAAATGCCTCCCATTTGTGGGTTACAACTAATCGGTGTTAGTCGCCATCCACTGGCTTATTGGTGGTAGGATTGGGGTTTTTCGGGAATGGTAACCTCTAGTAAGGTCCATGATAGGTGTTTTTATAAAATTATTAAATCAATAGAGTGATGGGTGGAGAAGTAAAATAAAAGAAAATATCCTGAGAGAAGGAATTACCTCTTAATCTTGTAACTCCTATTGATTTGTGCTAAAAGGCTTCCTTGGAGGACATTATGTCCAAATGGGTGATTCAAGTAGTAAATGAGGTATTTTGGGAAGTTTATTGGATAGATCTTGTCCTACCTAAGTGGTTTTATAGGTGTGATAAAGAGGGAGAGGTGGTGGCCTTTTATATAGAAGGGAATAGACACACATGTCATTTTTGAAAATAAGTTAGCTGAAACCATGTTTTAACCTAAAAATTCACATACCAAAAAAATAATCAATAAATTATGGTTAATGTAAATGTAATAGACATATGGTTGGTGTTGGACAAGTTTCAAGATCGTTTGGGGTCTTAATGTTAAGGTTTAGTCCTTAGTTAATCTTAATTTGACCCTAGCCGATGTAATTAATTTCTCGAATATGATTCATCAAAAAATTTGACCTTATTATACATTATAAATTTTTATGATTCAATATGTGGAATTACTTTTTTACAAATTCAAATTACTGAAGTGGCAGAAATTAATTTAAAATTAATCCCACTGGCAGGACATCACTATGAGGTTTTAAAGTAAGAAATGATCAAAAGTTTTCCGTGTTTTTATATCAAATTTCAATGTGAAATTGGTTAAAATTACATAAATTAGATTAATTAATAAAAATATTATATAATTAAACTTTTAAAAAAATTAAAATATAATTTAACCTAAAAAATAAATAAGATGAAAAAATATTTTTGAATTAAAATCTTATATATTTAACTATTCATTAAAAAAAGAAACCTTACAGGAAAATAAAATAAATTGCTATAAGAAATTATTTACGTTTATACTAATATTATAATCTTTATTTTAACATATTATGTCTATAAAAGTTTCAAAAATTGGATTTAAAATGGGTTCTCCACTAAAAGGCTGTAAAACTGCCTTTTTTTAAAGAATAAATTTTTATGTATAAAATTTTGTTGCTTCAGACCTTATTTCTATAAAATATATTATATGAATATGAAAAATATTTACCTAAAAATATAAAAAATATATTACATTGAAATCACTCACCTATTGTATTTAATTTAATATATTAAGATACATCAGCTTTGTGACCATAAAAATAATAATACTTCCTTTTATATTAAATAGGTCTTCATATTCATTAATAATTAATTGGTAACCTATTAATTTATATTATATTGAATAAACCATATATTTTCATAAATTATTCACTACTATTTATAACTTCTTAATTTAACTTCTAGGTTATATCGTATTATAAAAATATTTTTATAATATATTGTTTTTTGGTAAAACTCTATCAAGTGTTCCATGCATGCCATCAAGGAAAGTCGTCTTGCATGTAACACAAGATAACCTCGATTTTATATATAGAGAAATATAAAAGTTATTCTATATTTATTTTATTATTTACATGGTGTTGCGTATAATGCAAACCAAACATAGTTATTTAAAATAGAATAAACAATTTTCAGTGTTATGTGGAATGAAAAATATATAAAAGGTTAATTTAATTCGAAAAAAATAATTCAAAAAATCTCAGGGTGTTACAGATGTGGTGATTATCATTGGTATACAACGGACCTTAAATTTTCATTACTTTCAAAGATAGTTTATTTTGAAAATTTTCTCCATAAAATGTTTCCTTTAAAATTTGTATAATCTCGTTATTAAAACGTGCATGAAATTTGTCTACTAATATTATGGAATGGAATCTCTTTTGGGAGGAATCCTAATGGGATTTGGCTCACACAGTACATACACACTTAAGTGTATGTGGACTTCATTATGTATGACCCAGGTAAAAGAAATACTTAATGTGGTGGTGATATTGGATCTAGTTTCTAGTGCCCCTTCTTCTTTCAAGTATCGGTGGAGGTGGTATGAGGGAGTTATCTTTCTTGTTGTTGGGGGATTTTGGGTCGTGTAGTTGGTTCCCCTCCCCATTCTGGTATTTTGAACATTTTTTATTTTGGGTTAAAGTTGTATTATTTTTAACTTGGATTGTTATGTCTATTTTAATGAGAATTGATCTTGGTACGATGTTTTACTTTTTAGCATTGTTCTGGGTTTTTTATCATGGTTTAAAAAATTCCGAAAAGTGTATTTTGATACCCAGACACTTGTTTCAGGCCCGTGGGGATCAATAATTCCCTTAGGGGTATGCCATAGGCCCGGGTTGGCAACGAGTTGGATGTAATCCAAACATGGTTCATGAAAAAATGGTACCAAAGTATATTTTCTCCCTTTATTTGGGTCATGATATTAAGGAAGAGTCTTGATGTACCATAGTTAGGATTTTCGGGGATTGTAGTTCTGGTTAAAATTGGGGAATTTGAAAAAAAAACCTTGTAACATGCCTTGAGTCACCATGTGATATTGGTAACTTTGTTTGACTTCTCCTTTGGGTGAGACGTACATGCTGCAGACTGTGCATGGACACCAGGTGGGGTAATGTGTCTTGAATAGCTTTTTATTGTGATGGATGTAATTATGTTTTTATATATGGAAGTGTTTGGAATTTAATGTTTATGATGAAAGTTTTCATAATGGTTTAGTGATAGTTTTCACTCATGTTTGTTGTTTGATGTAGTAAGATGCCTCCCCGAAGACTTCCTCTATGACCACAGAAAGAGGCTAGAGATAATTCTCTATCAATATTTTATTTGAGACTAGTAGAAGTCATGGTTTGGGTTTTCATAGATTTTGGTCATGGGTTAGGCTCTAGTTGTACTCGTGATGGGGAATCTGAATGAGGTCCTAGAAGGGAAAAGGCCCAAGAGTTCCTCTAGAGTAAGCCTCCATCATTTTAGGGTAGTAAAAATCCCCTGGAAGTATAGCATTGGATTGAGAAGACTAATAGGATTTTTGGGATTCTAGAAAGTCTTAAGGTAGTGAAGGTGAAATGTTCTTTGTTCTTATTGGAAGGCCCTAGTCAAAAAATATGGGACTCAAAGGTTCAAGATGGGAAGGATTAAAATATGGGTTGGAAGGATTTCAAAGTCCTCTTTAATGAATGGTATTACCTAGAGACATTGTCCTTCACCAAGTCCCAATTGTTTTTGGATCTTCACTAGGGGGATTATACCATGATAGAGTATTCAAAATTTTTCACTATGTTGGTTCAGTTCACACCTGAGGTGGTTTCCAATGAGCAGCTAAAGACTCAAAATGATTAAATTGGGTTACGAATGGATATCCAATATCAAGTATACTTGTTCAAGTTGAATACTTATGTTCTGGTGGTTGATCATGATTTTATGGTGGAGATCAATCTTAGTGTAGAGTCTAGTTTTTCTAGAGTAGTTCTAGTAGCGGGATAAGTAAGTGAGGGTTCATATGAGAATAAGAGGATGTGGGAATAACATAAGAAGAAGGGGGTGTTAGTTCAGGACATCCTTCACGACAGTCTTATTCTGTGGCCTCAGATTCCATATCAGTCATGTTCCATTAGTATGGGAAGTCGGGAATGTTTGGTATGCGTGTTTAGATTCACCCAGTACATTCCATCAGTGTGTATATATAATGAAATTGGAGCTATTTTTCAGAGCGACTAATCCATATTAGGGTTGAGAAATCTCTATATTCTTTAGAGGGATGTCAGCCCTATCAGATTCATCTATGATAGCAGGTTCTCAATTTGTTGGGAATGATGATAGTGTTGGATATATTCCAGGGATGTTTAATTATAAGGAATAACCACAGGTAGATGTACATTATTAGGCTCGGATAGAGATGAGGCATATTCATGGAGTGGATCGAGCACTAGTGGAATCAAATGCAGGACCTTTCAATGTTTTATGTACCATTCTTGTTGCATCATTTTTAGTTTTTTCCTTATTTGATATTGGTTCATATGTTTATTTTTTTCTTCTCAATTCATGAATTTGTTGAAATTATTAAATAATCTTATGTTGTATGCGATATAGTTATAGGAACCTCTTGAAAAGAAGGGAGATCCGAGTTTTCAGTGTCAATCTTGGACACTCTCCAAGTCATGGGTCGAGCTAGAATGGGACTTACTGGTTCTGGTGATGAAAATATTTTAAGTAATCCTTAGTATGGATTGGATGGTACATTCTCAAGTGGAAATCGATTTTTATCCTCAGTGAGTGAGTTTCATGTCATCTGATGGAAGTACCCATGTTTTCCAAGGTGAATGTGATCCTTAGTCGAGACGTTCTGTACCTCCACTTCTAGAGTTGGGCAGTCTTGTTCTTCATATCTCATCTGTCATGTTGAAGGATGATGGTGTTAGTATTTAGAATGTATTGCCTCATGTGGTGGATGAGTTTTTATATGTTTTTCCAAATGAAATTTTTGGTTTGAATCTGGAAGAGGATTTAATGTTTACCATTGTTTTGGAACTGGGATCACAACCAATAAAACATCTCCTATATAGTATGGAGCCCACCAAGTTGAGGTAATTAAAGTTATAGTGGGATGATTTGGAATCCAAAGGATTCATTCTCCCAAGAGTCACTCCTTGGGCCACCACTATCTTGTTTCATAAAAAGGATTATGGATCTCTCTAGTTTTTTATCAATTACAAGATGCTGGATAATGTGATGATTTAGAATAAACACCCTTTTCCCTATATTTATGACCTTTTAAATCAGCATAAGGGGTCATGGTGGTTCTCTAAGATTGAATTTTTTTATGGGTAACACTGTGTCCGTGTTATAGAGGAATATGTTCCTAAAATATCCTTCATAATAAAGTACATATATTTTGAGTATTTGGTCATTTATTTTAGATTAAAACAATTTTTCAAAGGTCTTTATGGTGCTCATGAATAGGGTGTTCCATCACCTCTATGATAAGACTTCCAATTTCATTTTAGGGATCGAGGAGAAACATGAGTATCATTTTAGTATTTTGTTAGGATATAATTAAGATCATCACCTCTATGATAAGACTTCCAATTTCACCTTCTAAATTAAGGAGGTGACACTTTTTGGGTCATGTGATCTCAAAAAGAGGGGTTTTAGTGGACCCTAAGAAGACCAGTGTAATGATTGCATCAACTTTCTCAGAAACTCAACAACTAGACTCAACCCATTCACATGTTTTGTAGATATAAAATAATGAGAGGCATTGATATCAAATAAGTAACTATAAAGAGTAGATGGTACAAGAATAATAACTCCAATTGTCGATGATCCAGCCTCACTACCCCTAGTGTTGGATGAATTTAATGCAACTATCCTGACCCTTTTCCCTATGATGTAGTCTGAGCCCCCTAAGTTACACCACTCTGGTGATTAGGGTTCTCTTTCCTCGAAGCACCACATCCACTGCCTCTACCGCCATGGCTAGTAGAACTCCAACTACAAGATAGATATGGTGTAAAAGATCCAATTCTTATATTATGATTCTACCCAGATTCTCCCACATTACTCACCAATAATGGTACGACAGTGGACCAACCTACCCCATTGGTGGGAAATCACTCGGGTAATATCCTAATTAACTGATACTTCCCCTTGTCCACTCTTCTTTCCCATGTTTTATTCAACATTTTAATAGTGATGAATTCTACCCTCAAAAGACACACCTCCTAATCATCCATCAGAAATCTCATGTCCTCCACTAGAAACCTTTTTTAGGATATCCTCAAACATGGGAGCCAGATCGACGACTTAAGAAAACCTTTTCTACCAAAATATAATTACATGGGACTTAATCTCACATTCAAGTTTGTACTGGAAACTCTTTTTCATAGTTTTCCCATCCACTGCTAGGGCTAGAGAAAATTGATGCAAGCTAGTAATGCGACCAACATATTCCTTCACAGACATAATCCCCTAAGTGAACCACAGGAACTAAATTGACCTCTCTTTTCCTAGTTCCTATAGAAAAAATTTCTCTGGAAAATTATCTAAAAATCCCTTCCATACCATTCCCCCGGCCTTCCCAGTGTGATTCTAAACATCCCACCAGTTCTTTTATAGTCCTCATAACATGTAATCAACTAAGTTAACCATATTCTCAATAGGAGTCTCTAAACGGTCAGGTATAGTATAGAAGGAATCAATCCAGAAATCCTCTACCTCAGTTCCATCGTCTCTAGTGAAATTTGGATGGTACTACATCTAAAACACTCAAGTCATGTTGGAAAAACACTTCCCAACATTATGTGGGTCTCCCTTTATAAACCGCATGAATCGATAATGGTTCTCATAGAACTTATCTTTATCTCCTTCATCTGACATTATCTGTGCCTGAGGTTCCACTACTAAAAGATCATTTCTAGCCATATCTTATTCAAATCCTTTCAAAAATAATCACCATGGAGGAATATCTCTACAATTCCAAACATGAATCTACGAAAACATAAAACCTCTTAAACACATTTAAAAAGATGGATTTACATAATCCATAAAAATTCATTCTCCCAAACCCTGCCACATGGTCAATACTAAGGATCTATCACTACCATTAACCATATGACAACTAGGTCAAGGATTACAAATGGTAAAATCATTATCATCATTAAAATTTTATCAGACACCAATTTATCATTATTTAAAATTTCTAATATTATATTAGGTTCATTTCCAATTCAATTTCACATGAAAATAAAAACATTTCAAATTCAAAAAAATTCCAAAATTTTTTTTTCCATGCATGCCAAAAAGGATGCATTTAAAAATATAATTTAGAGTGTATAGAATGATGTGTGTATACTAAACTCTATTTCCATACTAGGCCACAAGTCAAATCCCATAAAATTTCAAAAAAATAATAATCTCAACACAAAACGAGTGCATCAATAGAGGTGAAATAACCTTCAACTATAAAAACACTCATCAATAACAATAATCCCACCGTAGGTACTTAGGGTTATCCCCCATATATGATTTAGCTACTCTCATGCATGAGTTCATGTAAAATGACTTCTTCTTCATACTATTCTCAATTCCTTTTCTAAAGAGTAATAAAAAATAAAATAAAACAAAACATCCCTGATACAAATTTATGATGTCCTTAACCTAGAGCCATAGACCAGTACCCTAAGATGATTGGCCACATGACCTCATACAAGCCTCCCCATATGATAGGGGCTTCTAACTAAGAGTGAGGTTTAATATCGACAGTGGGGATACTATAGCCCCCTCTATCAAAGTAATACAATATTGTAAATAAATAAAAATATCCAATAGATATAATCATAACCATTATAATTCTAGTATCTCATATTGACAAAAATAAGACTACAATAACCAAAACAAAAGTAGTAGATATTTAATGACAAGTACATGTCCATTTTCAAATTAAAAACCCAATGTAAAGACACTGACTGCTTACAAGGGGGTCCTTATACCAGGTCTAGTTTCCTCATCCACTATCCACACCATATTATCCCTCTAACATATGGATCCATCAATTATCTTGACCTATAACCATGATGCTTATTCAGGTACTGATCGGGATGCCTAAGTAGGGTGTGAGTAAAACATAGTAGGCCACCACCAAAGGCATATAAAGAATTATCTAGTAAAAAATTGTGAAATTTTTTAATAAATAATGAAGTACAATTCATAAAATAAATAGTTATCACATTTCATTATTCTTTAATCAACCAAATAAGCCCACGGGTTCCAGAGGACACCTGAACCCTCAATAATTACTGCATCCCCTGTTGGTGTCTAAACCATATTACAATACAATGCTAGTAATTTATCATTTTATTTAAAATCATATCCCATCCAATTAAATCACAGTTCTAAGCCAACTCATGGGTGCAGAACATCGTGTCTAACACCCCTGTGGGTATTTGAAGCCTTAGTCCTTTACCCACACATTAATAATAACATTGGTATTTGGATCCTCACTCCCTATATCATACTCTCTCTATCATATGAGAATTTAGAGGATCATTCAATGTACACAACTTATTTATCACATATGGGTATTATAAGCATCATTCCATGTCCCATAATTCATTTATAATATATGGGTATTTGGAGCATTAGTCTATGTCCCACACTTGTATATCAAATAATCACACATATATCATATATATCACATAATTCAAGGTTAATAAACATTAATTATTTTTAAGAACATTTCACATCATGGTATACCATTATAATTTATCACAAAAAACAAGGTTCTTCAATTTAGTCACATGGAATAATATGAAAATTCAGTATTAAACCATTTTTCATCATTAAATCACATAACCCATTAACCAATTAAGTCCAAGTAAACCATTATAATTATAATTTTCAATTAATCTATAATCATAGTGATTTATTGACTACACAACCCCAATTTCCTATCAATTTCATAATCCCAACATTTCCTTAATTAATTTCCCAGTTATTTAATCTCATTACACTAATTTAAAAATTATCATATTTCATTAATTGAACAATTCCATAACCCCAAAAATCAACCAATCACTAATCCATTAATTAATGGATTCACAAAAATAATTAATTCATTTTATGTAATTCAATTTCTAAACATGAAATTGAAATTATAAAATTAAATATACAGAATTAAAATAAAAACATTGTGATTTTAATAATAGACCACCTACCTCCAAATTTTTGATGATTCTCACCAAAAATAAATCGCCAATTTGAAGCGCATCAATCAAGATCATAATAAACAATGAGATATAGATCTGAATCCCTGATCTAAAGTAAAAAAATACAGATCCAGAAAACATAGATCTAAACACACCACCAATAAGAGAAAACCATCCCTTTTATATCCATAAAGAGAAAAGGGAAGATATAAACCTATCCAGGAAGAAACGAAATACCCTAAAAGGTGGAGATATATAAATCCAACATTTGAGTCAACAAATAAAGTTGTCTGAGACCCCTATGAAATCTTATGAAAGGCTCTAAAAAATAATGGAATGAGTTAGTGTTGAATTTGGTCAAATTTGGGTGAATTATGGGGGGATTTATATTTTCTTAAAAAAATCAAAATATTAAAACCCATGCACATATTTTCATGTGCGAGGGATCATGGTTTTCTAAACATTAGACCCTAATTGTGTTCTTATCTTATGGGGGGGTGAAGGATTACCCCTAATATGGTGTGTAGTTTGAAAAACCAACTACTGACCATGAAATACATCTCTTTTAGGGGTTTTGTGGGTTTCTTGGGCAGGGCACATAGTTTGGGAAAACTGTGCACCACCAAAATACCCCTAAAAACATCCAAATTTCACCAAAATCACCAAAGATAAATCTCAAATTGAATATAATCAAAATAAAGAAAAAGTTTATCTATAAATTAGATCGAGATATCTACAAAAATTTCAATATCTTATAATAACTTTCTAATAATTTTATAATATTAACTATATATCACCTTTTAATTTATGATATAAGAAACAAAAACATTACCTGATAGGGTATCAAGATCATTCCCGAGTAATTTATCATAATTTATATTATTATGCAATGATGAATTCTAAGATTCATACTAAATAATTTTATTTTTTATTGCTAATATCTATAATTAATACCAACAGAGAATGTGATTTTTTAGAATCGATACATCATCATAATTTGAACCTGCAATTTAAAATTGATCATTTTCCATATACAGTTAAGTCTATGATATGGTAAATAAAAAATGATATATTACAGACCTAATAAATATTTCAAGGAATATCCATGATACCAATTTTTTTGTACTGATATGTGTATGGTTTAGTTTTCAATTGGGGATAAATTCACATAATTATAAAATTTTAATTTTATATTAGAGTTAACAAATATTAACGCATTGAAGAATAAAAATGTGATCATCATTATTTTAGTAGTACTTCAAATCAAAATAATCCTATATATTTTCTTCACATTCTCAATGTGATAATATTACTCTCACTCTAAAGTGTTCTAACATATAAATTGGAGTATGAACCACTTACAATTGAATTCACACACCTGTAGTCTCAACCAAATTTACCATATTTTTCACACCTAGAGGCACAACCCAATAAAACTTCATTTTTTAAACCGTGAGGCACAATATAGAATCTTCCATTTTGATTGGATAAAGATCCAAACATTTCCTATTTATGACTAGAAAAAAATTTAAAAACCTTTCCTTTTACCAGAGAAAGGAATAAAAAAAATATTTCTTTGTAATGGTGGAATAACCTGACAAACAAGTATTTTTTCATTGGTTCTATCATAATATATTTTTATATAGTTTATTCATAAAAAACATCTCCACAAATTATTTTAACATTCATTTCCATTATAATTTAAATTTTTCCATGAATCTTAATATTTTTTTATATATGATAATAAAATACAATAGAGTTTGATGTATCTTTTATAATCTATAAAAAACATATGTAATAATAAATCATTAGAATGATAAATTAATTAAAATTTAATCACAAAAATACGTACTTATTTAAATTTCCTACATAAATAATTTTAATCATCCTTAAACACTTTTATTTGTTCTATGATAATCATTGTGAATAACATTGAACAAATAAAAAGTAATTTTAAATTCTGAATTTAATATTATTATAATTTGGGACACTTCATTGATTATTATTTTTATTTATTTTAGCACAAAAAACATCTTATTTAGTTTAAATAGGGTCTATATAATTAGAAAATAATTATTGAATAACAAAAATATATAAAATAAGAAATATAGATATAATGTTATTAAAAATATAAAATAATAAGAAAAAGCGATCATATTTTGAGTTAAAAAAGATAGTCGATGTTCATATGATTCATGATTATCATAAGGTTTGTTAACATTATATGGTTCAAAAAAAAATTTATTTACATTATGATGTTCACAAAAAGGTTCACCAACTTCATAAGGTTCAATGTTAGGTTTATATTTTTTATAAAGTTGAGACATACTCATCATAAGGTTTATATAGTTTGTATATAAGGAAAAGTCATGAAACATGCTTGTTTAAAACTTATGGTCATAGGGTTGAGACAACTTATCATAAGTATTAGAAATATATCATAAGGGAGACACAATTTATCATATTGTTCAAGTATAGTCTCATATTAATGATAAAAGCTCATTGTATGGTCATGATATGAGTTTTATACGTTTTTTAAAAATATATTAAGAAGATATCGAGTCAATTACATCAATTTATTAAGTATTCCTCAACACATAGTGATGTTTATTTTACAATAAAATCAGTTCACATGACACATAACAATAACAAATAACTATTAAAAAATCAATATTAATCCGTTATCATTATTTTATTCTATAAGTAGTGAAATCTTCAATAAAATTTATAAATACTTATTAGTGGGAAAAATAATAAATTTTTATTATCAAAAAAAAATTAGATAAATTACAAAGAGTCCATTGAACGACATTTTTTATAAAATGGAATGACGTCATTTTAAGTCCTTGTTGGAATAATATTTGATATTATTTAGAAGATAAGGTTATTGAGACTCATGACTTAACCCATAAATATATTTTACCATCATATTTTTGATTGAATATTGATTCTAAAATAGTATTATGTGATTTTTTTTCATTTCTACATCAAGTCATACTTGTATTATCAAGTCTCATGCATCACACTATATGTTAATAAGTATGAAGAAGTAGAATATGATTCCATACTATATTATCACTCACAACTAGTTATTTTTTATATATCCAAAACTAATTAATGATTTTATCAACTAAAAAATTTAAATTTAAGTAAATAGTATGATACTTTATGTTTATTGTTGAATACAAGGTTAGTATTTATAAATGATTTAGTCTTTTGATTGGAAAATATTTTATATACATTTAATCGTTTGTTTCATTAAATATATACATGGGGAGTGATTTTATTTTTTCCATGTGTTCTATTATAAAATTAAAAATATTTTAATATGGATCTTAAAAGGTGTTTCAAAATGAAATGTTTATTGTTAAGTGGAAAACATTTAGGAAGAGTGGAACTAGGTGAGGCTTAAACATAAACGTGCAGTTCTAAAACGTGAGGGTCCATCCATGGGGAAATGGTTTTGATATTCTTGTTGACATTATTATATATTATTAAACTAACATAACCACCTATTATAAGTATTCACATGTTGGTCTATATATGATTTATCCTCAATTCATAAGGGTATTTATAAATTTCATGAATTTTTTGGTCAAGTAGCTCCTTGGTGGGAGCCCGTAACATCTAATATCATGACAGATTTATAATTTCATTATCCTTGATCCTTTTAGGGTTATGTATCACATCATGATTTTTAGGAGTGGTTTGATCACATCTATCATATATTTGATATCATAGAGACACAAATGAAACACCAGGTCAATCTAAAATCTATCATATTGGAAGGATCATATCACTAATAGTTGGATTCTCTTTCTGAGGATAATAATTAATATGCAAATATATTGAAGACCACTCTAGAGACGTTTTTTGAGTACTTTGTCCCTGAAATTCTACAACAGTTTAAGGAATGATAGTTCATGGGTCTAAGGTATGAATTTTTTATTGTCATGGATTACACCATAAAAGTCACTTATTTACTATAATTTTCTATATTTATGATCCATGATGTAGAATATATGGTGCAGTGATTTGATATGATATTAAAAGATCCACTTAATACTCAAGATATGATACTCAATCTAAAATCTTTCCTTTAAGTGGTAAAAAATACAATGCAAATTGAAATTTAATCCAAATGAGGATCAATTGTACCTTTATCACTGCCTAGTAAAATTTTGATTGATAGTCCTTATAGTGGCTAGAATATTCAGTGAGAAGAGGTCGTTTTGGTTTGATCCTATGAGGGTAGGCTGGGAAGTAGTGTATCCCCATATCCTCACATGGGAAGATTCTCGGTTTAGTTCAATCAGTGTGTTATCGCATGTCATATTAAGATAAAATGTAATTTTATGGCTTGGAATGACGCTATGGTGTTCAACATAATCATCATTCGTGTTTTTTCATATGACTTGGATAAAAAATTATCATAAAATGGCCTCAATCAACCTAAGTATTATGAAAACTGTCTATTTATAAATATACTATATATAATGAACCACCCTTTTTGGAGTTGATTTATGGATGTTTATGTCGTGGTAAATGACACTTAGGTGTTTTTAAATCATATGATAATTAATTATCTCCCTAGGTAGAGTATGAGTGTTTGGAATAGAATATTCTATATAAAAATCTACAATTGATATTAGGGAGGGTTTTTTACTATTAGTGGTTCTATTGTTGAATCCTTTAATTTAATTTGTGATTTTTTTGATATAGGTAATTCACATTATTTTCTTACTACTCAATATTAATCTCATCTTGAACTCAAATTAGAAGCATCACCTAAAATTCTAGATACACAAATTTATAAGAGGATAGAGAAATTAAGTAATTATCTATATTTTGATTTTTTTATTGTATCCTTTGGTTATAAATGATATTTAATGATCTTTTATAGTAAATTATTTTATATAATTCTTGGGATGTATGGGTTTTCACCATTTTGAGACTGTAGATATTAAAATAGTAAGAGAGTGGATTTAAAATCACCTTCAGGTATACCATGTATACTTTGTATAGTGCTTCTGTTTCATGAATTTCTAGAAATTCCAATTTAGGGTAATATCAATGTTTTTGTAGTCAAAATTTTTTATAATATACTCCAAGCATAATAATTTAATGAGTGATAGGTTTTATTTCATGCGCTGGATTTTTATCTTGATGTACTCCCTAATGATTTTGTAGGATTCCATTCTATATAATAATTGGTGTTTTCTATTGATTTTTTCTTTGAATATAACCGATCTTGATATCAATTTATCATTTGGAAAATAAATTTTGAGATAATTTAAAATTAAAATTGTAGAATATATATAAAAATGGTTAATCATTCAAGTGACTTCTCCTTGGTGTGCTCCAGTTCTTATTATAAATCAAGTCTACATGAGTCTACATCTATCTTTATACTATTTGATTTTAAATTAAGCAGTGATCAAGAATAATTATTAATTTCCTATAATTTATGATCTATTGGAACCATAAATTTTATCAATGTAGTTTTATAAGATCTATTTATGTTTGAGCTTCCATAAGTATTGAGTGAATCCTAAAAATATTCTAATGATTGACATATAATGAAATTATAGAAATAAAAAATACATTTAAATTACCATTGGTTTGACTAATTACCTTGATTATTTTATGGACTTAAAAAATAATTTGTTGTATCAATTCCATGATTTATTCATCACGGTCTTTTTGGATGATATATTTTTCTATTTGAGGTCTCTCGATGAGCTAGTTCAATATATTCTCTTTATCTTAGATGAAGTTTTATATAATTTACTATATGAATAGATATCAATGTTATAATTAATGATATAGGAATTTAAATTCCGTGATAAAAGTATTTTTATAGTTAGTTATCCACTGGATTTTGTGAAAATTGATTCATTGATTCAAAGGAAAATTCCATTGAATGTGTTTGGTTTTGGATGTTTTTTTGGACATGTAGGATAATAGATCAATTTTGCTCAAGAATTATCTAATATAGATTCTTATAATATTTTTTTTAAAAAATTAAATGTGTTAAATTCACTTAGTTTAACAAATGTGAAATTTCATCCTAGGCGATGAATCAAAGGATGGATAAAACTCTATCCCTTATGTTACCCCTTCCAGTTGAAGGATTTTAGGTCTTAATAACGAATCATCAAATTTCCATGGTTTCATTATCATGTAAGACCATCAAGTAAAGGTTATAATTTCAGGATATTTATAAAATCATGAAAATAACTATTCAATCCAGGACATTGAATTGTCCTCTTTCATTCACACATTAAAGTGGTAAATGAATTATTAGTTTATTGAAATATTTATCGTATTAATAGACAACAAATCTTAAAATATATAATTTGTACATGATATATGAATATAAGGATGAATTTTTTTGTAAGGTAAATTATTTTATTCTCTTTCAATGTTTATTAATAAATTAAATGTAGTTGTCGATTCCCAATAGAGGAACATACACCCTCAGAGGGTTCTTGGGGAAAAAAGTAAAGTTGATATTGATGAATCACATTTCTAAACACTATATGGACATGTGTGAGGATCATGGTGTTATGAATTTATACCTCAAAAATATTATCCCATTTTTAGTAAATTTCATCAAAGTATCATATATCTTTTACCCTAATTATATCATTATCCAAGAGAAATTTGATTGCAGGGAGAGCATTTATAGAAACCCAAGCTAATAATTTCTTTATTTTACATTATTTTAATATTTTAATAATTATATATAAAAATCCCGAGAACATAATTTTTAATTTCTTTGAGGACTATCTATTTAAATTTTTTCAAAATAGTTCTATAAATTTCTCAATAATTGATGTAAACTAGACTCCCTTCGAGGCATAACATTATTCATAGTCAACTTCATAATATGAGGAAATGAAAATATAAGAATATTGATTTTCAATGTTAAAAATATGGAATAAAATTAAATATATTAAAATAAAATAAAATTATAATATGTTTATAATCATGGTAAATGGAAAAAACATAAGAAAATGATACCCAACAAAGAACATACCACATATAACAAGCCATGGAATAAGGATTTTCATAACATTATTCTTGAATAATAAGTGTGGAAACATTAGTTTATTTACACAAACCTTGAGAGTGTACCATCAGGAAATAATAGAAATGTGGAATAATTGTTAATATAAAGAAACATTAACTTCATGGGTGAAACCCTTACAGCCACACTTATGAGCAATTAAATCTCTTCCACATATACATATATCATGAGATTTATACTTTTAAAAATGCATTAAAGGGTGATATTAGACCCCACATTTCATTCATCCATACTTATTTGTGCCACTTGAATTAAATAATTCATCATATCATAAAAAATCCATGGATAGAAAATGGGTTTCATGTCCTTTTCAAATGGAATCACATAAATTAATTATTCATAATTACACTAATAATCATAACATAAAAAACCCATGAAAAATAAATGGGTATCCAAATATATTTTTTAACTGTATAGATAAAATAAAATTTAATTAATTTGACAAGGTATATGACATTTAGACCATACATATATAAAGTTAATATAATTAAGTCAATAATTTTACCAATCAATCAATTCATGACATCTAGGTGACCACCCATCAATTAAAGTATGGAAATATAGTGTTTATAAAGGAATTAATTTATATTGAAATAATATTTATACACAGTGGATGGAAGGGAAAGAAAAAATTATTGATGGATTTATCTTTTAATATAAAATAACACTTCATAAGAAATTCCTAAAGGGTCAATTGTAGAGACCTGAAGCTTAATGTACATAGACATTACATTACTTTTTCGGAATACTTAGTACATAACAAAAACACACACACACAGACTGTAATAGTTTAGTGTCTTTGGAAACTTAGAATATAATCTTCTAATCGTGGTGAAAGATCTTCAACATCACCCCTAAAGATCTTTAAAAAAAAAACCTAAATCCTTTCTTTATACCCTGGGGAAAAGAAAACATAAAAGGGTGAGCTCAAATGCTCAGTAAGGGTAAACAAAAGAAATATCAATCACATCATATTCATAAGAACATATCTTTTGGAAATCTTAACCTGTAAAAGAGATCATAATTTCATAACATGGGATAAATAATAGTAGTGAAATGTAATCCCAATAATCATAACATAAAACATGAAACTTTGTGGAATACACACATAATCATAGAGAATCATTTCTTATTAGTCAAAACTCATTGCCAATACTATCTTAATGGACAAAGTCCCTTTCTGAATCGAGTTTACTCCTCGTTTCAGTCCTGTTTCAATGAACCGGTATAACCTACCGTTCCGGCCATGTCTATCTCATGAGATATAAAATCTTTAACCAATGAATTTGAGGGAGATATAGGTCCCACCCATCTCATAATGATACCATTCTTATGTGTGCCACAAAATCATAAACCATAAATCATATCATAACCCATGTAAAAAATGGGATTCTTAAACAATATGACATCATAAAACAATTCATATAAGATAAAGGAATTCATAAAAATAATTCCATTACAACATAATCAAATCAATTTAATAACAGGGATAGAAACAAAGCCCTATATTATCTTAGATGGAAAATAATTTTGATAAAACACTTGAACTCCATTCTTGAGGAAAATATCCTTTCTTCTTCAAAAACTCATTTCCTTTCATAACATGTCATACAATTCTAAACTAAAAGAAGTTGATAAAAAATAAACTTGAAAACACGTAAAGTCAGCTTCTTGGAAATAATGTTTTAAAAATCCATTCATGTCGTATAAGTTAAAAAAAAACATTCTTCTCGTACTTTTGTCGGAAAAGTCAAAAAGTACCTCGTACGAAAAATGATAAAAGATTCTGTTCATATAATTTACTAAAAACTCACCGAAAGTGTAAAATTGGATTTAAACAATTGTAGGTGGATGGAAACAATATTTAATATTGAGGAAACATGGATGTGGATGATAAAATACACCCTAGTAAATTCCAAAGTATAAAAAATCTCAGATAAACATTGAGATTGCGAGATTTTCCCTTACCTTATGTCCGATTTGCTTCGTAAGTGTCCGAACCTCCTGTATAATTATTTAAATGATGTAATTTACTTATTCCAGAATCATAATCATTGTTATGATATCATATATGGTTCACTTATGACTTTATATTACCCGTTCTTTTGTAAATTCCATGTTAAAGAGAGTTTTGAGTAAAATCGTCTCAGTTGTCGTTCATATTTTAACTTGTAATTATTAATATGATTACATAGATCATGATTACATAAATCCAGAATGTAAAACATGATTTATATATAATATATATTCAGAATATACATATATATAATAGATCAGTAGATGGAAAGAAATACACCGTTCATGGAGACGGTAGGCCGTACATACGCATGAACGCTGTTTTCGTTTCGTTATTGAGTTTAATGGAATTAAGTAGATGACATACATATATATACACATAAATCCCGTATTATTATGTCATATATTTCATGATTACTTATTATATATACTTTATAATCATTCATGAATGGTTAACGTGGAGAATGAATCTCATCGTGTCGTGGAGACAGAAGTCCGTACGTACGCACGAGCGATGATATCACTCTCATGATCGTGGGACTGTATTGGAGTGTATGTATACTATCTCAGAATCAATATCACTTTAAAATAATAATATAGAGTTATTATTTACATCATTATATCCATACAAGTAAGGTGGTGGTGGAAAATAGATTACACCACGGCGTGGAGACGGTATTCCGTACGTACGCACGCGCGGTGTTTTCATTTTCCGTAGGATGGATAGATGGTGAAATAGAGTTGTTTCATACATATAATAACATATCAGTATATTATTGATACTTATGTTATTTTTTCATAATGATACAACCTATGAAGAATAAGTGGAATAAGAAATAATGTTGAAAGAATCGGTAACGGACATTACCTCTTCTTTGAAGCGCCTCTTTGAGACCTCCTTTTAGGGCACTAAAATAAGTCTTTGAAGAAGACCAGAACCTCTAGGATGTTTCTAGGGAAGTGGATAGGAGAACTTTTCAGGGGTTGGCCGAGCATGAAGGCTCAAAGTGGTGTGAGGAAGAGAAGGAGGGGGTGCCCTTTTATAAGGGAGGAGAGGGGCACATTTGGAATAACAAAAAATATTATTTTATTATAAAGTCAAGTTCGGATTTAAATAGCTCTAAATTGATTTATTTCGAAGCTAAGGTGGGGATGGGTCAAAATCCTATCATCCAATAGAATTTAGACAAGTTTAGGTTCCTATTTTAATCGTATCATTTAGATTTAACATTAAGATACATAATTTTACTTTTACCGTGTCTTCTTGTTTTCATACACTATATGGTTAATAAACTTACTATAAGAATGAAAACGAACCCCAAGTTTATTATTATTAATATATATAACCTTATCTAAGTCATTTTTCCGAACCTTATATTTTTAGGAATATAATAACAATTAATAATATAATATTTCTTTAAAAAACTATTTTATGTCAATTTTGAAACAATTTGGTAATTGATTTTTGTAAAAATCATAACAGAATTATTAGTTCGAAAAAAGGTAATTAAATCAACACTAACATGTCATATTAACATATAATTTTTTTTGAATTCATAAAAATTCTCAAATTACATTTATTTGGGTATTTATAACATCCATTATGTCAATATTTCATTAAAAAGATATTTACTGCATCATCACTATGTCATAAATAAATTAAATTATTTAAAGTCTAAAAATTACAAATAAAATATCATTATGTAGGAAATTGTTTTAGCTTTATAATTAATATTTATAGTCTAATTTATCTTATGTATAACCCTATATTAAAAATTATTTACTTATTAAACATTGATTTTATCTATTTTAACCCTTCTTTAAATAAATTAATAATAAATATCCTAATATAATCTAAGTGGGCTTAAATGGTCATATTTTATTCCTAAGGTTGTTTTTTGTCGAATTACACTTATCCAATAGAATTAGGACATGATTTAGGGTAATAATAATATCATTTTTACCCTTAATTACCCTATTTACTTTTAACCGTGGTAAAAAAAGGTAAAAAGTTACTATTCACCAAAAATTATTTTCATCTCATTGAACCACATTTTAGTCCTTGATATTAACCGTGTCTCTTGGATTTTCGAAATTCCACTTACAGAAGCGGTAGAATTAAGTTTTATGAAAAATTCAGTTTTTTAACTACCACTTAGTGGTTTCACTATTCATCAAAAAATGAATGTTTCCAAAAAAATACCAAAAATTAGGCCTAAGATATATTTGATATTATGAATTCAAAATGATGTATATTTTATCAAATTCAAAACATATCAGTTACATTAACTAATTTAAAAATTAATTCCCGTCGTTAAAACAAATAGCGTGTTTTTAAGAGATAATAACTATCAAAAGATTGATACTTATTTATAACTGGTTTAAATGTGAAATTACATCCAATGACCAAAATTATATTAAATTGTAAAAATATATTCTAAATATACTTTAAAACCACTCAAATTAACAATTTATCAATATTAATTATTTCAATTAAAAATGTTGTTTTTAATTAAAATTTAGTAATTTTCACTATTCATCAGAATATGAAAGTTATCTGAAAAGTACCAAAATTTCACCTTAAGCTAATTTCGATATTCTTAATCCAAAAATGAAGTCCATTTTAAAAAATAAAATTTACAAAATTACTATTCATAATGGCTAGTTTTAATAATATTTTAATAGCATATCATTGTTTAGTGAAACTCGGTATTGTATACTACACACGCTATCGAGGAAGGTCGCGATTGCGTGTAATGCAAGGCAAGTCAAGGATGCGTGTTGTGCAAGCTCCTTTTTGTGCAGCGTACAACAGAAGACATTAATGAAAAGAATATTTTTCATAAAATCTCGGGGTGTTACATTCTACCCCCCTTAAAATGAATTTCGCCCTCGAAATTCATCGGGGTTATAAATGGTTTACTACTCGGAAGTTTCTTTAATAGAAACCCACATTGTAAAAAGGAATAGGAATACCAATCTTTAAAAACAAAAGTATGAAACGCACTGGTTACCCAAATAAACTAATCACTAGGTTTCCACATAAGTGAAAATATGGATATGGAAGAGAAATCTAACCACCATGTTCTGATGGAGAGTGGTAGAGAACATGGCTATGGAAAAGCCAACAATCACAAAGACATAAATTTGTGCTGATCTAAGGTACCATCTGATTCATCAGATATAAGAGTACAAGAATAACATTTTTGGTTTTCAAGATCATTTCCCTAAAGTTGATGAAATTGGAATTAGAAGAAATACTTTCATGATTTTGGTACAGTGTTACCGTTGGTCATTCTTTGGAAAATTTCCACTTCATCTCCTAAAGAAATGATGTTGGATTTGTCATTCGTGAAGTGTTAGCCGATCATGTGATAGAATGATGGGTCATTCCATCTGTCTCAAAAAAAAAAGGTTACAAAAGTTATCAAAAATACATAAGACCATCTATGGTGAGGTTAATCGTATACGATTCCAAAAATGAACTTATACTTCATATATCATACCGTGTAATAAAATAAAACTAGTTTCTACTAACCAGGGACTTCCTGTAGGCTATTGGTAGGTGATAAATTCTAGTCGCACTTCGGTTGTGGGTTCGATTCCCACAGCCTTGTCCGACGCGATGGGTTGTCGCCCGTCCTTCAGGTTGTCCTTTTTCTAAAACTACATTACTATAACATCCCATCAATAATATCGAAAAAAAAATTTATCCTTAAACAATACTAACTTATGTCCAACGTAATCCATTCAAATCTGTAGGTTTATCCAAAATACTGCTGTCCAATCTCATATTATAGTGAAAATGTTTACCAAAGAGTTCATAAAACTAGCATCTTAATACCATCGTTGATCCCCATATATCATGAGATATGTCTTGTTGGTCACATTACAAACATTTGAAGCCCTTAATCATGTATTCTCATGAAAAAAAATGAATACCCATTTAATCTTAGTGAAAACATGAGTGTTGTCAAAAGTTAACTATTTTCACATACCAAAACCTCGAACCATGATATAACTATTTCCTTATATCAGTCATGAGCTCATGAATACTGTCAAACATTTCATTTTCTCATTTTCCCTTCATTATGCGCATATCATCTACATTCCAAAAATATGTAAATAACCTTTCATGGATACTGGTACCATTAATTATACACTTTCAAAACTCAAGGAAAGACAACAGTGTAACAATCCTTAAATGTCTCTTTATTCCATAGTAGCATGAGATTACTTATACAACATTACACTTGATAAACATGTAATCATTCTACTACCTTCTTAAACCATTGACCGAGCTTCAACAATTCTTTCATCTCACATATCATTTGTAGTCTCTTCATCATCATCAAAATAAATACTACCCATACGACTGTACTAATTCTCTTCATGAGACTTTCCCTTAGGGAATTGGTTTGCATAATGCTCATACATTCCACATTTAAAACATTTAACCATTGTTGATGTCGTAGAAATACCATTATCCTCATCCATGGTGTTAACCGATCCTTTTCCTTTGGACTTACTGGCTTTGTGTCCTTCTTTTCCACACAAAAATCATCTTCCAGTTCCTTTGAAACATTCTCCTTGATGCCTCTTCCCACATGATTTACATGAGGGAAATTGAACTTTCTTTCCTCTATGATCATCATGAAACTCCATCTTTCTCTTATTAGCCGAGTTAGGAAACTTACCAAATTTGACTTTATTGATCACATTATGAGATTGCTGATTCGGAATAATAATGATGTTTGGACTTCCAAATCCCATTTCATTTGGTTTCTCATGAAGAATATCATTCCATTGTCCGTCATATCCTCCATTATCTTGAATCTTCTTATTTCCAGCCATTTTCTAAAACCCAAAAAGAATAGTGTTAGAGGTAAAAATCATTCTAGGGAAAACAACATAATAAAGGGGGATTACCTTCAATATCTAACATCTAAGGTTTAATTCTATGATCGTTAGCGTAATTCTAGGACTATAACCTATACGTATACTTAACCGTAGGGACATCCCTAGACATACCTTAGAAATATCTCTAGGGATCTCACTAAAGTTCTTGCATCCTAGTTTCCAAAGGTTGACTAATCCTTTCCTATGATACCAACTGTAGAGACCCGAAGCTTAACGTACATAGACATTACATTACTTTTTCGGAATACTTAGTACATAACAAAAACTCACACACAAGGACCGTAATAGTTTAGTGTCTTTGGAAACTCGGAATATAATCTTCTAATCATGGTAAAAGATCTTCAACATCTCCCCTAAAGATCTTCCTTTTTTTAAACCTAAATCCTTTCTTTATACCGTGGGGAAAAGAAAACACAAAATGGTGAGCTCAAATGCTTAGTAAGGGTAAAAAAAAGAAATATCAATCACATCATATTCATAAGAACATATCTTTTGGAAATCTTAACCTGCAAAAGAGATCATAATTTCATAACATGGGATAAATCATAGTAGTGAAATGTAATCCCAATAATCATAACATAAAACATGAACCTTTTTGGAATACACACATTATCATAGAGAATCATTTATTATTAGTCAAAACTCACTGTCAAGACTATCTTAGTGGACAAAGTCCCTTTCTGAACCGAGTTCACTCCTCATTTCAGTCCTGTTTCACTGAACCGGTATAACCTACCATTCCAGCCATGTCTATCTCATAAGATATAAACTATTTACCCAATGAATTTGAGGGAGATATAGGTCCCACCCATCTCATAATGATACCATTATTATGTGTGCCACAAAATCATAAACCATAAATCATATCATAAACCATGTAAAAAATGGGATTTTTAAACAACATGACATCATAAAACAATTTATATAAGATAAAAGAGTTCATAAAAATAATTCCATCACAACATAATCAAATCAATATAATAATAGGGATAGAAACAGAAACCTATATTATCTTATATGGAAAATAATTTTGATAAAACACTTGAACTCCATTCTTGAGGAAAATATCCTTTCTTCTTCAAAAACACTTTTCCTTTCATAACATGTCATACAATTCTAAACTAAAAGAAGTTGATTAAAAATAAACATGAAAACTTGTAAAGGATGCTTCTTGGAAATAATTTTTTAAAAATCCATTCATGTTGTATAAGTTAAAAAAACATTATTCTCGTACTTTTGTCAGAAAAGTGAAAAAGTACGTCGTACAAAAAACGAAAAAAATATTCCATTCATATCCTTTAATAAAAACTAACCGAAGGGTAAAATTGGATTTAAACAATTGTAGGTGGATGGAAACAATATTACATATTGAGGAAACATGGATGTGGATGATAAAATACACCCCAGTAAATTCCAAAGTATAAACAATCTCAGATAAAAATTGAGATTGTGAGATTTTCCTTTACCTTATGTCTGATTTGCCTCGTAAGTGTCCGAACCTCCTGTATAATGATTTAAATAATGTCATTGACTTATTCCAGAATCATACTCATTGTTATGATATCATTTATGGTTCACTTATGACTTTATATGACCCGTTCTTTTGTAAATGCCATGTTAAAGAGAGTATTGGGTAAAATCGTCTCATTTGTCATTCGTGTTTTAACTTGTAATTATTCATATGATTACTTAGATCATGATTAGTTTAATCCATAATGTAAAACATGATTTATATATAATATATATTCATAATATACATTTATATAATAGATCAGTAAATGGAAAGAAATACACCGTTCATGGAGACGGTAGGCCGTACGTATGCATGAACGCTGTTTTTGTTTCCTTATTGAGTTGAATGGAATTAAGTAGATGACATACATATATATACACATAAATCCAGTATTATTATGTCATATATTTCATGATTAATTATTATAAATAATTTATAATCATTCATTAATGGTTAACGTGGAGAATGAATCTCATCGCGTCGTGGAGACGGTAGTCTGTACGTACGCACGAGCGATGATATCATTCTCATGATTGTGGGACTGTATTGGAGTGTATGTATACTATCTCATAATAAATATCACTTTTAAATAATCATATATAGTTATTATTTACACCATTATATCCATCCAAGTAAGGTGGTGGTGGAAAATAGATTACACCACGGCGTGGAGACGGTATTCCGTACGTACGCATGCGCGATGATTTCATTTTCCGTAGGATGGATAGATGGTGAAATAGGGTTGTTTCATACTTATAATAAAATATCAGTATATGAGTGATACTGATGTTATTACTTCATAATGAAAAAACCTCTGAAGAAGAAGTGGAATAAGAAATAAAGTTGAAAGAATCGGTAACAGACATTACCTCTTCTTTGAAGCGCCTCTTTGAGACCTCCTTTTAGGGCACTAAAATAGGTCTTTGAAGAAGACCAGAACCTCTAGGATGTTTCTAGATAAGTGGAGAGGAGAAATAGGCAGGGTTTGGCCGAGCTTGAATGCTCAAGGTGGTGTGAGGAAGAGAAGGAGGGGGTGCCCTTTTATAAGGGAGGAGAGGGGCACATTTGGAATATCTAAAAATATTATTTTATTATAAAGTCAAGTTCGGTTATAAATAGATCCAAATTGATTTATTTCTAAGATAAAGTGTGTATGGGTCGAAAGCCTATCATCCAATAGAATTTAGACAAGTTTAGGTTCCTATTTTAACCTTATCATTTAGATTTAACATTAAGTTAAATAATTTTACTTTTATCGTGTCTTCTTGTGTTCTTACACTATAAGGTTAATTAAAGTACTATAAGAAGCCAAACAAACCCCATGTTTATTATTATTAATATATATAACCTTATCTAAGTCATTTGGATGAACCTTATATTTTTAGGAATATAATAAAAATTAATAATATAATATTTGTTTTGAAAACTATTTTATGCCAATTTTGAAACTATGTGGTAATTGATTTTTTTAAAACTTATAACAGAATTATTAGTTCAAAAACAGTTAATTAAATCAACAATAACATGTCATATTAACATATAATTTTTTTTAATTCATAAAAAGTCTCAAATTACATTTATTTGGGTATTTATAACATCAATTATGTCAATATTTCATTAATAAGATATTTACTGTATCATCATTGTGTCATAAATAAATTAAATTATTTAAAGTCTAAAAATTACAAATAAAATAGAATTATGTGGGAAATATTTTTATCTTTCTAATGAATATTTATTGTCGAATTTATCATATGTATAACCCTACATTAAAAATTATTTACTTATTAAACTTTGATGTTAACTATTTTAACCCTTCTTTAAATAAATTAATAATAAATGTCCTAATCTAATCCAAGTGGGCTTAAATGGTCATATTTTATTCCTAAGGTTGTTTTTGGTCGAATTACACTTATCCAATAGAATTAGGACACGTGTTAGGGTAATAATAATATCATTTTTACCCTTAATTACCCTATTTACTTTTAACCGTGGTAAAAAAAGTAAAAAGTTACTATTCACCAAAAATTATTTTCATCCCATTGAACCACATTTTAGTCCTTGATATTAACCGTGTCTCTCAGATTTTCGAAATTCCACTCACATAAGCGGTAAAATTAAGTTTTATGAAAAATTCAGTTTTTTAACTACCACTTAGTAGTTTCACTACTCATCAAAAAATGAAAGTTTCCAAAAAAATACCAAAAATTAGGCCTATGCTATATTTGATATTATGAATTCAAAAATTATGTCTATTTTATCAAATTCAAAACATATCAGTTACATTAACTAATTTAATAATTACTTCCCGTCGTTAAAACAAATAGCGTGTTTCTAAGAGATAATAACTATCAAAAGATTGACACTTGTTTATAACTGGTTTAAATGTGAAATTACATCCAATAACCAACATTGTATTAAATTGTAAAAATATATTCTAAATATACTTTAAAACCACTCAAATTAACAATTTAGTTCTATTAATTATTTCAATTAAAAAAGTTTTTTTAATTAAAATTTAGTAATTTTTACTATTCATTAAAATATGAAAGTTATCCAAAAAGTACCAAAATTTCACCTTAAGATAATTTAGATATTCTGAATCCAAAAATGAAGTCCATTTTGAAAAATATAATTTTCAAAATTACAATTCATAACGGCTAGTTTTAATAATATTTTAATAACATATCGTTGTTAAGTGAAACTCGGTATTGCGTACTACACACGCTATCGAGGAAGGTCTCGATTGCGTGTAATGCAAGGAAAGTAAAGGATGCATGTTGTGGAAGCTCTTTTTGGTGTAGTGTACAACACAAGACATTAATGAAAATAATATTTTTCATAAAATCTCGGGGTGTTACATCAATGGTATAATTTAAAATATGTTTTTTATTAAGAATAAAATATTCTAATGAATCTTGATTTAGATGAAGAACAATTTTTTATATTTAGTAGAAAAATCAATTTGGAAATAAAAGACATTTTTTTGATATTTTTAAAACATTATATAAAATAAAATATTTTATAAAACCATGAGCAGAAAAATTTCTATTAGAAAGCATGAACACGTCGACATTAAGATTCATAATAAAGGATAATGATGATCGAAATATGTTCCATATGAAAAACATTAAAAGGTATTATTTTCACACTACAAAAAAATCATCCATAATAAAAATGATAAAAATTTCATAAAAACATTTAATAAAGGTCAATATATTAAGAAAATGAACTTAATCAACTATTGATGATTAGATAAGATTATACATAAAATCAACCACTGAATACTTCTACGACTAAATATTTTACTCATTAAATAAATAATTTGATTTATATATTACTCCAAACAAATGCCAAACAAAAAATATTTCATTTTAATCTATCCATATAATTGGGCGGTATAAATTATTATAACAGAATTATGATATATATATATATAAGAATATAATAATAATAATAAATCCATATTGATTTAATTTGTATAGATAATAAACTGATAAACTATGTTTTTATTCATAAAATTTATTTTTTATAATATATATTTATCATGTTTTATTGACTTATGATTAACACTTTTTTTATTTGAAGAATAATATAACAAAAAATGATTTCGATTAAAAACATTTTTTAGGACATTTTATGTATTTATTATAATGATATATATTTAAATAATAGGATTTTAAATTGATAAAAATATATTATTTTTTGGATTTATAATAAAAATATTATATATATATATATATTTGATTTTATATATTCTTCTAAAAAGATTTATTTTTAGGTGAATAGTGAAAAATACCGCTTTTACAAGTAACATGAATTGTATTACATTATTAGTTTTTAAATATGAATTAAAAATTCATGAAATCTTCTTCTAAGAAAAAATACCAATTTTACATATAAATTGGTAATTTAAAAAAAAATAAGTTAATTTATAATCCCATATTTTCCATTTTATAACTTAAGGTACATTTTTTGAACAAATATTTTGTACAATATACATTAAGTTTTTTAGACATATTTTTTTATCAATTATAAAAATAAAAAAAATAAAATTTAATAAAAATTTGGAATCATTTAATCCAAAATTTATAACAGTGACCATTTTATTTTTCTCCTTAAAAGATTAATTAAATATGGAAAAACTAGTCACCGTAGTGGAAACTAAAATAGTAAAAATTCAAAACCTAATAGGTAAGGGGACTTACATGTTAAAAATGGTTTTTAATTGTGTTTTTGAGGTGTGAATCGACATTATATCTTCAATAATTCATTATTTTTTAATTATTGGGGAAATTTCATTTATATCAACTACAAATTATCGAATGGTTTTGGGTATTTATAAAAATGCAATCCCTTTTCACTTATAAGTGGGGTACTCATCTCTTCACTTCCCATCACAATAAAACACCCTATGTTCATACAAAAACTATCCAGAAATATCTTGAACACTTCTATCCACCTTAAATGTGTGTTTTTATTCTCATTATTTCACCCCTAAAAGGTTTTACCCCCTTTGCAATAAGGATTACCTAAGTAGTATGGAATAGATTTCTAACTGCTCCTCTCACTTTTCTCATTCTTTATGTTCATTTATTATTCCTAAAATTTAATTTCACCATCATAAAATGATAAAATTATAATCCTTATTATACTGGTATGTTATTATAATTATGGTACAATCATTAAACACTTTAGTAGTTTCAACTAAGTAAACATGAAACCATCATTCGTATGTTGTGAGGACTATCACCTCCGTGAACCAATGTGTTTCATTTTCCATAACATCATAACCAAGATAGTAAAAAATAGGAATTAAAAACAATATATGTTATATATATCATATTTAAATTCCTAAAATTATAAGCTATTTTACTTCATTATTCCTCCCTTCAAAAAAATGAAATATGCTTCCTTGCATACATTCAGACTAGTGCCAATAAAGAGTTAATCATTATTTTTTTTCTCTATAGACATCATGGTTTGTTTTAATCTATTTTTCTGGATTTTATATGATATAAATGGTTAATATATATTATTAATATCATTCTTTTTGTATAAAAAACAAAATAACAATCGTTATACAGAATTCTTTTGATATCAGAAAATAACCAAAAACTAGTTCTTCTATACATTCATCATTTTGAAATGTGACTCACACTACCATGTAGTGGAATTATAATATTATTAGACCTTATAAAACATAAATTCATGTTTCTTTAAGGGATTTTAAATTATTATCCTTGTTATAAAAAATAATAACAACATTACTTTTTTAAACCTAGTTCAAAATAGTCAGTATCTTTAACAATTGATATTGAAAAGAT
The DNA here is from genome assembly GCA_963277665.1 of Viscum album. Taxonomy (NCBI): domain Eukaryota; kingdom Viridiplantae; phylum Streptophyta; class Magnoliopsida; order Santalales; family Viscaceae; genus Viscum; species Viscum album. The sequence goes on from OY728143.1 coordinate 1,323,275,367, forward strand.
ATTAAAAAAATCTAATACAGGAAGTCAATTTTTATTAACGAAGAGTATACATGAAATTGTTAGGAATAAGGTCATGAAATGGGTAATTGAGATGATTATCTTTACGATACAATTGTTTAAATAACATCCCAATAAATCAATGGTAAATGTAAGCGACTTGGTAACTCAAACTATTTTCTTTGAGTTATATTTTTTTTAAATAAATTTTTTTTCCAAGAATTATCATTTTGAATGATGTACTATCTTTATATTTGGGGGAAAATATTTTTTATCCAAATATATATTTAGAAATGGTTTTCATTTCACTAAATAAAAATATATTTGATTTTTTTGAAAAGAGACTTATAAATATGACTTTTATAATGATTAATTAAAATGATTCCAAAATATCCTTTCATGATTTAGTTTTCATTATAATAAAATCATATATCTCCAAAATAGTTATTGTTTTTGTTTCACCTTATATTATCATTAATTATTTTATTATTTTGGGTGATATATTTATTTTTTATCAAATTATTTAATCTATGATGTTATTATATACCATTTGGATTTTTTATGAAACAAAATTTATTTATATGGGTTTTTATAAGAAGTGAATGACTTTAATTTAGATTTTTAAGAAACCCATTCTATTTCTTATGGGTTCATTAAGATATTATGATGAATGATTTCAATTATCACACACATATATATAAATATATACATGATAATGTGTGGGATCATATAGAACCATCCAATGCATTGGTTTAAGCTTATATCTTAATAGATAGCCAGACATGTACATAATGAGTATTTTACATAGGCATGGGTATGAGTGGTTATCTCACTATTTTGGCATTAATATAAGGAGTTTTTTCACACAGTCATTGGAATAATGGGTTTTATTATAATTTTTTTCATATTCTTATAATTTTTCTCAATTTTTGAGTTGTATATCACTTTATTCAAAATTTTCATGTAGCATTTAATTTCCATGAAAAGCCATGTTTTCATAGAAACATATTTTTTTAAAACATATTCCACACTTTTCGGTCATGATAAAATATTTTATGATTAATTATTTGTATTTTAATCCATTTCATAATTTTTAAACTTCCCTAATGATATAGTAATAATATTATGTTTCTCTATCATGTTTTATGATTATTATCTATGTTTTTATTTATTTTATTTAGATATTTATTTATTTCTATTGTTCTCTTTTATGTTCATTATCTCGAATGCTATTTTATCCTTCCCCCTTATTGAGTGTCTGAGATATCTATATTCTTATATTTACATTCTCCAATTTATGAAGATGATTATATCATGTGAGATGTCTATAATGTGTTCTATATGAGTTTTATTATATAGAAATTTTTTTAAGTGTCTCAAATTAGATGTTTATATCGATAATATATAAGATACTAAATTTTTAAGTCCATGGTATTTTTGACTATCTGTGGTATGTATTATTTAAATTACAAAATTATTGTACTAACACTACTAGGAATATTGTTTTTCCCAGCGGTCTTATACCAACGGTTCCAATGAACCGATGGTATAAGAGATTTTTGGCTTGATTTGCCAACGGTTTTATCAAACTGATGGGATATCTTCCACTTATGCTCCTTTTCCCAACGGTTTGAGGAAACTGTTGGGAAAGGATGATGATTTACCAACTATTTCCTTAAAACCGTTGGGAAATCTTCAGTTTCGCAATGCATTCCCAACGGTTTGGTCCAAACTGTTGGGAAAATATGTCCAGAAATACAAAAATCGGGCAGACCTCCTCCAATTGCATTTCTCCCCCAATTTCTAGAACCCCTCTCCTCCAATTTGTAGAACCCTCGCGCATGCCCCCTAGGTGAACTCCATAAAATCCAGTGAGACTCCCCCATGAGGTTATATGGGATAATTCCAAATCTTCCTATCTTATTGATCATTTTACACTTATCTTACATATTTATCCATTTTATTTAAGGTGGAAACCCAAAATTCAATGTTTTAATTGGATATTTGATTTGTTTTATTAGGGATTAGGTGTATGAGGCATACCCATTCTTATTATGGGTGGTTTTAATCAAAATTTATGCTGTTGGAACCATTTATGATGTTGTTGTCTCTATTAAATCTCATTTCCCCTAACTTAACATTAACTTCTATATCACATTTGGTTTCTGTTTTTTTAATTTCCAGTTATGTTATTTTTGGTCGATGATTGTCCCATTTTAATTGTTTTCAATGGGTTGGCTTGGAAATTGGGCATTTAATGTGACTATTACAAATGGGGGTGCCTTAAGAATACTCCAAATATTTGTTAAAAATGATCAAAGGTATTTTATTATTTAAAATGGATTTAGAAAGATATTTCATAAATGATTTAATCTTTAGTAAAGTGTTTTATTAAAATGGGAATTTTTTTAATAAGGCTTGTGTAATGTATTTAGTTATAGTACACTTGTTATGTGACTATGTTTTTTATTTAATAACAGATGAGATAACCGGTGTGTGAGAATGTGTTGTCAAAGATATTCCATGGTTGGTTCAAGATTATTTTTACGTTTTGAGCCTATTAATGGGTTTTTTTAAAGATATTTTGAGATATTTACCTATTGGTTTTAAGTCATACAGTGATCATGGGGGATATTATATGTTTATTGGTGAAAACTAGGAGCAATACAAGTTGTTCATGATTAAGGCATATAATTAGTGCTAAACATGTGGATAAACCATGCACATTAGTGAATTCTTGAAGTGTTTGATGTTTTAGTCCTTTTTTATTTGGAGTTTCTTTTTATGCCGATGTTTCTTATTGATACCTATGATGGGAATTTATTTTAGTTTCTAAATCAGCTAACACTCCCCCACTATGCACAATGTATGCATTTCTTTTGGTTTACCTCGAGTTGATGACTCCAATAGCTCAATTGTCAGAGTTGATTATGAACTTTATGTTGTGGTTGAAAATATATAAAATCATTCATCCATGTTCTCAATTATTTTTGATTACCTCGAGGTGGGTTGTTAAGGTTGGTACTATTCAAATTGATTTAGTATTTAGCTAACTTGACCATTATGTAAATTTTCAATGTTTATTGGTTTCAGTTTTATTTGAATTGCATTTTCTAATTTGGAATTGAACTGTATTCAAACCTTGTCAAACAATATTTCTATCTTAGTGAATATTACAACTTATATGATTTATTAAATCCATTCAAGCTCTTATAAAACTATTGATAGCTAAATTTCCAATGAATCCCCATATTCCCTCATATATTTATTTTTTTGTGTTACACATTAGTTTACTTTTTCTAATTAATTTCATAATTTTTTTGAAAAGCAAGAAATGCAGCAAATTGAAGAGAGACGAAGGAAAAAAATGATGGAGAACAATAGTCGAATGGAGGAGATGGGCATTCCACCATTAGTGCCTACAGTGAGTACATTATTTCAAATATATATTTTTAAAGATTATATAATGTCATGTGATTAATTTTGTTTTAAATTTTTTTGTAGGATCTACCTATAAGTTGACAGTTATTTGATGAGGAGCCTAGTATTGGCCTTAGTACTCAGGCCGGTGGTATAAGGGGGGTTCATACCAGAGGTAGACGAACAGCTCTGCGTACCCGACTAGACCATGCCCATACCACTGACATGTCATCCTTCCCACATACTGATCTCAGTGTGTTGTTAGGGACACACAGGATATTTAGGCCTCCCATGTTTTCGCCACCTTTTGCATCTTCTGACCCATATTTTTCATATCCCATGATGGTTCCTACTTCCCAGCCAGAATCTGGTGCTACAAATGTCCCATCTTATTTTCCTTAAACTTCTGGTTCTCGGAGATTCTATATTCCATCGGCTTCGAATCTTATTCCACCACAAGGTGTTCCATCAGTTTCTGTGGATCCAGTGGCACTCAGAGATTAGACTGGCGCAGATATATTTATAGAACCCTAACAAATTTGTATACCAATTTTTATTTTCATTATAACATGTTTTGATAAAATATTTGTTTTTTCCTTCATGAAGGATATATCAACTGACAAGAGGTGGGGGCGGGGGAGTACACGCATGCGTGCGGTGTGGAACCGCCACACACAGGTAATGGTGGATTACAATGAAGACAAACCAATGGTTGAGAAAACATGGCAGCAATGTCAGAGTTTTTTGGTGATGCTTTCCAAATACTCCGACATCATTCCCGTCAGCACACTATCATGGATATAGTTTCCACACGAGGTCAACGATAGAGCTTGGGAAATGATATGGGTAAAAAAATCAGTTGTATTTAGTTCCATGAATTATTTTTGTATTTCTGTGAATTAATATTTTGGTGTCAACTTCGATTTAGTTTTCCTGATGGTGAGGGTGCACGACCGGAACATCTAAAGGATTTAGGTGAGCTTTAGAGACCCTACAAGCATGATTTTTATATTTGCTGGTGTGCTAGAGTTGGCACTGAGTTAGAGGCATTACCAGTGGTGTATGATTGTTTTATAGAATAGTATCAGCAGATTATTACTAATTGGACGACTATTCAGTTTAAGGTATTAATTACATTTGAGGTATTTAAATAATAACTTTCATGTTTTTCATTAATATTACCCTTTTCATTATCAAATTGTGTTTAGGAATCATTTGGATAAAATAAAAAAAATTGATGCAAAAAAATACCTCCAAACACTGGGACGTACTACGATGCCAGATCAGGAGAGGAAGTTGGTATGACAATTGTTTATAAGTTTTATTTACAAATTACAGTTTCTTTTGTTTCATCAATTATTTAATCATTTACTAATGTTTTAATATAAATATAGTTTTCAATGTCATTTTAGATGCAAAAACAGAATATTAAAGGATGTGTTCCTTGAGTAAAACTATTTTGCTCGAGTAGACAAAAAAAGGATGGAAGTGCCATCAATGAACCGACTCAGCAGCGGATTGTAAGTTTTAATCTATTGATCTTATATTTTAATATCTATTTTGTAACATAATAACATATTTATATTTGTAACAGGCTTCTTTAGAGGCCCTCGATGCCCAAGAACTAGACAATTTTTGGTCAACAGATCACTTACATTAGGTGTTGGGAGAGGAGCATTCTGGCAGAGTATGCTGCCGACCTAGGATAACCCCGGCGAAGTATTGGCCCTCCTCAGGTACGAGTTGTAGTGCCACCGAGCTGTAGTAAGTTAGGGCCCAGGAAGAACAAGATGAAAAAAGGGCCATAGATATGGCCGAATATTCTTCTTGGGAAAATAGTGCATTTATGAAATTTATCTATGTTCTATGTCCAACACTTACACTAGAGGCCACACCAACTTTTGTTGAATATATGTCATTGATACATTCTATATATGGTTCACCAGGTGGAAGTTCTAGTGGTGGTGAAGATGATGTCCAACCCGACGATGATGATGGCGAGGAGTTTGATGCGGAAGAGGTGGGAGAGGAAGAGGGTGAGGCAGAGGAGGAGGGCGATGTGGAGGGTGAGGGTGAGGAGGAGGGCGTTGAGGAGGGCGGGGACGATGATGAGGACAATGATGACCACAAGGATGAGGGTGATGAGAGTGATGATGAGGGCGATGGCGATGTTATTTATGATTATTCCATTTTTATATTTCTTGAATTATATGAATGTCTTGGTAATCTTATTAGCTCATGCTCATCAAATGAATGTGATGATATGCTTTAAATTGAATAAAAAGCCTTGTTGTACATTATCCATGTTAGGTAAAGTATGCCTTCTTTTATTTGGTTTACTTTTCAATTGTTAGGATAAGACATGGGTTACATTTTAAGGACTCATGGACAGATTCATCTTGCTCAGTGAATTTGGACTTGAAATTCCAGGATGAATTCTTTGGTTTCCATGTGAGGGCCATCAGGATGGTTTTTATTACTCATGAGTGATATTGGTTTCTTGAAGATAAAATGATGACATGTCTATTTTTCAAGATGGTAATACCATGCCCCAAGTGATAACTGGTCCCATATGTGAGATACTTGGAAATCAAGGCCACCTAAATCTGAGGCGCGGTGTGGCCAACACCACTAAAAGTGACATGTATGAGTCAACCCCGTCTAAATCTGAAGTGCAGTGTGGCCGGGATTTTAACTGAAAAGATAAACTCTCGTACGTAACACCAACCAAATACATTCAGATTCTATTGATACTTTATCACAACGATCCATGGGTCATATGTGACGTGTAAGAGTCAACCCCAGCTCAATCCGAGTCGCGGTGTGTTCGGGATCACTCTAAGTGTCTCTCTTTTGTTCAAAATGGACAACATTTTAAGTATATACAGAAAATTGACCAAACACATTCAGTTTTTGTTGAAACATTAGGAGAAAGATCCATTGGTCATATGTGATGTTTAAGAGTCAACCTTACATCTATCCGAGGTGCGGTGTGGCCGACACCACTCAAAGTGTCTCTCTCTTGTTTAAAATGGTCTTCATTTTAAGTGAAAACAAAAACTAGCATACGTAAAACTGAACAAACAGATTCTGATTGTGTTGATACTTTAGAAAAATGATCCATGGGTCTTATGTGACATTTATGAGTCAACCCCACTTTAATCTGAGGCGTGGTGTGGCCAACACCATTCATAGTGTCTCTCTTTTGTTTAAAATGGACATCATTTTGAGTGAAAACAATAACTGACATTCGAAAAATTGACCAAAATCCTTTAGAATGTGTTGATTCTTTAGGAAAACGATCCATGGGTCATATTTGACATGTACGAGTCAACCCCACCTCAATTCGAGGCACGGTGTGGAAGAGATCACTCTAAGTGTCTCTCTTTTGTTTAAAATGGACAACATTTTAAGTACATATGGAAGACTAACCAAACGGATTCTGATTATGTTGATACTTTAGTAAAACGATCCATGGGTTATATGTGACGTGTAAAAATCAACCCCGCCTCAATCTAAGGTGCGGTGTGGCCGACACCACTCAAAGTGTCTCTATTTTGTTTCAAAAGGACATCCTTTTATGTGAAAACATCAACTACCATACAGAAAACCGATCAAACACATTCAGATTGTGTTGACACTTTAGGAAAATTATACATGGGTAATTTGAGACATGTATGAGTCAACCCCGTCTAAATCTGAGGCGCGGTCTGGCCAGTACCACTCTAACTGTGTATTTTTTGTTTGAAATGGACATGATTATTAGTGAAAATAACAATTGGCATACGAAAAACTGACCAAAATCATTAGGAATGTATTAAAACCTTAGGAAAATGATCCATGGGTCATATGTGACGTTTACGAGTCAACCACGCCTCAATCTGAATTGTGGTATGTCTGTCACCACCCAAAGTGTATCTCTTATATTTAAAATGGACAAAATTTTATGTATGTATGGAAAACTGACCAAACGGATTCTGATGGGGTTAATAATTTAGCACAATGATCCATGGCTCATTTGTGATGTGTATGAGTCAACCCCGCCTCAATATGAGGTGCGTTGTGGCTGGAACCACTCAAAGTGTCTCTCTTTTATTTAAAAAGCACTTTATTTTAAGTGAAAACAACAACTGACATATGGAAAACCAACCAAATGGATTCTAATTGTGTTGATACTTTAGAAAAATTATCCATAGATCATTTGAGATGTGTACGAGTCAATTATGTCTTAATCTGAGGTGTGGTGTGACTGGTACCACTCTAAATGTGTCTCTTTTATTTAAAATGGACATGATTATAAGTGAAAAGAACAAATGGCATAAGAAAAACTGACCAAACACATTCAAAATCTATTGAAACTTTAGGACAACAATCCATGGGTCATATGTGACTTGTACAAGTCAATCGGGCCATAATCCAAGTCACGGTGTGGCCGGCACCACCCAAAGTGTCTCTCTTATGTTTAAAATGGACAAAATTTTAAGTACATATGGAAAACTGACCAAACGGATTCTGATTGTGTTGATACTTTATCACAATGATCCATGTCTCATTTGTGATGTGTACGAGTCAACCTCGCCTCAATCCGTGGTGTGGTGTGGCCGACACCACTCAAAGTGGCTCTCTTTTATTTTAAAATCACTTCATTTTAAGTGAAAACAACAACTAACATACATAAAACCAACCAAATGGATTCTGATTGTGTTCATACTTTAGGAAAACTATCCATTGGTCATTTTTGATGTGTACGAGTCAACCCTGCCTCAATCCGAGGTGTGGTGTGGCCAGAACCACTCAAAGTGTTACTCTTTTATTTAAAAAGCACTTCATTTTATGTGAAAATAACAATTGGCATACCGAAAATTGACCAAATGAATTTGGATTCTATTGATAATTTATCACAATAATCCATGAATCATATGTGATGTGTACGAGAAAATCCAGGCTCAATCCAAGTCACGATGTGGCCGATATCACTTTAATAGTCTCTCTTTTGATTAAAATGGACAACATTTTTAGTATATACGGAAAACTGACCAAACATATTTGGTTTCCATTGAAACTTTAGCAGAACGATCCATCGGTCATATGTGATGTTTATGAGTCAACCTCATCTCAATCCAAAGTGCGGTGTGGCCGACACCACTCAAAGTGTCTCTTGTTTTTAAAATGGAATTCATTTTAAGTGAAAACAACAACTAGCATATGGAAAACCAACCAAACGGATTCTGATTGTGTTAATACTTTAGATAAACTATCCATGGATCATATGTGATGTGTACGAGTCAACCCTGCCTCAATCCAGGGCGTGGTGTGGCTGAAACCATTCAATGTGTCTCTCTTTTGTTTAAAATGGACATCATTTTTAAGTATAAACAACAACTGGGATATGAAGAACTAACCAAACACATTCGAAATGTGTTGATGCTTTAGGAAAACGATCTATTGGACATATGTGATGTGTACAAGTAAATCCCGCCTCAATCCGAGGCATGGTGTGTCCGGGATCACTCTAAGTGCCTCTCTTTTGTTTAAAATGGACATCATTTTAAGTACATATGGAAAAATGACCAAACAGATTATGATTGTGTTGATACTTTAGCACAATGATATATGGGTCATATGTGACGTTTAGAAATCAACTCTACCATAATATGAGGCACAGTGTGGCCAACACCACCCAAAGTGTCTCACTTTTGTTTCAAAAGGACATCATTTAAGTGAAAACAAAAACTGGCATACAGAAAACCGACCAAACACATTTGTATTCTGTTGAAACATTAGAGAAATGATCCATGAGTAATATGTGATGTGTAAAAGTCAACCCCGCCTAAATCTAAGGCGTGGTGTGGTTGGTACCACTCAAAGTGTTTGTCTTTAGTTTAAAATGGACTTTATTTTAAGTGAAAACAACAACTGACATATGGAAAACTGACCAAACAAATTTGGATTCTATTGAACCATTTGTTCAATGATCCATGGAACATTTGTGACATGTACAAGTCAACCGTGCCTCAATCTGAGTCACAGTGTGGCCAGAACCACTAAAAGTGTCTCTCTTTTGTTTAAAATGGACATCATTTTAATTGAAAACAATAAATGACATACAGAAAACTGACCAAATGCATTCAGAATCTGTTGAAACATTAGGATATTGATCCATGGGTCATATGTGACGTGTATGATTCAAACCCGCCTCAATACAAGGCCTGGTGTGGCTGGAACCACTCAAAGTGTCTCACATTTATTTGAAATGGACAACATTTTAATTGAAAACAACTCCTGGCATACGAAAAACCAACCAAACACATTCATAATGTGTTGAAAGTTTAGCACAATGATCAATGGGTCATATGTGATATGTATGATTCAACCCTGCCTTAATCTGAGGCTTGGTGTGATTGGTACCACTCAAAGTGTCTCACATTTTTTGAAATGAACAATATTTTAAGTGAAAACAACAACTGACCTACAGAAAACAGACCAAACGCATTCAGAATGTGTTGATGATTTATGAAAATGATACATGGGTCATATGTGGCGTGTACATGTCAACCCCACCTCAATCCAAGGTGTGGTGTGTAACACCCCAAGATTTTATAGTACATAATTTCTTCAAAGTAATTCAATAACTTACACTACACGCAACACCGAGTTCAAGCGCACCACAAGATTACCAAACTAGCCATTGAAAAGTGGTTATGAACAGTATTAACTGAATTTTTAACATTATATAATCCTCATAATTTTTGAATCAATATTATGAGTTTCTTAGAAATAATGTATGAACTAATTCATTTTTTTCAGACAAAAGAAGTATTTTTCAAAAAATGCACTTTTACCGTCTTTTAATGGTGAACCCGTTTTAAATCCAATATTTGAAACATTTATATATTAAATTTGAAAAAAATCTTCTTCTTTAGAATCAAGACATAAGAATTTAGTTTCAATAAATTTTTGTTGTTAATCTAATAACATTCATATTTGGGTGAATAGTGAAAAATACTATATTTTAACTGAAAACTACTTTTTTAATAAAAATAATTTATAGTGTTAAATTATAAATTTTAATGTTATATAATTATAAATAGATTATATTTTTACCGTTTAATCCAATTCTAGTCATTATATGTAATTTCACTTTGAAATTGGACATAAACAAGTGTCAATCTTTTGATTGTTATTATTTTTAAAAATACGCATTTTGGATTTGACAACAGGAATTAATTTTAAATTAATAAATGAAACATATATATTTTGAATTTGGTAAAACAGACATCATTTTTGGATTCAGAATATTGAAATTATACTAGGGTGAAGTTTTGGTATTTTTCTGAAGACGTTCAATTTTTGATGAATAGTGGAAAACACTTAGTTATAGTTTAAAACCGAATTTTAATTTAAATAATTATTTATTTAATTTAAATTTATTTTAGGTCAAAATAGATACATAATTCCTATATAATTTCAATGTAATTCATTAGAGTCAGTTTATAATAATTTTAGATATATAAAAATTTTATTGAACTTTTCATCTTCTTTTTCCCATCAACTAGGGGAATTTGAAAATTCACATAAAACTTAATTTTACCGCTTCTATGAGTGGAATTTAAAAAATCTGAGAGACATAGTTAATATCAAGGAGTAAAATGTGGTTTAATAAGATAAAAATAAGTTTTGGTGAATAGTAACCTTTTACTTTTATTTACAACGGTTAAAAGTAAATAGGGTAATTAAGGGTAAAAATGATATTAATATTACCTTAAAACATGTACTAATTCTATTGAACAAGTGTATCTCGACCATAAAAAACCATAGGAATAATATATTTTCATTTAGGTCCACTTGGATTAGATTAGGACATCTATTATTATTTTTTTCAAAAAAGAGTTAAAAGAGTTAAAATCAAAGTTTAATAACTAAAACATTTTTAATATAGGGTTATACATAAGATAAATTGAATCATAAATATTCATTAGAAATATGAAAATATTCCATAAATAATGGTATTTTATTTATATTTTTTTGACATTAAATAATTTAATTTATTTATGACACAATGATGATGCAATAATTACCGTATTAGTGAAATATTAAGATAATTGATATTATAAATACCCAAATAAATAAATTTTAGACTTTTTATGAAGTAAAATAATTTTATTGTTTATTATGACCTATTAGGATTTGTTATATGAATTTTTTCTAAGTAATAATGTCTTAATAAATTTTTAAAAAACAAAATACCCAATAGTTTCAAAATTTAAATAAAAGAGTTTTTAAAACAAACATTATATTATTAATTGATATTATATTTATAAAAATCTAAAGTTTGGCTAAAGGACTTATATCATGATATATGTATAATTAATGGACCACTTGGGGGTCGATTGGATGTTTATAGTATGTTTATTAACCATATAATATAAAAATACAAAGAGGCATGGTAAATGTCAAAATGAATAACTAAGAGTTAAAACTAAAACACAACGTTAATAAATTGACCCAAACCTATCTAAAACATATTGGTTGAGTGGATTTCTAACCATACCCACCTTATCCTATAAATAAATTAATTTATATCCATTATAAACTGAATATGAATTTATTATAAAATAATATTTTTTTTTCAAAGGTTCCCCTCACCCCTCTTATAAAAGGGTACTCCTCTTTCACACTAATTCACACATTCTATGCCATTTGGCTCGGCCAAAACCAGCCAAAATACCCTCTTAAATATCCTCCCTTCAATATAGAGGCCTTAGTTTGATCATAATGCCAACCTAAGGAGCCATTTTTATCAAATCAAAAAGAAGAACCCAAAGAAGAGGTAATGATTTCACCACCCTCTATCAAGTTTCTTTCTTCTTCCACTTCCTTTTTCATTGTTGAATCCATTTTAAAATAATAACTCCAATATATTATATATATTGTGATGCTATTATAATTATGGTATAACCAAATTCATTATTCTATCCACTTTTTGAATGAAATGTCACCATACGTGCGTACGTACGACTTACCGTCTCCACATCGTGGTGTAATTGTTATTCAATGCATTATTATTTGGATCGGTATAATAATGATGTGTATTTGATGTAAATAATAAATATAACATGATAATAATTCTTTATATATTATATAACATCAAATTTATATATTATTTTAATATCAAAATAATGATATTTTCGCATGTGCGTACGTACGGATTACCATCTCCACGACACGATGAGATTCATTTCCATGTTCACCATTTATCGACGATTATAAAAATATATATTACTAATAAGTATGTAATATATGAAATAATAATTCTACTAGATATATATATATATATATATATTTAAATATATAAGTATTTATGTACTTACATATATCTTATTCACTTACTTCTGTTCAATACTATATGAAAACGGAAACAGCGTTTATGCGTACGTACGAACTACTGTCTCCATAAACGGTGTTTTCTATTTCATATCTATGTCTATTATAAATATTTATATTCTAAATATATATAATATATAAATAATTTTTTATATTCTGGATGTATTCAAATCATGATCTATGTGATACAATCAAGAGTAACAAGTTAAAACACGTACGATAAAGAAAGCAATTATTACCCGAAATATTAATATAAGATGGAAATTAATATTAAATGGGTAGTGTAAAGTCATAAATGAATAATTAATGATATAATACATGTTAATATGGTTATTTTATAATTTAATAACATACTATCGTCTTCATACATGAGGTTAAACGTACCCTCGACTAAAGGAAAGTGCGAGGTAAGGGGTTTTCATCTCACTCCTTTTTCCCGTGAGATTCATACCATATTTTCACAATGAACTTTTAGGTGGTGTATGTACTACCCATAATTATATTCATTGTGTAATACAATTTAATTTATGTGTATTTACATATTCATTGTATGATACCACTTTCATGCTGTGTATGTTTCGTATGTTACCAAATTGGTAAGGGTTAGTTTCACAATCTCATTATTATCTGAGGTTGATTATACGTAAGTATCTACAAGGAAATATTTATTATCCATTTCCATGTTTCCTAAAATAGTTTTCAAATGGATTATATTAAGGTACTTCTTTACTAAAACATAATTTTAAATGTTTTTATGATTTATTCATCTAAACCATTCTCATTATTGTCAATGTTTTCAAAATGGTTTTATGCATTTATTTAAATGGACAAGAATGTTTTAAAATGTTAATTACTTTAAAAAGTTTCAAAGTGGTATGGGACACTTTGATTCAAAAATGTATTTAAATGTCCTCCATTCTAAACTGTGTGACTTTTAAATGTTTTCATGAAAAAAGGATATTTCTCTCAAAGAGTATTACAAATAATTTTCATCTATGTCAACATCATTTAATGGATTTTAAACTTGTTTGAAGTTGATTTATTATGATAAAAATCTTCCATATTTTGGTGAATGTTTTGTGATATGTTTGACTTTGGAGGTGTTATTATTATACCATTCATGGTTTATGGGTAATGTATTGACATTTCTTATGCCAGTTTTAATACGAATGTTTGTGTTTTGTTTAATATTTTTCATATGAGGAATGCTTTGGACTTAGTAAGTGATGGGTGGATCTCGCTATAGCTCGTCGATGCATTGGTATGTCTCATGAGAAAAACTTGTGTCTTGGAACACGGCCTTGACAAAATCTTTTTTTTAATCATGGCACAAGGCCTTGACTATGTGGTTATGATAGTCTGGCATTATGTGTTCCATCATTATAAAAGTTGTTAGTGATATTGCAGGTGATTATTAAACTAGCAGAATATCCATGTGAATAAGTAAATGGTATTACTTCATTTTCATTTTTGCCATATTATTCTGAAGTGCAAGTTTTAAAGGCTTTTGTTTTTGTTACAAATTGCCTTAAACTTTTATACTTATTTATGAAAGTTTCTGTTGTATTGTTATCCTTACTAAGCATCTGATCTCACCCCTTTCTATGTTTTATTTTTCCCAAGATTCCAAGAAGTGTATTGTGATTGATATGTAGGGTTAACCCAAGGGAATAATGGAATTCATAATGTATTCTTTTTTATGTTGTTTTTTATAATATAAAGTGTAATGTAACATTCATGTATGTAATCTATTTTCCAAGACTGCTAAATCGATCGTTCATTTGGGACTTGATTCCTTGTAATCATGCCAATGTATTAAAATAATGCACCGACTCTGGGTAACAGGGGTTGGGGTGTTACATTTGGTATCAGAGGAAGTTTAGAAATAACCTAGGAAACTAGATTTAGATAAACTCTAATTAGAAAACATTTCTTTAATAAAGAGTTTGAAGATTAGTATAGAATAACATCCTAGAATTTTGGATATGTAATGATTTTGTGTGTTTTCAAAGAAAATACATCCATGTCTGGATACGAGCTAGTAGAGGTGGCTCTGGAACATATGTACCTAAGAGAAAAACCTGAAAACAACGCTTTGATCTAGACTCGAACGTGAACTGGTGCACAACAACGGGCCTCGCTGCACTCTTGGTTACGACACTCCGGAGGGATATGCTGAAGATAATTCTCATTTTATTTACAAACCACTATAAAGGGTTTATGAGTATATACGTCCTCAAAGAAAACATTTTTGTGATTATGGATTATATCCATAAACTATTCAATTTATGTTAGGTATTTTACATGTTTGGAATTATGAATTTTGATTCATAAACTGACCTAGGGTATGCCATTATATAGAAATGGAACCTCGTAGAGGGAATGTGAACTCTAGTAATACGTATGATCCAATGAGTAAGAATGATCATATCATTCACGGTATTAAACCAACATTAAGAAGGGAAATAGTCTGCCATGTATTCTCAACATATGAATAAATAATATCATATGTTAGTAAGATAAGATAAGAATTCTCGGAGTCCTATGGATTTAAAGGGAAGCAAGAGAAGAAAAGGATGGTAGAGAGAAAGATGGATAAAGGGAATAGGGGAAAGAAGGATTTTATCATATGTGATAAATGTGGAAATAATCACCATGGTAAATTCTTGAAGGAAATGGGTTTTTTTATAAGTGTGGAGAAAAAGGACACCAAGTATGTGATTGAAAGGGTAAGAAAAAGTTTTCAAATGCAAACTCCTTCATCTACATGGTGTTGAGACACATCCTGAATAAATTTCCCAGTCATAAGAGTATACTGCAAATGATGTGATTGGATAATAATCAAGTTATGATACTGCATCGGATGAAGATGAATGACTAGTGTTCTTATGTTATTATTATAGAGTTATTCCATTTGAGTGTTGTATATACAGTATACTGGTTATAAGAATTCTGGAGATAAATAAGTATTGTACTTTAGTACTATTTTATTGAGGATTTGAGATTATAGTGAGCTACACTTTTTGTAAAATACATGCTTGAAGGAAAGGCAATCCTTAATATGGTCCGGATAATGTGGTAGTGGTTTTGGAATAAGAGATGGTTGATTTGAATAAACTATATTAGATATTCTTGACTACCTTGAAACTGATTAATGATTTATATATTCCATCATTGTTGGAGTTTACAACATTTTTGGATAGAAGAAGCATATCCAGTATTCTATAAGGAATAAGGGATCATGAATGTAATAAATAAGGTTTTATGGTCATTCAAGATGTTTCAGTGTTTTAAAAGAATACATGATGAAGGTGTTCACATGTTATTACACGGAAAAAGGATCTTCATTTTGTTTACCTTCCTTATAAATTTTGGACTGTGAGTTTAGACAGAAGAATTTTGGATAATTCTAGTTTTAGATTATTTTTGGATTGCCATAAAAGGACAACCCGGATGTCGAGTGGCAACCCGTCGC
This sequence comes from Viscum album, assembly GCA_963277665.1. NCBI lineage: Eukaryota > Viridiplantae > Streptophyta > Magnoliopsida > Santalales > Viscaceae > Viscum > Viscum album. The sequence continues at coordinate 1,323,291,643 of OY728143.1, forward strand.
GTTTGGAAAGGCCGCGAGACTTAAACCCGCAACCGAAGGGCGACTAGGGTGTATCACCTACCATTGAAACACGTGATGTCCTGGATTGAATAATTTAGTTTTTAAAGGGTCTCATAGACGAATTATAAATTCATTTTTGGGAACCCTATATGAATAGGAAAAATAGAATATTTTTTAAAGTTATATTATATTTTAGATTGAAATATGAGTTTGTGGTAGAAATTAGTTAAAGGATGGAACAATACTTGAAAAGTATACTATTTTTCTACTCTTATTATATGAGGAAATAAATTCTTAAACTTTAGGTAAGGCATCCTAAAACTAAAAATGTGTTATCCTAATACGTTACATTTTGTTGAAATGATGGTATTTTAAATCATCATTGATTGGTGGATTTGAGGCCCACAATTCTACAATTGTTTGTGATTGATGACCTCAATCACTCCCAATAAATATTTACATTTTCTACAAATAGGTGTCTCTAATTTCCACCAATGTTCTCTTAATCGAGATCATAATTTGGTGGTGACTTTTTCATTCCACTTTTCCTCTTATTATGACTAAATTTTATTAACCCAATTTCTAATGTGGGTTTCCCCACAAAGGTATTTTCTATTTTCAACCTTTTATTTTTTAAGAAGAATTTAAAATTGTGATGACACAATTTTTTGAAGTAGGGAATAATGTAACACCACAAGATTTCATAGTATGTTATTTCTTCAAAGTAATACAATAACTTTCACTACACGCAACACCGAGTTCAACCGCACCACAAGATTACCAAACTAGCCGTTCAAAAGAGGTTATGAATAGTATTAACTGAATTTTAAACATTATATAATCCTAATAATTTTTGAATCAATATTATGAGTTTCTTAGACATAATGTAAGAACTAATTCATTTTTTTTCAGATAAATGAAGTATTTTTCAAAAAATGCACTTTTACCCTCTTTTAATGGAGAACCCTTTTTAAATAAAAAATTTGAAACATTTATATATTAAATTTTACAAAGTAAACTTATTCTTTAGAATAAAGACATAATAATTTAGTTTCAATAAATTTTTGGTGTTTTTCTGATAACTTTCATATTTGGGTGAATAGTTAAAAATACTATATTTTAACTAAAAACTACTTTTTTAATCAAAATAATTTATAGTGTTAAATTATACATTTTAATGTTATATAAGTATAAATAGATTATATTTTTACCATTTAATCCAATGCTAGTAATTTTAAGTAATTTCACTTTGAAATTGGACATAAACAAGTGTCAATCTTTTGATAGTTATTATTTCTTAAAAATGCGCATTTTGGATTTGACCACGAGAATTAATTTTAAATTAATAAATGAAACTTATATGTTTTGAATTTTTTTAAACAAAAATTATTTTTGGATTTGGAATATCAAAATTAGCCTAGGGTGAATTTTTGGTATTTTTCTAAAAGCATTAAATTTTTGATGAATAGTGAAAAACACTCAGTTATAGTTTAAAACCGAATTTTTATTTAAATAATTATTTATTTTATTTAAATTTATTTTAGGTCAAAATAGATACATAATACCTATATAATTTCAATGTAATTCATTGGAGTCAGTTTATAATAATTTTTGATATATAAAAATTTTATTGAACTTTTCATCGTCTTTTACCCATCTTCTAGGAGAATTTGAAAATTCACATAAAACATGATTTTACTACTTCTATGGGTGTAATTTCATAAAATCGAGAGACAAAGTTAATATCAAGGAGTAAAATCTGGTTTAATAAGATAAAAATAATTTTGGGTGAATAATAACTTTTTAATTTTATTTACGACGGTTAGAAGTAAATAGGGTAATTATGGGTAAAAATAATATTAATGTTACCCTAAAACATGTAATAATTATATTGAAAGTGTATATCGACCAAAAAAAACCTTAGGAATAAAATTTTATCATTTATGTCCCCGTGGATTAGATTAAGTCATTTATTATTATTTAATTCAAAGAAGAGTTAAAAGAGTAAAAATCAAAGTTTTACAACTAAAACATTTTTAATATAGGGTTATACATAAGATAAATTCAATTATAAATATTCATTAGAAATATAAAAATATTCCCTATATAATGGGATTTTATTTATAATTTTTAGACATTAAATAGGTTATTTTATTTATGACACAATGATAGTGCAATAATTACCGTGTTAAGGAAATATTAAGATAATTGATATTATAAATACCAAAATAAATGTAATTTGTGACTTTTTATGAAATAAAGTAATTTTATAGGTTTATATGACATATTAGTATTGGTTATATGAATTTTTTAGAAGTAATAATTCTTATTGGAATTTATCAAAAACAAAATACCCAATAGTGTCAAAATTGACAAAAAAGAGTTTTTAAAAAAATATTATATTATTAATTGATATTCTATTCCTAAAAATATAAGGTTTTGAAAAAGGACTTATATCATGATATTTGTACAATTTTATGGACCACTTGTGGGTCTATTGGAAGTTTATAGTAAGTTTATTAACCTTATAATATAAAAATACAAATAGGCATGGTAAATGTCAAACTAATTATCTAAGAGTTAAAACAAAAAGATAAGGTTAATAAAGTGACCAAAACCTGTATAAAACCTATTGGTTGAGTGTATTTCGACCCATCCCCACCTTATCCTATAAATAAATCAATTTATAGCCATTATTAAATGAATATTAATTTATTATAAAATAATATTTTATGGTTTTCCTAAGGTGACCCTCACCCCTCTTATAAAAGGCCACTCATCTTTCACTCTAATTCACACATTCTAGGACATTTGTCTCGGACAAAACCTGACCAAATACCCTCTAAAATATCCTACCTTCAGACTAGAGAAATGATTTTGATCATAAATCCATCCTAAGGAGCCCTTTTCATCAAATCAAAAGAAATAACCCGAAGAAGAGGTAATGATTTGTCCACCCTCTTTCAAGTTCCTTTCTTCTTCCACATCCTTTTTCTTTTTTGTTTCCATTATAAAATAATAACTACAGTATATTATATATAATATGATTTTTTTATAATTACGGTACAACCAAATTCATTATTCTATCCACCCTTTGAATGACATGTCAGCATACGTGCGTACGTACGACTTACCATCTCCACGTCGTGGTGTAATTTTTATTCAATACATTATTATTTTGATGGGTATAATAATGATATTTATTTGATGTAAATAATACATATAACTTGATAATGATTATTTATATATGATATACCATCCAATTATATATTATTTTAATATCAAAATAATGATATTTTCACATTTGCGTATGTACGAATTACCTTCTCCACGACGCGATGAGATTCATTTCCAAGTTCCCCATTCATCGACGATTATAAAAATATATATTACTAATAAGTATGTAATATATGACATAATAATTATACTGGATATATATATATATATTTTAATATATAAGTATTTCTTTACTTACATATATCTTATTCACTTACTTCCATTCAATACTATATGAAAACGAAAACAGTGTTTATGCATACGTACGGACTACCATCTCCATAAACGGTGTCTTCCATTTCATATATATGTCTTTTATAAATATTTATATTCTAAATATATATGATATATAAATCATTTTTTATATTCTGGAAGTATTTAAATGATGATCTAAGTGATACAATCAAGAGTAACAGGTTAAAACACGTACGATAAAGAAAGCAATTATTACCAGAAATATTAATATAACATGGAAATTTTTATAAAATGGGTAGTATAAAGTCATAAATGATTAATGTATGTTATCATAAATATTAATATGGTTCTTTTATAATTTAATAACATACTAAAGTCATCATATAGGACGTTAAACGAACCGTCGACTAAAGGAAAGTGTGAGGTAAGGGGTTATCATCTCACTACTTATTCCCGTGCGATTCGTACCATATTGACACTATTACCTTTTGTGTGGTTTATGTACTGCACATAATTGTATTCCTTGTGTAATACACATTAATTTATGTGTATTTACATATTCATTGTATGATACCTCTTTAATGGGGTGTATGTTTCGTAAGTTACCAAATTGGTAAGGGTTAATTTCACAATCTCTTTATTATCCGAGGTTGTTTATATGTAAGTATCTACTATGACATATTTATTATCCATGTCCATGTTTCATAAAATAGATTTTAAAGAGATTATATTAAGGGAATTTTTACTAAAACATCATTTTAAATGTTTTCCAGATTTATTCTTCTAAACCATTCTCATTAATGTCCATGTTTTGAAAATGGTTTTAAGGATTTATTTAAATGGACATGAATGTTTTAAAATGTTAATTAATTTGAAAATTTTCAAAGTGGTATGGGAATATTTGATTCAAAAATGTATTTAAATTTCTTCCTTTCTAAATTGTGTGACTTTTAATTGTGTTCATGAAATAGGGATATCTCTCTCAAAGAGTATTACAAATCATTTTCATCTATGTCAAAATCATTTAATGTATTTTAAACTTGTTTGAAGTTGATTTATTATGATATAAATCTTCCATATTTTGTTGAATGTTTTGTGATATGTTTGACTGTAGATGTGTTATTTTTATACCATTCATAGTTTATGGGTAAAGTATCAATATTTCATATGCCAGTTTTAATATGAATGTTTGTGTGATGTTTAAACATTTTCATATGATGAATGCATTAGACTTAGTAAGTGATGGGTGGAGCCCGCAATAGCTCCTCGATGCATCGATAGGTCTCATAAGACAAACTAGTGTCTTTGCACAAAGCCTTCACAAAATCTTATTTGTAGTCTTGGCACAAGGCCTTGACTATGTGGTTATGATAGTCAGGCATTATGCATTCCATCATTATAAAAGTGGTTAGGGATATTTCATTTGATTATTCGACTAGTAGAATATCCATGTGAATAAGTAAATTTCATTAATTCATTTTGATTTTTTCCATGTTATGATGATGTTCAAGTTTAAATGTATTTTGTTTTAGTTATACATTGACTTAAATTTTTATGCTTATTTATGAAAGTTTCCGTTGTATTGTTATCCTTACTGAGCATCTGAGCTCACCCCTTCCTATGTTTTTTCCCAGAATTCCAAGAAGTGTATTGTGATTGATATGTAGGGTTAATACAAGGTAATAAATGCATTCATAAATGAATCTTTTTTATGTTGTTTTTTATGTTATAATGTGTAATGTAACATTCATGTATGTAATCTATTTTCCCAGATTACTAAACTGATCGGTCCTTCGAGACTTGATTCCTTGTAATCATGCCAATGTATTAAAATAATTCACCGACTCTAGGTAACTGGAGTCGGGGTGTTACACGGTCTGGCCGTCACCACTCAAAGTGTCTCTCTTTTGTTTAAAATAGACATCCTTTTAAGTGAAAATAACAACTGATATATGGAAAACTGACCAAATGCATTTGGATACCATTTAAACATTAGGAAAAAATCCATGGGTCGTATTTGGTGATTACGAGTCAATCCCGCTTAAATCCGAGGCACAATGTGGCCGTCACAACTCAAAGTGTCTTAGTTTTATTTGAAATGGATAACATTTTAAGTAAAAAGTAGAACTGGCATACAAAAAACCAACCAAACGCATTCGTAATCCGTTAAAACATTAGGACAATGATCTATGGGTCATATGTGATGTGTACAAGTCAACCACACCTTAATACGAGGCACGGTTTGGCCGAAACCACTCAAAGTGTCTCTCTTTTGTTTCAAAATGACATCATTTTATGTGAAAACAACAACTGACATACGTAAAACCAACCAAATGCATTCATATTCCATTGAAACATTAGAAAACAATCCATGAGTCATATGTGATGTGTACAAGTAAACCCCGCCTCAATCAAAGGCCCGGTGTGGCCGACACCACTCAAAGAGTCTCACGTTTATTTTAAATGGACAATATTTTAATTGAAAACAACTACTAACAAACTGAATACTGACCAAACACATTTTGAATATTTTTAAACCTTATAAAACAATCAATTATACATATGTGATGTGTACGAGTTAACCCCTCCATAATCCAAGGCATGGTGTGGCCGACACCACTCAAAGTGTCTCATTTCGTTTGAAATGAATATCATTTTAAGTGAAAACAATAACTGGCATACGGAAAACCGACCATACACTTTTATAATATGTTGATACATTAAGACAATGATCCATGGGTCATATATAATATTTATGATTCAACCTCACCTCAATTCAAGGCACGTTGTGGCCAATATCACTCCAAGTCTATGTATTTTGTTTAAAATAGACATCATTTTTAGTAAAAACAACTAGTATATGAAAAAACAAACAAATGTATTCAAATTCTGTTGATACTTATTAAATTTTTTTATGTATTTTAATAATAATTGATAATTAAATTATGTATGTATTCAATTATGAATTGAATTATGGATTCCACATTTAATTGTCATCTAAATTTTAAATTGAATTCTAAATCAATTATTTATATTTATAATTACGTTATGAATTATGATTTAATTCTGGATGTGTATAGTTCAAGAATGATTTATATGTTAAATGTGTATGAATTTGTTTTCTATATGTATGTATTAGTTTGTTATTGCAGGTATAATAATTGGAAAGGAGTAGAATGGACATCATTAGAGGCTCTTGTGAAAATTGTAGGCTGCTGTGCAATTTGCACAGCATAGCCTATGACAATGGTTTTAAACTGTAGGGAAAGTTTTCTAGGGATTTTTATGCCAATGGTTCAATGAGAACCGTTGGAAAGAACCAATGCCAACAGTTGGCCAAACCGTTGGCATGGGTTAATTTTATTAACCTATACCCCTGGTTCTTTGAAAACCATGGGGATTGGTTTTCCCAACATCTTAATTCCCTACAGTTTTCAAAACCATTGGTATAACATATACCAACGGTTCAGCAGGATTTCCCAACAGTTATTAACTGTTGGGAAAGACCCCATTTCTAGTAGTCTAATTATGTTATTTTTATCATGTGTATCATTATTTAGTATCAATAAAGGTTTTAGTTATTTTTAAAAGTTAGTTTAGTTGCCTTAATTATTTGGTTCAGGGAACGTTAGTAAAACCATTTATATGTGACTAAAGTATAGGATAACATCCATTTTTTTGGTAAATTTTAGATTCTATGGTTTTTATAGAAATTACATCACAAATTGGATACTATAAGTTGATACGATCTCTGTCAAATATGTAACTATCAGTAATAACCCTAAAAAAGTTTGATTGTGTATTAACTTTAATTTCACCTCTTACATGACAAAGATGATTAGAATCACACCATTTTTTACACTATAGGGAGATATGATTTGGTTAGTTAAAATATAGTTACAAAAAAGTATAAAAGTATTTGAATATATGTAACTAGTTAAATTAGAAGGATAACCAGAGAGAATCTATATCTAGACCTTGAGATTCATATAATATCATATAGAAAATAATTTATGAAACTAGTATTTTATGTTTATAGTTTCTATTAATTCATATAAATTAATGTTAGTATATTTATACAAAATTTTCCTTTTGCGTATGTAATAACAGGAACCAAAAAGAACATATTTAAAAATCAGTGTAATAGACATTGTTGAGTCTTTACCAATGGGAAATATAATGTAAATTAAGATATAATGAAAAACATCATGGAAATTATCACCTAACTGTATCATGACGTGGGTGAAGGCCTAAATAATATTGAGCCCTAGAATGAACAAAAAAAGCTGTTACTCACTTTCATTCCATTTATGAGGAAACATGCACCCTATTTTAGTGGGTCATGTAATCCACTAGCTACTATGTAGTGGTTCATTGCAATGGAAATTATATTTCCAGTTATCTAGTGGTCAGACCATGAGAAGGTCATTTTCGTAGTCTAGAATCTAAAATGTGATGATGATTGTTAGTGGAATCTCAATAAGAATGACATAGAATTTGAGGAAGTAAATTCTATTGATTGTGAAGAAGTCTAAAATATATTTTTCAATATGTATTTATGTAGAACTCTTTTAAAATAAATAGATCTATAATTCATGGAATTGGAGAAAAATGTTTGTGAATTTATTGTATCATATGATGAAAATTTCTCACGACTCATGAGTTAAGCGTTTAGTTTCAACTAGGACACTGAGATGAAAATAATTAATTTCATTACCGGCTTAAATCAGAATCCTTAAATGGATTTATCCATAAGAGAATTTTGTATCTATAGAGAGAATGTTCAATGTTCTCTTAAGGTGGAAATGGAAACTAAAACCTCTCAATATTCTATGTAAAATAAAAGGAAAGTGGGGTATCATGGAAGAACCAATGAAAAGAAACAAACTAATAGGAAACCCTAATTTAATACATGTAATAAATATAGGTGAAAGAATATGGGGAATTACTTAAAGGGGTCATAGATGTATTTTATGTGTGTTAAAGTAGGACACCAAGACCACAACTATCAAACTAAGGCTAAGAGTTTGATTAATGAAACATAATTGAATAAGGTACAAATTAATGATCCAACTACACTAAAATGCATTAAGGTTATGGATTTTATATATTATATGAATAAATTACCCACCCTTTGTTTCATTGAAGAAAATATGTCCTAGTAACCTCCCAAACTCAAGGAATAATGAAGAGAAATCACGATCACTATCATTGTGGTATATCATGATATTGAAATAATGTATGGTACATATGAACTATTTTATATATTTATTAATACATTATTTGATTCTTATTCACCACATCTCTTTATATCACACATTTTTTCAATAAATGTATTGTTACCACCACATGTGGCTATGGTGGATCCTCCTAGATGTCTCTCCACTCAATTGGAGAAGTTCCTACCTCTCCTTGGGTCTTTGGTTCTCCATTGAGAAAATATTTTGGTATTGTGGAATCTGATTGTTAGAAACTTCATCTCTCTAAATTTGTGTTGATGGATATGTTGGTATCATATGCAGTCTCTCACATTCATTGAAGGATTCTCTTGTCCCCTCTTCTAGTCGGTGGTTTCGACATCATCAATGGCTCCCGAATTTTGTAACATGGCTCCCCTCTTCACGAGACCTATCCTGGATATGGTCTCCCATGTGTCATTGGTATTTATTAGAGAGGTGATGTTATTTGAGGGTGGTTAATTATAAAGTTCTAACTTCTTTGAGTGTGGTTTGTGTCAGAATTTCAGGGATTTGGTCTCGGACAACAACGACCTTTCCTGATCGATATTCAGTTTTGTGCGGTTGAGACTAGTTTGTTCAATGTTGTTAGTAATATTTCATGTGGTAGGATGGATATGAGATCTATTTTACTACTTTTAGGTGCCGGTGGGATAAAAATTAAGGCAATTTTTCAATTTTTCAAGATTTTATATTGTTCTTCATGGGGTATTTTCTTTGACGTTCTTCGATTATTGAGACTCATGGTTCAATGAGTGTGGATATCTCACTTTGAGATTTGGATCTAGTATCATTTCATCCAGTGCGGTACAACTTCTCACAGGTACTACAAGGTGGGAGACCTTTTTAGAGGGATGGGAGTTCTTAGACCCATCATTATCTATATTTTCATCATTTTGTATGGATGGGTACTCTGTCTTGATTATTCACAATGGTTTTGGTCTTTATTTTCATTGGATAAGGTTGACTTGTTGTGATTTTTTCACTAGGTTTTTAGGTGGGAGGATCGAAAGGTAGATTGGTGTGATGAAATATATCATTTGGTTCATCCTTCACTTTTCAGTGTTTGAGGGGTTCTTTGTCATGTTTTACTACCAGCACAAAACAATTTATTGGTAGGCGTAAAGCTTATCTTTAACCAATTCCACTTATTTATTTTCTGTAAATGGGGTTGATGATATCATATCTTTTTCTTATATTGATATATGTATGTCATTAAATGTTTTTTTACATTTATCCATTATGTTTAGTTTTTTTATCATTTTCCATGGTGATTTGTAATGGGTTGTCCTCTTATAGAATTTTCCAAAAGAGGCTGTTATTTTAATTCTAATAAAGATGGATTGATCCTCAACCATTAAAAACCTGCCACATGCAATGGATATTTAACTATATATGAAAACCTATAGTAGTATAATGATCAGATATTTGGTTTATAAATACTCTCTGAATGTGATTTATGGAAGGATATTTCTAGAAGATCTAATTCTTCTTCAATATGTTGAATTTAGAATAAATTTTGGTATGGATTAGAAATACCTATATAATTCTCCTTAGATTTATTAGGAGGAGGTCTGATTTTATATCCCAAATCATCATATTATGCTGTAACAATGCATTGATGATTATAAATCATAGTAGAATAAGATTCTGTAATATGAGTCATGATACACAATAATGTGGTTTTCTTGACAGAAGTGATTGGGGGTAATGTAAAATTGATGACAATCCTACTTTATATAAAAATTATGAAGTACTTATGGATGAATTGTATAGTATTCTACTAGTGCGTAAGGATGCATTTTAAATTGAAAATATACACAGATCCTTGCCTAAATCAAAGTGTATGTACAAAATGGATCCCATTGAATTAGAGGAGCTAAATAATCAACTACAAGAACATTTGGAAAAGGGTTTTATAAAACACATATCATCACCATGGGTTCTACCAGTTCTCTATGTAAAAAAAGGATGGTTCACTGTGTCTTCCGATCTATTATCATGTTCTTAATAATAATAAGATCAATAACATGTATCATGTACTCCATATCAATGATCTATTAATTTAAATCATAGCACCATTATACTTCTTTAAGATTTAAATTTGATTTAGATATAATTAGTTAATGGTAATAATGGATGATATTTTCAATACAGCTTCCTTTATAAGGTTTGGGAAAAAGAAATTTATAGTGATTGACTTTGGACATGTGAATTCCACCAATATCATCATGGATATAATTAATTGAGTTTTTAGAGACTACCTTAACCAAAAATTTTATTTCCTTATATATTATATTCCAATATATTTCAATAGAAATGAATATCATGAAGTTTATATATAGATTATATTAAAGAAATTGAGAAAGGAGAAACTATATGAAAAATTTATAATGTTTGAATTATGGATTCTGAAAGAATCATGTATAGGTCATAAAATCACAAGTAAGTGATTATATATAGATCTATAAAATAAAAATAATTTTAACAGATGTCCTAGACTGGCCACTGGAACTAAGATCCGTTATTTTCATGGGTTATTAAGATTTTAATGATTTTTTTTAGAAATTTATCATGGATATAAAAACGATGAAGAAATTTAACTTGTAAGGGTATGAATTTAATTTCGAATAATGTATATAAAGAAAATTTTAAGGAACTAAAAAAGTTGCATGTTAATACACCTATATAAACATTATCCTGAAGTGTGGAAGGGTTTGTAATATACAATAAGGCCAACAAGAAGAGATTATGATGGGTCCTCATGATATCTGTTAAGGTAATTTCTCTTCCTCGTGATAATTAAATACTCATGATAAAAAAATACATAACACATTATTTACAACTGGAAGTAATGATTATTGAATAAATGATTTGGAGGCAATATCACTATTAATAAAAGTGTGATATACATAGAGATAATAATATCATTAAATATATATTCTCACATATGTAATATAATATGTTTTAAAGGATATGGTTGTAATTGATAAAATATTATGACTTCCCAATAAATTACCACCCACAGTTGGTAAATAAGATGTCTGATATTCTGAGGGGGAATGACCATACTTCTCTATCAATGATGAGGATTAAAAAAGATCTAAAACTTATAAATTTACTTTAGATTAATCTTTAATTCATAATGATTGGAGATAAATCCAATCATTCCAAACTGTATGATAAAACTAAAATTCAAAAATACATCAAATAATCTATGAAAAATATTATAGATCCACAATAATATATAGTAAATATTCTAATGTTTAATATTGATAAAGTTAGAGATAAACAGTTTGGATCTCGAATATGTGCCCCATAAAAGAAGGATTTGAAGAAGGGAATCTTGGTTACTGAATATATCTCATCTTTCTCAACACATATAAGGCGTATGAGGATCTATAGAGATCTGACAAACATTTGGTTGGATAATATTAAGAGAGAAATTGAATAATATGTATCTCAATTCATGGAATTCCAGAATGTTACGGATCAATGAAAAATTATAATGGTATGTTTCAAAAATTATTCATCATACTATAGTAATGAAAAATCATTACCAGGGACCTCATCATAGGATACCAAAAAACATCTTAATTTCATGCTCTTAATTTGAATGTAGTGGGCCACCTTATGATGCCAACAAATTTTATATCCATCAAATAAGATTTCTCTATTGACCAAGTCACCATGATATAAATAATTAATTTTGTTAATCTACATGTAATAACACTATCAAATTTATTCAATTGAGATTCTAGGCTTACCTAAATGTTCTAGATAAGTATTCCTAAATAATTAGAGGTAGTAATAATTTTTTGCACTGCATATCATCCTCAGATATATTGTAAGTCTAAGAGGACAATTCAATCTCTAGAGGATATTATGAGATATTATTTGATGGATTTTCAAGGATATTGGGATCAAAACCTCCCTCTATAGAGTTTTAATATAATTATAGTTGCTATTATAGTATTTGGATAGAACTATATGATTTTATATATATGACGAGATGTAGGATGCCAATATATTGAGATGAAGTTGGATAGAGAAAGTTGATTGGTTCTAACCTTGTCTAATAAACAATGGAGAATGTTTTGAAAACTCATTCACATAAAAAGTAGCATAATGTTTTAAAAGAGTAATTCTGAAAATCTACAATTAGATATTGAATTTTTGATAGGTGAAAATGAAATCTTTCACATATCAGCATGGATGAGAGTTTGGATATTTATGAAGAAAGGGAAAATGAGCCCTAGATACATCATCCCCTTCGAGATCCTTTATCATTTCAGGGTCATAGTTCATGGATTTACAGTCACTACACACGTATCTGAAGTAATATATGTTTTCAACCTATCACTTTTGAGGAAGTACATACTAGATCCATAGCATATAGTGATCTTAGAAGTTGTAGAATTAATACATGAACATTCATATAATGAAAAACCTATAGAAATATTATATTGAAGATACAAGGCTCGGAGAAACAAGACCACCCATCTAGTCAAAGTTCCATGTTGAACTCATAAGTCTGAGGAGCCTGTTGGGGAACCTTGGGATTTTCTGAGAAAAAAGTATCCTCACTTATTTTAAAACATGTAATAAAATTTAAAAATGAAATTATTTTTATATAGTATAGAATGTAACAACTTAATTTTTACACCTTAAATAAATACTGTTTTTGACATATTTTTCCATATGAAACTCTAACACCAAACAAATATAGATAATTGTAATATGGTTGTATATTTGGTAGTTATAAATAGTGGAAATAAAATTATGATATATATATATATATATATATGGAGAACAAAATAAAAGTAATTTCACTTTAAATACAAAAACAATTATTATTAATAATAAACTAATAAAATATATTTTTTATAATTACGATTTATTTAATAAAATTTATATATTTTAATCTTAATATATTTATGAATAACACTAATTTTAGATGAATATGTATTATACTTAAAAATTATTTCATATAAAAAACTATTTGCATTATGTTTTATGATGTTATTTTAATATCAAATTTATATATATTTGTATTTAAATTTGAAAAAACTAAATTTTTTTGGACTCATTATGGAATTATTAGATTAATATTAATTTTTTGGATTTTTCTAAAGAGATTGATTTTCTGGTCAATAGTGAACATTTCTATTTTTACAAATAACATGACTTCAATGTCATTATTAGGATATAAGTATGAAAATTTAATCTATAATTTTTTTTAAAAGACAGAATATTTATTTTATAAGTATATTTATAATTTATAAATAATGGTTTTAATTCAAAATTCAATATAATAAATTTTAAAACCGAAGTTATATTTCTCAAACAAATTTTTCAATGTATTTTCCATTTATATTTTAAAATTAATTTTAACAACTTTTAAGAATTGTATAAAAAATGAATTTTAATTTTGTATCATTATATTAAAATTTTAAATCATGTACTATTTTATTTTTTTGAAAAAAAGATAATTTATCAAGGTAAAAAAGAGTTACAATTGTGAAAAACAAAAATGTAAAAATGAGAAACCTAAGTGGTAAGGGGAATAAAATGTTAAAAAAACGTGTTTCATTGAGTGTTTGAGGTGTTTATTATCTTTATATCTTCTTCAATCCATTATTTCTCAATTTGGATATACTTTCCTTGATAATGACTTCCCATTGTTGTAATTGTTACTCTATCTACAACTTAATCTGTCCCTTTTCAGTTATAACAGTGGCACTCCTCTCCTCACTTCCCCTTACACCACAACCACCCAATTTCATACCAAAATGTACCTAACACTCTCAAAACAAGTTATATACAATATAAATTGGTTTTGGTCTTCTCAATAGATCATACCTCAAATTTTTAGTCCCTTTCTCAATAAAGATAATCCATGTAGTAAGGTATATATTTATAACCTATTCAACCATTTTTAAATTTCATTATGTTCATTTATTCTTAAAAAAATATTATATATTAATTATAAAATGTTAAAATTATTAAAATTATTATTATTATATTGATTTGTCCTTATAATTATTTTACAATCATCAACCACCTTTCCCTTTTCTATTAATAGAAAACAAGAATGTAAATCATGCATTGTGTGGAATACCTCTTCCAAGAAATAATGAGTTTTTTCCCTTCACCACATAACTTGGATAGTCCAACATATTTTCAAAAATTTATTTACTATGTTTTGTATTTATTATCCTTGAATGATATGTCTCTAATGGAATTATTATTCTTTTCTCAATCTATATTTTCTTTAATTATTTAATTAGTTTGGGTGATCAAATTTTAACTATTATAAGATTTAATTCATGATTTTATTTTATATGATTTGGAATTTTTATGAAACCCATTTCATTTCCATGGGTTCTTTGTGAAAGGTGAATGATTTAAATTTATATTTTAAAGAATCCCATTATTTTTCCATGGGTTATTTTTAAGATATGATGATGATTGATTTTAAGTGGCACACATTTGTATAAACGATGATGGGTTGGTACTATATCAACCTCTATTTCATTAGTTAATGTTATATTTCATGATATAGTTAAAATTTTAAATAATGTGTTTCTTCACATAGGAATGGGAGTGATGGGTTTGCTCACATTTTTTGGTGTGTAAATAATGCATTTGTTCAAAAATAAGTGGGTATAATGGGTTTTCTCACAATGGGTTTCCAATGAATATAGTTTTTCCTCATTTCCGAGTTGTTTATCAAGTTATGACAAATTTTCAATATCGATTTCATTTACATTAAATTCTATTATTTCATGATTACTCTTTATTTATAATGTATTTTTCTCTTATATATCATTTAAGCATGTTTTATTATTTTTGATATGTATTTTAGTATATTTTCATAATTTTTAGGATTCTTTGATGATCTAGTTATGATCTTATAATTCCTTATCATGTTTTATGATTATAATCTATATTAATATGATATTTTATTATGATATATATGTCTTAATCATATTACCTTATAATTTTATGATCTAAAAATTAGGATATATTTTCCCATTAATGAGTGTATGAGATCACCCATTTTTAGTGTTTCCATTCCCCATGTTACAAATATAATTAAATCAAATGAGATTTATAGAAAATATTATATAGAATCTTGATTGTAGAGAAATACTTTCATGTGTTGTGGAATTATATTCTTATGTATCTAGTCTCTAAGACAAGAAATGTTTAGGTTCGAGGGTTGTGTGATAGTTTGTGAGATGTATTTTTAAATGGTGGAATTATTAAACTATTTATGTTATATATTTATTAGGTTACTATATGTATGGTCTTAAAAGGGAATGATTCTCAGTAGAATATAAAAGGAAATATTTGTTTCCTGAGAACTAGTAAATAATGATCCTAGGAGGGAAAAATTAGTGAGAAGACATATAAATCCAAAAATATGATTAGAGGAAAAAACAATTAATGTGTGTTATAAATAAATTGATTAAAAATTCACCATCCTTATTATCTTAAAAAAAATTCCCTATTTTAAAATGAGATGGAAGGGTAAACCATTATTGTGATTGTAACATGTTAATTTGAATAACACAAGAGGATTACCATGAAAGGGATATTAACTGAACATGATTATAAATATATTATTCATATATAAAATAAATAGGTAAATTAATACATGATATGAAATAAATGATGTTGTGAAATATCCAGCATGTCTCATGAGATTAAAAATAGAGGAAAATAACCCTTTAATTTATTCCATCTTAGTCAAGGATGTTTTGGATGAATGTATAAAAAATACCTATCTTAATAACCTATTCTGGAACATTATTCATACCTATAAAATATCATAAAATTGATTTATAATCAATTCCTATATATATATTAGTTAGTTTTATTTTATTTCTATCATCGAATGTTATTAGATTCGATTGGTAATTTACTACATGATTTATTAATTCGGAGTTGATTCATATTTATAGATTCAATGTTAATCATTATAAGATCACTATAGGTAAAATAATAGGTGTTTTATAATGGTTTAAAATGTTTTAATTTAATTTCAAAAGTATTTTCGCAATGATTTATGATTACTAAGTTTGTGGAGAACATGATTTTATTAATATTTTTTAACAAATAAATAGAAGTACTAAAAACAAGTTAAATATTGATATAATATTTATATAACCATAAAAAATTATTTTATCATTAATCTATAATAAAAACAATAGATATTTTCTATATTCATACATCATTTATTTTTATTCAATTTTTCAAATGGCGTTTAAACCAACCGAAACATGGACATTCTATACTCTATGTGTGAGTATGATTAAAAAAGTGATTATTTTGGACTCATATCATTATTAAAAAATAATAATGATATTATATAAAAAAAATATAATCATGATAAATATGGTATAATATATTTAGATAAATATTATAATACTATAGTGAAAAATAGAAAATGTTACCTTTGTGGAGGTAATATTTTGCACGTCCGCATGGGTGATAAGATCTTTTATATAAAATGAAATATATGTTGGGATTTTTTATATATTTTCATAATAGTATTTATGATTTACTTATACTATTTAATAATTAAATACCATCTTCATAACATACTTGTAATGTGGTAATGAAAACAGATCACATAACTTGTTAGTGTGGTAGTCCGTACATAACACAAACTGGATTGTTATATTTAGATGGTTTTGGGGGAGGGTAGAAAATAGATATTACATTAGTATAATAACATTAATTCATATTAGAAATAATTATGATATTATATATTCATGTATAGAGTAGGTTTCACATGATGTAATAGGGAAATAAATAAGAGATCTTGGTTAAGAACATTACCTCCCCTCCAGATATCCTCCCTTATTTAAGAAATTTAGTCTCCTTAAATTTTTTTACAATGAAAAATGAACCCATGAAGAGTGGAAAGATATGATTGTATAATAGGGTATATTTTTTTGGGGATAATTATTTGTAAGTGTTTTAGAAATTAGGTTTAAGTGGCATCCATTTAGTAGTGAGGAAAATTGATTTTTTTGTATATCTATTACATGTTAAATGATAGCAGGTAAATTTCATAGGTAAATAAATTTAAAGTGGGAAATAAATTTTTTTTCGTGAGATAAGTCTGATAAATTATATAAAATTAATTTTTACAATTTTTTTAATGTTTTTTCATGTCTTTTACCACTATATTTTTAAATTGTACCATTTTAGTTTTTACCATAATGACTACTATTTACACAATTAATTAATAATCGTTTGAAAATATAAGGTAACCCTTTTTTCTTAAATTTGATGTTGTGAAGGAAAAATTAATATCTATAAAATATAATTCATTATCTATATAATAGAAAATTTAATTTTCAATCAATATATATAACATATAAAAAACTATTTTTGTAGAAAAATGATGTTTTGACAATAATGTTTTATCAATATTGTAACACCATGAGAATTTGGATTATATTTTCTTCCAAATAAATTAATTCTCTTTAATAGATTTCAATACATGAAACCCCGTGTCAAAAAGAACAATAAAATAGTATACCATTATAGCTTATCCATAAAATTGGTGGGTTTGAAATGGAATGGAAACATAAAAAAAATTATATGGTTTAAAAATGTATAAATATTTTAAAAGGTTACATATAGATTATAAATAAAATAAATATGATTTTAATGAAAAAAGAAATGTTTTATGAAAAAATATGTTTTTGTAAAAGGCAGTTTCATCACTCTTTGTGTACATTTTTTAAATTTATTCACAACTTTTATAAACACTATTTGATTTAATAAAATTCATTTTTTAATTTATCATGTCAAAATTAAATTAGACTAAATTGTTTGAGAATATTCGGAAATGAATATTTCTTTGATGAATAGTGAAAAAATACCAATTTTAATAGAAAAGATACTTTTTATTAAAAGAATTAACAGTTAAATTTTTATTTAAAATTATTTTAAATATAAAATTCGTTTAATAATAATATAATTAATCATATTTAAGTCATTTTAATTAATTATATATTTAATTTTTAAATTTTTTTAAACTTTTGAATGTTTTTCCACTGGAAAACCTTTTTTATTATGCCTTCAGGTTTAATTTTATGTTGAATTTTACAATTTATTTTAAATAATTTTTTAAGACACATTCCATATTTTTAATAGTCATAAAATATATTATATAATAAAATAAACTTAATATTTGGTCAAAATGAATAGTAAAATAATAATATTTATTTACCATGGTTAGGGTCAAAACATGTTTTATAGAGTGAAAAATTAGAAGATAAGGGCTCATAATTACCATAATATTATACAATTTTTTATGGAATTATTTTGACCTTATCAGATCCATTTTTTGGTAATGGGGTATTTTTTACCCTTTTAGATTGTGAAATATTTGGTGTAATTTATTCCTTTCAAATATTCCAAGTTTGTCCTCTATCTCGTCTTCTAAAAGGACACCCCTCTCCTCTATTATTGAAACATAAAAATAAATTTGGATTGCATATTTCCTACTTCTATAACTTACTTACTTACCTACCAAAATACTAGTAGACATTTTATGATCATTAACCCAATCTAGTTATGATTATGATGAAAACCTAAAGAGGTTATCTGAAGAAGAGGTAAATTTCTTAAATTAGAATTTTATATTATTTATTTTTCAAAAAAATTTAAATATAATTAAATATTTTTAATTTTTAAATATAATTATCTTAAATATAATTATTATCTATTAAGTTAATGTAATAACCCATATCCATATATATTTCTATCAAATGGGAAACGAAACTATTGATCATGTGTAGGACATGCTACCACCTTGCAAACTGATGTAATTCATTCTCCATCACCGCCTTTTATAGTTAGACATAAGGATAGAATTAAAGTATATATAAAATATTTAAGATATAATTATACTTATATAATTATAATATCATGTATAACTTCTTACTTTCTATACTATTTAAAATATCATAATGTTGCTCATGTGTACGGTGAACTGCCACCTTGCAAAGTGATGTGTTTCATTTACTCAATTATGATATACAAATTTGGTAATAACGATATTTAATGAATATATGTGATATATATGACATAATATTTATGTTGGAAAATTAATATATCTAATAATTTATTACCCTTTCACCTATTAAGAAATGATATAGTCCCTCATGCGTTTGTATGGCATACCATCTCCATGAAGCGATGCAATTCATTTTCAATGTCAAATTTTAAAGAATCATAATAAATATGTATATAATAAAAAAATAATATTTATAACCTTAATATTATTCTGGATATTTTATAACTATATCTAATTTTCATGATCCATAACTTTCATGAAAAAAAATCCATGAGAGAACGTGGAAATTAAGACTCGAAAAGTGGTCTTAATAAAGTCTTGTTAATAAATAAGTCATAAAATAATAAAATTAAATCATATATGGTAATAAATACATTTTTATTGTTTGGTGATATTTTTATAATAAATATATATTTATTATAAAGGAGGTATGGACATGTACAAAGGAGATCAGACCTAAGGATGCGTTCCCCGTCTCAGTTTAATGTCTGTGAGACGAATGCCATATTCACCCCTTAGTTATTTAATAAGGTATATAAACTACCTATTTGATAAGTTATATAATTAATAAATTTATATTCATGGTATTTAATTCCACATTTTCTGTTAATTGTTTTATGGGGATTTAGATTCAGAAGATACAAAAGAGGTAACAGATTATGTTATAATATCATTGCTTACCCAGATTTTTCATGATAATGATTGTAATGATGAAATATTATGATATAAGTCTCTATAAACTATTTAATTTTATTATCATTTGGTAATTTATGTATAATACATGTTTTAATCTCATTTTCTCTCTTTAATAATAGAATAGAACGAAAGGTTTTTAAAGAAAACTGACTTCATTTGTCTCTTCAGTTCAAAATTATTTTTCTTATCTTTATTTTGTAAAAATGTTTTAATGAATGTTTTAACATTATACCAATGATTTATTAGATATATTTTTATCCTTGATTTAATTTTTACAAAAAAATACTTGAATGTAACCTCATTATTTTCTAGAAGAGTACGATATTATCCGTTTTACAACAAAGTGATAGGAATGTTCTATTAACTTATAGGGCGTCTAAAAAATTACCCACCATTATAACCAATAATTACATAGATATTTTATTATTAATTTTAGGAAAATATTTTAAAATAAAATGTCTTTCTTAATAGGATGGAAATTTTTTATTGTTCTATAAAGTGATTTTTGAAAAATAATTGTTTTTCCAGAAAATTTATAATGGATTTTTTTCCATATTTTTATAAATGAATGAAAAAAACCCGTATTTAAATTATTCCCCACTTGGAATATGTTTTAATTATACTATATTTACTATTTATTTGGATGGTTTATGATCATTTTTTATAATTATATACTATATTGATAGGATTTTACATATTACTCTGTGTAGAATTTGATTATGTTTATTTATGGGGAAAATTATAGACATTTCTTATTATAGTTTTAAATATCAATGTAAATGGCCTTCATGTTTTACCCCTTTCTCATGAGGATTTAATTTTACATAATAAGTTAAGTGTGGGTCCCATTATATCCCCTCAATGTATCGTTATGTCTAATAAGATGAACTTGATTCTTGATGCAATAGTGTGTCCAATGAGGCAAATTAGATTGTGTTTTAGTAGAGTCCATACCAATTTATATAGATGTATTGGATCTACTCCTCCAAATTATGTTTTCAAATGTTTTAAATTATTCATTACATCATTATTAATTCATTTATTATTGTTAATGTGATTATTTTTTATGATATGCAAGACACGTTTTTAGATAATTATATTATTTTTATGGAATTATTTGATTATAATTTATTCCTTTTATATTATTCATACCTTATAACCTTATTCTATATGCATAACATTTTTTAGCATTATTACTCACCCATTATGATGTTTTATTTTCCCAAGATGTCAAAATGTGTGTTATAATTTATATGAAGGATCATGCTAGAGTAAAAAATAATGTACTTGATGAAAATAAATTGTCTTATATTCTGTTTCCAGTTATATTTTAAAATTAAAGAATATATCTAGTTTTCAAAAACTACAAAACTATTTGGTCCTTTGGGATTAAATCACATGTATCTATAAACAATTTAATAAATTACACACTAACTTTAGGTTACTGGGGTCAGGGTATTTATAGTTACTATTAGAGGAATTTTAGTAGAAACTTTGGAAACTATATTTTGGAAAACATAGATCATGGAACATAACCGTGTCATATAATTTGAGGATACATATAGATTAAAATAATTATGTTTTGTTGAAGAATATATTATGTGGGGTTTCAAGAAATAAATCCCTCTATAGATACTATAAGTGGAAGTGGTTCCAATACAATTATACTTAGGGGTAATAACTCCAAAAAAGTAACATTAGGATTTTACTAGATCATTACATGGTGCATTAGAATGGGCCTCACTACACACATGGTTTGAAACTCTTTGGGAATATGATTTGGTTATTTCAGAATTTCTGAACAAAACATTATGAAGTATTTTAAAATAATTTTATGATTTAAATACATTCCCAATGAAACTATTTTTATAATTATTATATTAGATATTCTTAAATTTTTTAATTTCTGTAAATTAGTAACCTATTTTTGTGATTATACATTATGATTCATACTTTTATGACCTAATATAGTGTATGAAATTATCTAGACATTAAACATAGTGGAATTAATGGTGAAGAAATTAATTCACATACTCCATATAGATTTTTCCCTCCTGAGATAGATAGGTAAGTTGTTGCTAGAGTTATAACTGGAACCCATAAAATTAAAACCATATTAGGTATATGACTCTAGTTATGAGTATTGAAATTTCGCTTATGTAACCACCTATTGACCCCCCCATGTAGTGTAAATATTATAAACCCCTTTCTTCATCAACAACAACCATTATTTAATGGGACTACACTTCGTTTTGTAACTGAGAAATGGATATCTTCATAAGGAATGATATTTGTCTCCTTGAGAAGTAATGAAAGGGAGAAGGATTTCATAGATTTTTACAATCTCTCATGGTATTTAGATATATTTTGGTCTTTGATTCGAAACACTATGTATGAGGAGAATATGTAGAGTAGAGAGTGTATTTTTAAGGTTATTTTCATGGATATGTATTTTCTTCATGAGCAACAAGACGACATAGAGAGACAATTCTTGAGTCTAATAATAAAGGAAGGTGAAAATGTTTCTATTTATGAAAAAATTTACAAGGATATCAAGGTGATTTCATACTACATAAATAATTGAAAGATAAATACTGATAGTTTTTTATGGAATAAACCCAATCATTCCAAGGGAACAAGTCTATCAACCATTATCATCATATCGGGATATAATATTATGCACAGTAAATATATGGAATGAGTTAAACATGTTTTATTGATTCAATTTAATGAATTTCAAGAATAGTATGGAAGAGAAGAAATGGATAAAGGGAAAAATATAAGTCGTAATTTTCCAACATGTGACAATTATGGGAGGAACACCTTGGCACATTCTTAAAAAGAAAAATATTGCTTCATGTGATGATAAATAATACATTATTTTCATGAATATAAGGGTAAGAATAAAACGAAATATTTTAAATTGTTAAACTATTAGGATATTGGGATGTATGAAAAGGTGATTCCCATGCTTTAGGTCAATTTTCCCCAAAAAACGCCGAAGGGAACAAAAAAGGATTATGATATCCCAATAGATTATGTAAAACTCTTTAATTATGTTATTGAAGGAAAAGTAATAATATCAAAAACTTTAACAAGTGATTTATCTAAAGATGAATATTTTCAATATTTTACATATTCTAGGTTTACCATGAACATTAGATATTTCTCTAGCAACTTAAGAAGGGATTTATCAGTCAAGACTCCCAGTTGATGTATCACCATAACAAAGATGTGTCAGTCAGTCCCCATTATGAAAAATAAAAGTTCCCTATTTTTCGATTTCATTATCATACATATAGTGGATTTTGAAATATTCCTTGGTATGAATTGGATTTCAGAAAACGGTGAAACATTTATTTAAAAGTAAACTATGTTATGATTCCATAAGGATATGTGAAATTATATATCCTTAGAGGGGATAATTCATCATCTTAGTCATGTATAGGTCCACCCTAGTAGAAATTTTGAATCAAATTACTGGGTATGAAGAGATGAAAAATATACTGATTGAAAATTTTATATTAAAATTGTGTATGTACCTATTTTTCAGAAATACATTGAAATATTTCATGAAACATTACCTAGACATCTACCAAAGCCTAAAGTTTAGTTTTCCATTTATTTAATCACAGATGTAAGACCAATATCTAAGAATCCCTATAGAATGGCCATTGTGGAATTAATAGAGTTAAATAAACAACTAAAGGATTTTGTTTGATAAGGGATTTATACACCCTAGTGGTTCACAATAGGGTGCCCTTATTATTTTTGTTACGAATAAATATAGGTATATGAGGTTTTGTATTGATTATATGGGAATCAGTGTTATTATAGTAAATAATAGGTACCCATTACCTTTCAACAATGAATTATTCGATCAATTTCATAAAGGTTATTAATTTTCAAATATTTGTCTTTGTTCTTGGTATCATAAATTGAGAGTAAAGAAGGAAGGTATTCTAAATAAAACATTTTGTGTAAGTTATAGACATTATGAGTTCAGAAAAACAATATATTTTTGACTAATTAAACAATTATCTTCAGGTATATAATTAATAGAGTATTCAAGGAATATCTTGATAACTTTTTGTGCTATTTAAAAAGGATATCAAGGTTTACTATAAGAGCTACAAAGACCAAGAAAATTATTTGGGGATCATTCTTAAAAACCGTAGATAAAAATTTTACGTAAAATTTAGTAACTATGAATTCTTGCTTCAAAATGTTTCTTTTATTGGCCATATTGTCTCTAAGTATTGATTCCCATTTGACCTTGTAAAGCGAAATGTAGTCCAATATGGGCCTACACTAACAAATATAATAGAGTAATGTGGTTTAATTAGTTTAGAAGGTTACTATAGGTTTTATTTTTAAAATATTTCCATATTGGATAAATAATTAACCAAGAGTACACATGAAGGGGTTAAATTTATATGGAAAAAGTAATGTGAAAATGTTTTTTAATAATTGAATAGGAGATTGGTGAATGACTTAATTTTTACTCTACTACTATTAAATTATGGGTTTTTAATATATAGAGATCAATAATAGAAGGTACTTGGTGTGTACTCATGTAGAATGATAAAGCCATTGCCTATGTATCAACATATTTAATGATTCATGAACAAAACTACCCAACCCATGATATTGCGTTTCCATCCATCTTCTCATTGAATAAATGGAGACATTATCTCTATGGAGAATGGTGTGAGTTATACATGAATGAGAATTGTTTGAAATATATTTTTCATTGAAATAACTAAATATGATGAAAATCTGATCCATCAAACATCTCAAGGATTATGTTTTCTAAATACACAACCACCTTGGGTAGGGAAATAATGTAGCAGATGCATTGATCCATAAATATTATGGATTCCAATCCAAAATGAGGATTAACGGCGATCATGTATTCATGGATTTAGTAAATTTGGATCTGAGAATAATTAGGGAAGGAGAGACATAAACCCCTATTTTTAATGATTTGTAAACCATATTTTCTAGAAAATATAAAAATTTCTAATCCTAATGACTATAATCGCAAAAAAAAAAATACACGAATGATGAAAAATCAGAAAACATCATTTGTGAAGACGGAGGCCTGACATTTGGGGAGAGATGATGTGCTCAATATATACTGGATTGAAAGAGGTAATTATTGGACTGCTCTCATATTTATAATATCTCTATACACCTTATTATTACCAAGATGTATAGATATTTTGAGGGATGAATTTTGTGGGATAATTGGATGACATAAATTACTGATTATGTGTTGAGATATTAGGTTTTTCAATAAGCGATGGCTGGGAGACAACTCCCTAAATAATTCAAGCAAACTATTCCTATTCCTTCATAAAAATGGGATAACATTACCATGGAATATTTCACTGGATAACTCCATACTCTTGGAAGTAATCATTTAATATAGGTAATTGTTGATTTTCACACAAAATCTAGTCATTTATTCTCTATAAGAAAACATTTACCTCTTGAGTGACTTTCACGACTCTCAATTAATGAAATGGTGAACCTCATTCAATTGTGTCTAATAATGATCCAAAATTTACATCAATATTATGAAAAATTCTTTATTAGGATCTTGATAATGAGATTCATTTGAGCACTGTTTATCACCCTCAAATAGATATACATTATAAAAGATCTATCCAAACATTAGAATATAGTTTCGGGTCATTATCTCTTTACTTTCACGGTATGCGGGAACAATATTTACATTTGGTAATGTTTTTAAATAATAATATCTGTAATTATAGTATTCAAATGGAACCACATAAATCATTATATGATTAGAGATGTCATACCCTAACTTTTTGGGGTGAAGTTGGGGAAAGGAAGCACGTAGGTATGAAACCTTTACAAGATAAAATATAAGAGGTATAGTCTACTCAAAACCGTATCAAAGCATCTCAAATAAATAAAAAATCTATATAGATAACCAGAAGAAATATTTTAAATTTCAGGTTGGAGAAGAAATTCTCTTAAATGTATCTCCAAAGAAGGGTGTTATATGGTTTGGTATGAAATGGAAACAAATCCCTAGTTACATCATACCTCTTCAAATATTTGAATGGATTAGAGATGTTGAATCCCATTGTGTAATGACTCCAAATCTCCCAATAATATTTGATGTGTTCCATATCTCTTTTATATTGATGTATATGCCAGATCCAACACATGTTCTGACATTTGATGAAATGTAATTAAGACCTGATCTATCTTATTGGGAAGTAACTATCCATATTCTGGATGTAATACCCCATGATTTTGATATTTTTTTAAAATTAATTTAATATTTGTGATTTTTTAAATTACAGAATAAATTGATTTTATATTGTGTTACATGAAATACTATGTTTTTACTGTGTTACACGCATTTACATGTTCACATTACATTACATGCAATACCGACTTTAAACAAAACACAACATACTACTTAAATAATTATTTTCAATTTGATTGATATTAAAAATCCATTGGAATAGAGGGAATGAATATGATTAAATAAATTATTAATATACAGTTTTTACATGTCTATATAATTCTTTGGTGACCAATCAAATTTAAACAAAAAATTAAACCCATTTGAAAACAAAAGGAAATATTTTTAGAAAAAAGAATTTTTTATGTGTAAAAGTGTCTTTTATATCAATAAATTAACAAAATCTATTTTGGTTATTTATTTTAATGAAATTTATATATTATATATTCAATCAAATGTTTAATATTCATATTATATGTTTTCTAAGAGATAATAATAAATCTGATTTTATGCTTAAATATTATATTTTATAAAAAGTAGTTTTGTCACTTTTTATGCCACACATATTTTAAAAATAAAATTTTCCACTTTTAGAATAGGAATTTGAAAAAAATTAAAATAAAAATATCGAAATTTTCTTAACGTGGATTTTCTGGATTTTTCAGGAAAAGTTTAATTTTTTGATGAATAGGGAAAATGATTAATTTTAATTGAAAACTATAATTTCCATTAATTTAATTCTTAAGTAAATTCTATTTTAAAATATTTTTAAAATATAATTACTTCAATTATTCATGAATTAATTCAATATAGGTCTTTATAATCAATTTTAATATTAAATTTGATATAAAATCTTTTTAAAATTTTGATTATTTTTTCTTAAAAAAACCAGTTTTCTAATCAAGTCTCAATGATTTATTTTAAATTAATTTCATAAAATTTTTGGGGTTTAATTTGAGGAAATATATTATATATTTGGGGTCCTAATAATTTATAATTTATAATTATATCAAAATTTTTAACTAAAATTAATAGTAAATGCATAAAAAAATTAAATTACATGGTTAAGGTAAAATGGATTTACTATGGGGGAAGAGAGTTGTTAAACTAGAATGATATGAGTTAAAATGACATAAAATATTGTATAAAATTTATTTAATGATTTTATTTCAACATTTTACTTCAATTTATTCAGAGTATGAAAATTTCAATCCACTCTCTTTTAAATATGATCTATATAAAAAGTTAAGTATATAAAAAGGAAAAAATGTACTTTTCGTACATTTAATATCTATAAAGCCTTGGGATAAAAGAAAAAATATCTTAGTTTATACATATAATTTGAAATAATAAATTATTTTTTTATCAGAATAATTTATATTTAATTCTTAGAGTTAAAATCATTATTTGAATTCTTAATAAATACCGACATAATAATTATTAAGTTAATAATTGAATAAAATAAATAATTATGAAAATAACAAAAGTTAGTTAAATTGAATGAATTAATGTGTTCTATTATTTTTTTACAAGAATATATTATGTTATATAGGTATTAATAGAAAATATTTGAATTCCATTATTTTATTCTTATTTTTTAAATTCAATTTAAATAATTAATGTCAAAATTGAAATTAATGTTAATTTATAATAAATGATATTTTATTAATTGATTTAAAATTAATAACTATCTTATACAATATAAAGTTATTTTATATATTAATAAATTTTCAATATATTGAATTATTGAACCATTTTTTATTATGATGATTGTATTGACTGTTAATGAGTAAAAACATGGTTTGCACGACAACAGTTAAAATATTGTTATTATGCGTTACATGTGCTTATGATAGAATTAATTTCCAAAATATAGGATTTATAATTTTTTTTTTGATAATTAGAATATTTGGGTCCAAATTATCTAGTTAGTATCATTTTATTTCATTCCGAAAGGATAAATGAATTAGGTTAGAAAACTAGTTTGCGTAATGAAAAACCACAACGCTAAGAATAAGGAAACATAAGTGTTATGATACCAAATATTTATAATAATGTTTTATTGTGTTTTTATTTGTGATTTTAAAATTTAATACATAAAAACCATTAATTATTAGTTTTGGATCCACATGAGTTAATGTTGACTTCCCAATAGTGAGTACTTTTGGGTATTTATAAGAATGTCACTCATCCTCAACAATAAAAGGGTACTCACTCTCCCCACATATTCACACCCAAAAATCCATTTTTATCTAAAATTATCTACCCATTTAATTTAAAAAATTATCTCCCCTCATCCTATAATCAATAAATTATGAAAAAATACATTTTTGAAGGATTTAGTGAAAACATGTGGAGGATACCAAAAAGGAAGAAATGTTCTTCAACATGCATGTTTATTTTATTGATCCCCACTCCATATTTAATTTATATTATACCGTGATTACAAAATAAAAATGGTATCTTATATATACATAGACGTTATTATATTAATGTTCCATTCTAAAAATGCACATACTTTCATCAAATGTGTTACAAAATCCTTGTTCATGTGTATAACAGACTACAGGCTCCTGAATTGATGTCGTTTGTTTTTACATTAACACATTTCAAGGTTTGGAATAATTATGAAAATAATAATTATATATGATATTAATTATTTTAATTATATTATTTTTCTTCTTTAACTATTATATCACACATACATTTATGCTTTCCATTTTTAGATAATATGATAACATCGTTCGTGTGTACGACAGAGTACCACCTCATGAAATGACATGACTCGTCTACTATTTACATTTAACGTATTAAAGATTATTTAATTAAAAAAATTATATAAATTAAATAAAAATTATTCTATAACAATAATATATAATTTACCTTTCTTTCATTCAAACATATAATAAATGAAAAATAGCGTCTAAGCGTATATTCGACCTACCGTTTCCATGTACGGTGAATTTAATTTCCTATAAATAAATTTTATAGATTAATATAATTACATATATACTAAAAATATATTATGTTTATATCATGGTTTAAATTATGGATATTATTAACTCATGATCTAAGTAAGATGACCAAGAATAACAAGTCAAAACTTGTAAGAAAAATAATGCAGTTATTAAATGAAACAAAACATTATCGTTAAATTATTAATAAATGGGTAATAAAATGGAATTATTAAATAATATATGGTATTATATATATAAAAAGTTCTACAATAGATTTATAATAAAATTATTCTTATTATATAGGAATTTTGAACGAGTACGACGTAAATCAATACTTAATGTAAGGGATTGCTTTCTCAGTTTTAATTTCTATGATACAAATAAATTGTTCACCACATGTTTCTTTTATATATTGTATATATTATCCATTAATGATTTTTTTAATGATTATAATTAATTTTTTTTAATTTACATACACATTTTAGAATATATATTTCAGAGGGGGTTACAGTTTAAAATATACCAAATTGGTACGGGATTTCGGACTAAATTTTCCATCATTGAGACGTACGTAATATTATTCATCTATATTCATTCAAAAAGTATACATAAGTCCCCCTTTACATGTGCTATAATAAATTTTCTAATCCTAATGATATTTTATGTTCCATTTTATTTTATTCCTTTGTGGGGTTTGTGATTCAAAGTTGCCAATGTGGTAAAGATTTCCTGTTATATTCTCATCCTCTATCAATATTTTTTTGATTGAGTTACCATTATTAAAATGTCATGATATACCCATCAAGAATGATCATGAATTTTATTAACCTCCAATTATTAATTATATCTTCATGAAATGGTACCATTTTTATACTCTTTGAAAATTAAGATAATTAATTTTATTAATAAAATCAAACTTTATTTCTCTCATTGGATAAAAATTTGATTTATAATAGATTTTTTTTTCAAAAAATGTTTTAATTTTTTGTTTAAAATATATTTTTTGAAAAATTTCAAGGAAATTGATTTAAAAAGTTATTTAAATTTTATACTCTGTTTTAAATTATTTTCGAAGCTTCTTTTGATGTTTTTCAATGTAATTTTCAAATAAAATGGTTTTCAAAAAGGTTTATGTGTTAAGAAAATTAAAAAGAGAAATAATCCTTTATATGTTTTAGAATTAATTTCAAGTAAAATAGTTTTAAAAACATTTTATGTTTAAACTTTTTTCCAAACTAAAAATTATATTTTCCTCATGAATTGTTTTTCATGATCGATGAAAATAATTTTACATCTAATATTTCATATATTTATGTTACTTATGCCTCAATAGTGATATAATCAAAGGATATAATTATGATTATTTCATTGAATGGTTTATGTTTGTGATGAAATGTTGTCTATGAAACCTGTTTCTCTTACACAAGTTATACCACACTAAAATTCTTATGAAACCCACTCTATTTAATGGGTTATTATATAATGAAATTATTATGAATCCTTTCACTTTTCCCTAAGTTATAATATGATGATATATTTATGAAACCATTTTAGTTCATGGGATATTATATGATAAATGTTTATGATCGTGTGGTAAACATATGTATATTGTCATTTTGGGATGGGTGGGTCCTATATCTACCTTCAATTCATTGGGAAAAGATTTATACATTTCATGATATATAAATTACTAGAATTAGGTGTTAACCTAATAAAATAATACAAGGCTGGAAAAGGTAGTGATCCTCGTGTAGTAATATAGGGCTGGAACGTGGAGTGAACTCAGTATAGTAAAGAACATTTTTTCTCTATGACTTCCTTGTGGCCCTTGAAAATTATATAAGCGTTTTTATATGTTTATTTGTATACAACCAATCCATTTATTATGCCAATGTTATTATTTAATGGATCATGTTCTTCAATTATGTTCGGGTACTTGTATTTTGTACTACCAATCCCTATTAAATGACTCAATTTTATGATCTTTTATATGAAGGGTATGGTTTTTAAATGTTATAATCATGTTCACATACCTTTATGTTCATTTTATGATTGTGTATCTTTTTTAATTACACTTACTGAGCATCTGATCTCACCCTTTATTATATTTCCTTTCCTTGGGTTATGAATAAAGGATTTATATGGGGATGTAAATGAAGAGTATTAAATGAGAATATATTTGTGAAAAAATTTAATATCTTTCACCAAATTTGAATTTTCTATTTTGAGATTCCAAAATTACAAAAATATTATAGTCCTTATGAGTGTTATTGTGTAATGTTTTTATTATTAATTTAAATTTTTTTAATATACATGTATTAAAATATAGGGTCACTATAGTTGGCAAAAAAAGATATGTTTAGATAAAATTTGGAAACTAGGTTGAGAAAACATTAGTGAGATCCCTATGGATGTTTATAAGTATATGTCTGGGGATGTCTCTATGAATACTTTTATGGATGAATCAAAGTACAGGAATATTCCTTGATTTTTGGTAAAGGATAGAGTGAGTGGTTTCTGAGAAATTACATTCCTATTTTGATAATAAAAATGGATATGGCACTGACCCAGATGTACCTAGTGGTTACAAACCCAAAAAAATCATATTGATATAGACTATATGAATATATTGTTCATGAGAATGGGCCTTACTTGACAACTGGTTTGACATTCCTAGAGGACATTCATTGAAATTTCATAAACTCATTATAAACCTTATCTAAAGAATTTAAATAGATTATGACTATGAATGAACTAGGATAAAACTAATGTGTCATAGATTAAAAATAATGTGTCACGATTTAGATATCGTACAAGTTATTTTTCATGACTAGGTGGTTATTACACTATGATTATTACTTCATAGACTATGATTTTTGGTTTTATTAAATAGAGGGAACCAAAAAGAACTGGATTAAAAGTTAATGTGATAGAAATTTTTCCTATTAATAGGATAATGGGATTATGAGTAGAGTAAAATATGTTTCTATTAGTCCTAATCAGTTTTTAAAAAACATGAATAAAATTATGTACCTTAACCAACTATCAGAATCATCAAAAAATAAATGTAAATAGTTCGCTGAGATTTAGGGTTGTGGAGACTATGGAGGTAAGAAGATTCAGTTTTATATATGTCTATAATGTGGGAAGATACAGCCAAGCGAATTTCTTAGAGGAACTAGAAGATGTGTTTACTATGGAAATAAAGGAAACAAAACAAGTAACTATAAAGGAAATGTTAGGAGTTCGGTGAAAACAATGTATGGGAGTATTGGTCTCTCTAAGGTATTATATGAGGAAAAATGTATTAAATGTGGAATGTATGGTCTTATGGAAATTTATGTACTTGAGGAAATGTTTTTGAAGAAAATTATCAAGGTGCTAGGAGTAATGGTTATATTACTGATGAGGATGAGACTACAGATGACTTGTGAATGGAAATAAGCATTAATGAATAAGAAGATGAAGCTTTGTTAATTGTTTGAGATGTTTTTAGGAAGAATAAATTATTTATGTATTTGAATTAAAATATAATGTTATTTTAATCATGAATTATGTAAGCATTTTTCAGCATAAGTTTTTCATTAAGGATTTTGAAGGATATGTTGCATGATGCTAATATACAAGAAAAGTGATTTGATAGAAATGTGATACTCATAGAAAACACATGTTTATAGGGAAGATAAACCATAATATATCTCTTATGTTGATATATTAATGTTTGGATAAATATATTATTGATTTAAATAATTTATATTGTATAATAAGGATTTTCTTGGAACTAATTAATGTTTTTTTTGAAAAAGTGGTTTATGCTATCATGGATAGAGTTGACAACATTTTTGGATTTATGGGATCGATTAAACAATATATTTTTTCTGTAACGAATGAGGAATATGATTTAACTGAATTGATTACCATATTTCAAGATAATACATGATGAAGGTATTAACAATTTTATTATGTGACAATCAAGAGTTACATTATGATATATGGGGGAATAATGTTAAGTTGATTTTGAGAAAGAAAGTAAACTTATTTATAAATTCTGAATGATGGAAGGGTAAAACGGTTAACCATTTTTGAGATGGTTTATGATAAACTTCAGATGAGGTTTTAGAGATTAACATATTACTTCACCATGTGATGATTTGTCCTTATTGAATAACCCATGAGAATAATTTTATTATAATGATAACTAATGATAGATGTAATGACTTATAATTTTATCTATAGATCTTATTATCCATTTTTTATTGATGAATAAAAAATTATTCTTCATTTCTTGGAGTAATATATGAGTTAGAAATTGATCAAGGAACAAGAACAGTGTGAGATTGTGCTTATGAAATGAGATAAAATAAAGTAAGTATAACTTCTATTGAAAATATTTGATCTTTATGAAAAGGATATTGAAGTTAAATTTTTTCCTATTATCATCATTTATAATGATATCAATGAAAGTTTCACACCTATTTGGTTTTTTATTATTGTGGTCATTAACTTTATAAGGATCACCCCCTTTTATATGACTAGTGATCTTCATCACTCTCTACAATTATTTAAAATTTTCTTCCTTGTCCAAATCTTCACTTACCACCTACGTTCTTATATGTGGAAACATAGTTATAAGATACATTGGGTAACCATTATGATTCAAAATTTCATTTTTTTGAGGGAATATTTATTATCCATTTGTATGATGTTGGGTTCAATTATGTAATTTTTAAATATTAAACCATTAATGACGAAGATGGATTTTGAGGGTGAAATTCATTTTAAGGGGGTAGAATGTAACATCATGATCATTTTTTAAAAATAATTAAAATATATTTAATTTCTTTGATGTTTTAAATTATATTAAACCCTGATTTTATATTTCATTACATTCCATTCAATTTTTTTCATGTGTTACACACAATTATGATTTTATCTTGCTTTACACACAAAAAAAAATTAAACCAAAAGCTACATACTATTTAAATATTATTATTTAATATGAATGTTATCAAATCACCATTGAAACACAAGGTATTAATAAGAATAACTAAAATTTAAAAGTACATTTTAGAAATAATTATATAATTTTCTAGTGATCAATAAATTAGAATTGAAAATAAAATCCTTTTGAAAATAAAAGGGAATTGTTTACTAAAAAACTACTTTATGTGCAAAAGTGTGTTTTATATCAAAAAAATAACTAAATAAATTTAATTTATATATTTAATGAAATTTATATATTATATATTATATCAATTGTTTACCATTCATATTATATGTTTTCTAATGGATATGAATTAATCCAATTTTATGGTTAAAAACTATATTTTCTAAAAAAGAGTTTTGGTGCCTTTTATGGTGAACTAATTTTAATGCATAGAATTTACACTTTTAGAAAATTAATTTGAAGAAATGAAAATAATTTTCTTAATTGAAATATTAAATTTAACTTGAGGTGACCTTTTTATATTTTTCTGAAAAGTATCATTTTTGATGAATAGATAAAAATAGTGATTTTTTTGATAAGTGATTTTTCATTTAATTTATTTATAACGATAAATTATATTTTAATTTATTTTTATAGTATAATTTGTTAAATTATAAACATATTTTCCCAATTTACTTCATTGGAATAATTTTATTATATAAATTGGAAAGAAAATTAATTTAAACCATTGATCATTTTCACTTTTAATAAACTTACATTCTTGTCTGGTCTTCAAGATTAATTTTAAATTTAATTTTTCAATTATGTGATTTTATTTTATAAAAATTGATTTCAAATTTTTAAGCATAATAATTTATAATTCATAATAACATCAACTTAATTTTTGACCAAAATTAATATTAAATGCAATAAAAAATTAAATTACCACAGTTAAGGTAAAAATTGATTTACTATGGGCCAAAATATAGTGATAAGAGTGAAAATGACCTCAAATATTTTCTAAAATTCATTTAATGAGATTATTTAGACCATGGTAATAAAATTATCAGGAATATGAAAACTAATTTTGGCTTTCCTTTGAACATGACTCATATAATAAGTTAAGTAATGAAAATGGAAAAAAATTATTTTATTAATTTTAATATCCATAATGCCTTGGGTTAGGTAAAAAAAGTGTTTGGTTATATATATCCATTTTAAAGATAGATTTGTTTATCATGATAATATATCACTAATATTATAGTATAAATAATTACTTTATATTCTTAAGAAACGCCCACACTATAATTATTTACATAATAATTAAAAAAATGATAACGAAAATATTAATAGTGGATTAAATTGAATGAATGATTAAGTTAATTTATTATTTAAAATTTATATATCAGGTAACATATGTGTGAAGATAATATATTTTAATTCCATTATTATCTTCATATTTTTTAAATTTAATTTAATGAAATAAGGCTAAAATTTACATTAATGTTATCGTATAAAAATGATATTTTATTAATTGATTTAAAATTATTAAAAATCATATATTCTTTCACGATAAGTTTAAATATTAATAAATTTCATCTATATTCCATTATTGGACTATTTTTTATATTATAATGACTGTATTGATAATTAAACAGTAAAAACCTAGTTAGTATGCTTACGGTTAAAGCATTGTTTTTGTGCATTACATGCGCTTGTATTTTAATTAATTTCCATCAAACATTGGTTTTATAATTTCAAAATTTTATTTTAAATTTTATAATCAGTTTTTTCACATTATATAGTGGGGATCATTTTATTTCAGTCTAAAATAATAAATGACTTACGCCTGAAAACTAGTTACCACAATGAAAAAACAAAATGATAAAAATAAAGAAACTTAGGAGTCAAGGAACCAAATCTTTAGAACATTTTTTTATAGTTTTTTGGAGGTTTTTATCGACCATATAATCCCTAAAACCCTTAAATTATATGTTTTGAATCCACTTGAGGTTATATTGACCTCCTAATAGTGAATACTTTTGAGTATTTATAATAATTTCACTCATCAATAATAATAGGATAACCACTCTCACAAATCCTCTACACATATAAACACATTTTTATTTACTAATATATGTACAAATTAATTCCTAAATTACCTCAAAACATCCTATAAGCCTTATTTTGTAAAAAAATTTGATCTTTTAAAGTGTTTATTTAAAACCTAAAGAGGATACCAAAAGAAGGTGTAATGTTATTCAACAAAATTTTTTATTTGATTTCTTTATCCATCATATTTAATTATTATTAGAAAATTATAATATAATAACCTCATTATAATAAAAATACTTTTTCATTTTTATGTTAAGGTTATAACCTACATCCATACACACATCTACCGACAGGGTTACGAAATCATCATTCTTGTGCACGACAGACTACCGCCTTGCGTACTGATATAATTTCCTTTTCCATTACCACCTCTCAATGTTAAGAGTAATGATAGAAATAATATTTATATGTGAAATATAATATATTAATTATTTTGTTATTATTTATTAATTTTTATAATATACATACACTCATACATTATATTTAATGAGAATACGTTAACGTCTTTCCAGTGTATGGGAGACTACCGCCTCCCGAAGCAATGTGACTTGTTTACCATTTACATGGAATATATTAAAGATGTGTTGAATATAAATATGAGTTATATATTAAATAAAAATTATTTTTAAATTATAATATGTCATTTATCTTTATTTATTTCAAAATGAGAAAAAATGATATATAGTCTTCATATGTACGTACAACCTACCACCTTCATGGACAGTGCATTTAATTTCCTATAACATTCTTTTATGGATTACTATAAATTAATATATATTTAATATATATAATTTTTATATAATTGTTTACATTATGGGTTTTATTAAATCAATATATAAGTAAGATTACTAAGAATAAAAGGTCAAATGTGTATGAAAAAACAATACATCTATCATCCGAAACAAATCTTTAACATGATATTTTTAATAAACAGGTAATAAAATATTCTAGGAAAATAATATATGGTATGATATATATATATATTTTTTTATTTAATGAATTTAGAATAAAATTATATTTATTATATAGTGATTTTGAATGAGTATGATGGTTGTCATGACAATCATTTCTATGCTTATGTGCAGGCCTAAAATATATGTCTTATAAAAATATTATTCTCTCAGGGATCATTATATTTTTATATATTATGATTTATGTATTATAAACTGCCAATATTTATTCCATGGGTCACGTTTATCATCATTAATATATATAGGGTTTGGTTTTCAAATGTTATTCTAATGTTACCATGCTGTTATGTTCATTTTACGCTTATGTATCTTCTTTTTTTGCTCTTACTCATCATATGATGAAACCATTTCTTATGTTTCTTTTCCCTGGGTTATTAAGAAATATTTTATGTTGGGTATGTACATGAATAGTATAAAATTTGAAGATCATTTTGGGAAATATTGTAGATATTTCTATAGTTTAAAAGTTTGTGTTCTACATTTCCAAAGGCAATGGACTATTATGGTACTTAGGTGTGTGTTTGTGTAATGTTTTGAATATTCATTTAAAAATATGTAATATTTTGGAACGAAAATCTAGGTTCACTATAATGGAAACTATGGAACAAGTGTTGGGGAATCAGATGACTCGGTTAGTAAATGTACTTTGGAGAAATCAGAATATATAAGAGGCGACATCAAAATAAAAAGATATTATGTTGATGAAGTAAAGAAGATAACTTCATGAGGTAAAATTATAGAAATTATTAAGTTTAAATATTTTTATTAGAAAATAATGTAACACCTTGAGTCATTATGATAAATTTCCTTTTAAATAAATTCATTCCCTTTGACAGGTTGTGATACATGAAACCTCAATTCTAAAAGAACAGTAAAATAGTATATTGTTATAACAAAGCCGTTAAATAGTAGGGTATGTATAAGATGAAATAAATTATTAAAATTATATGTTCTAAACGTGTATCAATAAATTAAATGTTTATATATTTATTTTAAATGAACTAAAAATCATTTGAAAGAAAAAGAAATGTATTCTGCAAAACTATATTTCTCTAAAAGAACGTTTTGGCATGAATTGTTCAGAAATTTTATTTTTGTTTAATAATTATATAAAAAATATATGTTAAAATAAACATCCATTTTCAAATAATAATTTCAAAATTAACTAAGAGTGGATTTTTGATAAATTTCTTGAGAAGATTAATTTTTCAATGAATAGTAAAAAATTCTGTATTTCACACTACCTTTTTGTTTAAAGTATTTTATATTTTAATTTTTTCTAAAGATAATTTATAAGAAAAATTAGTTTCATTATATTAAAATTAATATAATTTTTTTCATTTTACTAAATTTAATTTTGAGCTTTTATATAAAACCTTTTTAAATTTATGAACATTTTTTCTATTTAAAAGCAACATTTTCATCACATCTATGGGTTAAATATTAAATTTAATTCTATAAATTCTATGAATTTAATTTTTACAATAATTCTCCATATTTTAAATAATTATAATTTATATTATATAATATGATTAAATATATTTTTGCGCACAGAGAATAATAAAAAAATTAAAAATTATTTGTTGTGGTTAGGGTTAAAACGAGTTTACTATGGTGTTAAAATAAGAATAATATGGGTAAAAAATAAATATAATATATCGAATTATTATTTTATGGGCATTGTTTTCATTTTTACATTTTATGTTCTATAATATCTCATTTTGGAGCCTTTTTCCGTGGAACAAATATGGGTGTAATTCATTCTTTTGCAAACTTTTAAGTGTGTCCTCTCCCCCACTTATAAAAAGACACCCCAATCCTCTTCTATTTACACATCCAAAGCCATTTTATTTGACCAATTACCAACCAAATAAATTCTTTAGTTATATAAAAACATTCTTAATGCCTTCATTTGATCATAAATCAATTCTTGGAAGGCTTTTGGTGCAAACTTAATGTGGTCATTTAAAAAAGAGGTAACATTATTAAATTAGAATTTTTATTTTATTTGTTATTCCACATTCTTAAAATATTATTAAATCGCAATAATATAATAACACAATTATTTATCATAAATTTTTATTTTATTATTTTAGTTACATAACCTATATTCATCTCAACATCCATCAAATGGGACACCAAACCATCGATTGTGTGTACGGAGGACTACCACCTCATGAAACGATGTAATTTTTTTTCCATAACTACCTCTCAAGGATTCATAAAATGGCGGATTTAATGTATAAATCTATTATTTAGGGTACAATTTTTCTTTTTTAATTATAATATAACATATAACTTCCTACTTTATATTTTTTTAAAATTAGATAATGTCACTTGTCTGTACGATGGATTATCACCTCGCGAAGCAATGTGATTTTTTTACCTTACACATAACATGTAATGATAATGGAATAAATTTAATGAAAATATATGATTTATATAACTTGATATTGATTATTTAAAATTAATATATCACTACCTTACTTACACATTCAACTATTAATAATTGATATTGTCACTCATGCGCACGTACGACTTACCGTCTCCCTGAAGAAATGCGATTAATATTATATATCGAATTTTCTATAATGTTACTAAATATATATATAAATCATGATTATAAAATTAATATAATTATGTATGTTATTTAACTATATAATAATTTCATGATCTAGACTAATCATGATAAAATTTGTATGGGAAGGAAACATAATTAACACCAGAAATTGTAATTTTAACAGAGTTATTAATAAACAGATCATAAAATACTATAAGTAAATAAAATATGGTACTAAATATATGATTATGGTAATATAATAGATTTATAATAAATATTTTTTTATTTTATTGGATGTAAAAATGCGTAATAATGAAATTCGACCTGAGGTAAGAGTTTCTTGTCTCACTTTTACTTCGGTGAGACGTTTGCCATACTCACCACTTAGTTGTTTTTTGTGGTATATATAATGACCATTTGATATGTTATATAATGAATCCCTTTATTTTAATGGGAAAAAATATATTTAAATCCTGGGGATTATGATTCAGAAGTTACGAAAGTGGAAAGGGTTTATGCTACAATCCCATTTTAGGTCAATATTTAAGATTATGTTTTCAATGATGAAATATTAGGATCTATATTTCAATAAATCCATGAATTTTATTATTATATTGTTATTTAAAGATAATTCATGTATTACTATCATTTTACTCTCTTTAGGTAGGAAATTGAAAAAAATAATGGTTTAAAATAAAACTATCTTCATTTTTCTCTTCCGTCTAAAACACTTTTTATTCCATATACATTTTTAATAATAATGATATAATTTTTTTTAAATTATCCAAATGATTTATTGAATTAATTTTTACCCATGTTTTACTTCTTACAATTTTTTTTGATAGGAATATTTTTTCATTTTTTTAATGATACACTTTTTAACCTTTTCACAGCAGTATGAAAGTAATGTTTTTATAACTTATATGGAATGTACAAAATTATTTGATATCACGACCAATTATTTATTTTAATCTAACTTTATAAGTTTACATAGATATTGTTAATGATTTTTTTCATAAAATTATGGAAGTTTTTTATTGTAGGAAGAGATTTTGGAAAATGATTTTTTCCTCAACAATGTTTTTAATATAATTTTTACAATATTTATATTCATCAATTACAAAAACCCTTATTTTATTTATTAACCACTAGGAATATTTTTTACTAATACCGCTCGTATTATTTATTTGTATGTTTCATGATCATTTTTATAGGTTTTGTACTATTTTGATATCATTATCCATATTAATATAAATTGTTAATTAGTATGTTTATTAGTTGGGGAAAGTATTAAAATTTAGTAGGATTTTTTTCAATATTAATGTTCATGTGGATCATGTTTCACCCCATTTATATAAGGAATACATTGGACATAGTATGTGATGGTCAAGGGCTGTTATAACTCCTTAATGAATCAGTAGGTCTCATGAGACAAGCTTGAATGGGTTTTAGACAAGACTTACCCATTTAGATAGATGTGTCGGAACAAGTCCTAAACGATATGATTTCGGATTTCTAACATTAAAAATTTCATCATTGGGATTCTAGTTTTTTATTTCCATTTGATTATTTTGTTTTTTATGATGTTCATGGATGATTTTTTAGTTTATGAGATTATTTATATGGTACTATTAGGCTCCAATTTATTCCTGCCATATTTTTCTTGCCTCATTAACTCTCACAATATACATACAATGAATGATCAATAAAGCTCAATCATTTTTATTTATTTCTTTCTTTAAGATTTAAAGATACATGTTATGATTGATATACAGGGTCATTCTAGAATAATTAATTAAATAATAGGAAAAAAATAGAATTTCACATTTTATAATTTTAATCAAATTATAAAATTCAACTAGGTATATAGATTTTGAAGAAAACAAAAATATTCAGTCCGTTTGGATGAACTCGTTTATATTTAGTACCAATGTAATAAAGTCACTACTGGCTCTAGGCCAGTGGTTCAGGGTATTTATGAATCTTAAAAAAATTAATTATTATTTATTTATAATATATTTATATATATTTATAAATATATCACATGGTTCATTGTATAAAATATAACAATTTTATTTATTTGATAAAAATTACACAACATTAATAAAACAATTCTTTTAGAATAACCCTTTTACAATTTTCATGGTCATTAAATATAATATTTGTAGTAAAACTTTTATATATAAAAATGAAATTTAACTTGTTATATAATATGAATATATTGATATGAAATATTAAATCCATTTTGATCAAATTACTTTCTGTAGTTGATTAAAACTAATATGGTATATAAGTGAATACAAGCTATATTTAGAGTAAAATATTACCTATGATTGAAAAATGATAGGCATGGGATTTAAAAATTCATCAAAGTATGTTTAACTAAATAACTTTTCTTCCTGAATATATCTTTACTCTAAAAAAATTATATGTTTTAAAGTAATGTATACATCATTATAATGTTATATGCATTATAGTATTAGTATAAATATATTTGTTTCTTTTTACATAAAAAATATTTTAGAAAAATCCAAAAAGAAATAACAATATTATTCTAATATCGACATTATTAAAAGAAAAATGTCTTTAATTTTTCACAATCCAATAATAATAATTAAAATTTATATT
The DNA here is from genome assembly GCA_963277665.1 of Viscum album. Lineage (NCBI taxonomy): Eukaryota > Viridiplantae > Streptophyta > Magnoliopsida > Santalales > Viscaceae > Viscum > Viscum album. The sequence goes on from OY728143.1 coordinate 1,323,334,595, forward strand.
TTATATAAATATACAACAATATATTTAAAAACAAGTCATAGGAAAATAAAATTTGCAATTATAAAATGTTCTTACACCTATTTCTTATAAATTAATAATTATATTAAGTTTATATTATCTATAACAAAAATATATGTAATATATTTTTTATATTAAATATTTTTCAAAAAAATATAATTCTTGAAAAAGACATTTTATGAATAAATCCAACTTGTTAAATTTATCAATGAATTAGTAAAAAACATTATTTTCTATAAAATATATCTAATAAATGACATACCAGCTTAATATTTATAAGATTAAGTCATAAAAATTTATATTTACATATCCTCTCAAGAAATCAATGTATGATTTAAGCATAAGTTAAGCTATGGTTTCTATCGTGGGTGCTAATACCTATAAAATCATTCTCGTGTAACTTTCCACAATCTGGAAATCCTCCCCCATGTTATTTCTGTCTTAACATAATTATTAGAGTTTTCTATGTTAAAGGTCTATTTCAAATCCATTTGAAGCTATCTTCTTTCCAAACATTAACAAATTCGGTTCCTAAGGGATACTTCCACCACCTAATTCTATTACATTAATTTTCCTTCATATATTTCATAATATAGTTATTGTTCCTTTTATACTCACAAATTCAATGACTATATAATAACTGTTAAAATTAATGAATTTACATTAATGTATTATAATTTTATTTAGTTAATGTTTGTGTATATATTATGAAATTTAAAATATATTTATTTTAATTAGAAGGATATATACTAATATATTCAAAATTTACATTCCCCCTAAAAACAGTTTTCCTCAAAAATGTAATTACTATTCACTAATGAAATAGTTAATTATTTTTGTGGCTAAAGATATTATATCTAGTGAGGTTTCATCCTTTATATATTCAAAAAGACTAGTTAACTCATATTTTTCATTATAAGATAGATGTCACTAAATTTTATTTTCTTTCCTATGGTTTGAATTATGTACCCATAATTATTTAGTGTTTAAACAAATATATTCTGTTTACTTCATCATAGAGAGTTCATAATCATCCTTATAAAAATAATTAATCAGGTGTAAATTTATTATTTTAATTATAATTTTCTTTTAATAGAAATTATCATGGTTTCTATAGATTGGGAGCTAATCCATACCCAATATAACATCAAATTACACTGAATGAAGGGTTACATTATTTTATATGGAGAAAATATATGAGGGATGTTTTATAAACATAGGACACAATAATTCTACAACCTTATGCATTTATTAATAGTTCAATATATATTCATTAATATGGTGGTTTTATGTTCTAGTTAATCATCCTTGGTATATAAGAGTAAGTGGAAGAAAGATAAAATAAAACACTCATTTTTCATGTGTGAATGATTACTGTTCCTTACACAAGATCATTTTTGGAACTCATTTTATTTTTTGGGACTTCTTATGATTTCACGTATTCACTTAGACTTGAAATTTTTTAATTCCTATCATATTTATTATCCCATTGGTTATGAAATTAATTTTGGTAAGGAATAAGTATCCCAAATTTATGATATTTAATTAATTGTGGTACATTATGAAAAAATGATTCTACTTTCACCGTAGCTAATAGAATATTCATTTTTCCTCAATAATTAGTTTATATATTCCCTAATTTAAAAAAATAGAGCATCATCCAGATCATTTGATACACTCTCTTTATAACCTCTTCAAACATTTTTTACAAGAAAAAATTGAATACTCTTTCATTTATTGTATTCATCACCTACACTTCCATGAGACTCAATCCTTATTTTCTTTGGTGCATTTCTAAACTCAACTATGTTAACCATGTTAATTATAGTTCTTGATATCTAGTTTCACACAATCATAATATTTTTTAATCCATCTCTTATATGATTAGTATTTTCATTATGAAATCTATGATTTTTCATTGACAATCAGTATTATCTTGGTTTATTCTAGCATTATCCATTAATAAAACGAAAAAAAATTAAAACATGAGTGATGAAAAATTGAAATCATAATATAATTATCATAAAAAATATGATAAAAAACAAAAATTCAAAATATTTTACTCTTAGACAATGTCAAATTAGCTTTTAGTTGAAAATATATAACATTTTGTTCAATACAGGTTTCTCTTTACTGGGTTGTTTTTGTCTTCTTACCCTAAATCCATAAAAAATTACCCTACAATTACAATTAACTACTATATAATATTTTAAACTTAGAATTAATTGAAATCTATACTCTCAAAATTTAACATATTCATTTTCCATAACAACACATATTAATAAATACATAGACCTTAACTTATTAATATATACCATTTAATATGGGTTATCAATTTTCAATTTAATATTTTTCTCATACCCAAGAAATATCCAAACCCATTATAGTAGTTCATAAGGAACATGCTAATTTCCAAAGTGTATACATTGAGAGTGTCTAACCAAGTTTGTAGTCTTAGGCCTACACATCATGCATCATGTGAAGATCAAATTGACACTCTTCCTGCCTTTTTTATGGTGATTACCCTTAAATTATTTTTCCCCCCATCCACATCAACATTATATTACCCAAAAAAGGATTTAGTCTCTATACAAAAAACATACTCAAAACTTATTTCAAATATAATGAAGTTATCATACACTTATAATTATCCCTTAGACTTATCCTTATGGGTTTCACCTAATTTATCTTTTCTTATTTCTGAAAATAATTATTATAATACAAAACTTTAAGTAAAATCTTCTCTATTGAAAAATATAGTAACCCATATTAATAATATCTTTATTTTAAATCAGTTATAAAATTTAAACCTTACATCCTAGAATAATATAACAATCTAGATAACCAAATATTTAGTGTTATTAAGGTCTAGCTACATAGGAATAATATTTTACAACACTAGTAAAAATTTCCCCATCATTAATCTACCCTAGAATCCATTCTTGACTTATCATATGGTATACTCATATTCATAACCTTGATAAATGAAAAAAAATGGGTGAGCTCAGACACTTAGTAAGGTTAAACATAAGCGATAATAATTTAAAATGTTAAATGAGTATAAGAACGAAAATATGGGTATAATCAAGGTACATGGGCATAATATAATAAAATCATTCCCAACAAAGAGTAGACCATAAATCATTAATCATGGAATAAGACTTGGTGTATCAGAAAAAATGAATTAGTTGTATTTGGAAACATTAGTTAATTAAAATGATTCTTGAGACTGTAACATCCTAGTACCTTAGAAATATTGAAAAAAATAACGCAAGGAAACATCACCTTTTCCAGTTGCACACTTTTACCTATGATTTCTTAAAAATTAGTTTTTACTCTATATACATGTCTTGTGAGACATGTACTTTTAACCAATGAATGGGACATATATATTCGATCCCTCCATTCTGTTATCCATACTTATTTGTGCAACATGAAATGAAATATTCATCATATGAGAAATAAACAATTGGAAGAAAATTTATTTCATATATTTTTCAAATAGAATCACATAAAAAATACATTATAATCCCCATAATAATCCTAATATAATGAAACCTTGAGATATAAATGGCTATCCAAATATATTTAGTTACTTTTAAAGGTAAATATAATTTAATTAATATGATGTAATCCATCAAAGTTAACACCCATCAATCAAAATAATTAAAATATAGTGTTCAAAAAGGAAATACATTAGAATAAAAATTATATTTATAATAAGTTGATGAATAAGAGATGTTAAAGAAGGTTTGTATCATTTATCTAATAGAAACAAAATTATCATAGGTTTTTATCATTTCAAAAAATATCTTGATAAAGATTAAAGTATTTTAAAGGATGTTGAATTGTATGAGAGATTTTTTTCTGGAGTATTATCTTAATTGATTTTAAAATAATAAACATTATTTTCCTTTTTGAAAACATTTATATAAATAAAAATATTTTATAAAAAAATTATATTAATAATTTATTTTATAATACAATAATATATATATAAAAACATTCATATAAGAAGAGGAAGAATATAAAAATACGTGTTATCTTAGAAAACATTTAAAAGATATTTTTTACACAATTTGATGAAACTGAATCATAGAGAAAATGTTAATTTTTTTTAAAAACATTTAAATATAGTTAATGTAGTATAAAATGACCTTAATATATCATTTAGGATTAAATAAATAGATTAATAAAATCATACAATGAATTACCTTATGGAAGAAAATGATTCCCAACAAAAAAAATATTAGTTCAAATCAATTTCTTAATAATGGTTAAATAATGATCCATGGGGGGATATAAAATAGTAAAAATACATATAAAACTCAAAAAAAAAACTAGATGATAAAAATAACGGTGGTATTATAAAAAACATGCATAAAAATTCCCCAATAAATTTATCTTTCGTAAATAATCTTGATTTAAAATAGAGACTGAAAACGAAAATTATATAGTAGTGGTAAACTAATACTAAAAAGAACATATTAGGGTTACCATTAAATGGATAATAACATAATATATTATGAATTATATTAATTATACATGAAATTAATAGGATTCTGAATAAACCACATGAAATATATTATAGTTCACAATATAAAATATTTTCCATGAAATTGATAATAGAGACAGACAACTCATAAATTTAATATCTCTTAATTGATAGTGATCTAGCCTCCCATATGTAATGAATAACTATATTAATAACCTATTTATGATACTAATTCAAACCTATAACCTTTTATAACCATAATTTATAATCATTTACTATAAATAAAATTGTAAGTTTTATTTTTTATATCATCTGATGTTATTAGATTGGATTGTTTTTTAGTACTATATTCATCAATGTGATCTTGATTCTTGTTTATATATTAATATTTTATCATTAAAATATTATTATTGGTACTAAAATATAATATTTTTGATGGTTTGTAATTTTACAATTTCCTTTCATATCTATTTTGGTTATGATTCGTGACGACAAAGTTGGTGGTGATCCAGTTTTAGTAATATTTTATAATGAATAAATAATGGTATTCAAAAAAAGTTAAAATATAATATATTACTTAATAAACAATATAAAAACATTATTTAGTCAATAATTTCTAATAACACTATTTTTTATGTTTTTAAATTCATTCATGATATAATGTTACAACATTGTTCAAATATGTAGTTAAACCGACCCAAACAGCGATTGGAAAAAATATATGGGTATGTATTGTTAATAGAGAGATTCTATTAGAATAATACCATTATTATATAAGATTAATGAAATTACTTATATGTTTTTTAGGTGATTAATTATATTATAATAGAGTTATATTCATTAACAAATAATAGAGTGAAAAATAAAATACGTCACTTTCATGGAGGTGGTAGTCTGTAAATACTCATGGGATACTCATTCTTTTACAAATAAAATAAAGGATCAAAGAGGTGTCTTATATTTTCAAAATCATAATACTATTTCATGTATCATATTTATCCAATGAATACCTCATTTAAACTATCCTTTTAATTCATTTATTAAAAAATGCATCATGTTTCTTATGGAGGTGGTAGTCTGCACTTAACATAAGTGAAATTTTAATTTTTTAGATGGTTTGAGGGAGGTTGAAAATAGATTATAAGTTAGTATAATAACATTTTCCAATATTATTATAATATCTTATCCTTTTCTAGTTTTGAATCAGGCTTTAATTTAGGTACTTTTTTGTTTTTATTTAAGGTATTTTATATTTGGTTGTACCATGGGGTGTGTTTGGGTGAAATTAAAAAAAATAAAATAAAACGAAGTTGTGCACATGTGGCGCAAGGTTAGAGAAAACCATGCGCGTAGCCTAGGAAACAATGTGACTTTAGGAAATGAGTGTTTGCATGGAGGACACATTGGTTTTCAAATAGTGCACCCAAAAATGGAAATTTGGGCACCCCTAAAATAATAGGATAACAATTTTCACATGGTTAAGAAAACATGTGCGCCCCTACCCAAGAAACCATGAATAGTAATTTTAATTTACATAAATTTGCTTTTAAATTTCCATGAATCCACAAAACATTCCCCATTTTACCCAAAACTTGTACCATTATGTGTTCGAAATTTTTTGGAGATTTCTAAGGGGATTCTAAGGCCCTATAACCTATGTTATTTGTGATTAAAATCTCGAACCAAAGATCCACTCCACTCCTAGTAAGTAGATCCAATCTAATTTCTTTTTCATTCATCCTAATTTCTTCTCTAGTTATTTTTATGGGATTTATCCACTATTTTTTAGATATAAAACTATTTTATGAGATATAGATCTAGGATTTTAGATCTATATCTAGATTACTAAGATCATGATGTGGTTAATGTTGATATAAGATTTTTCTCTATATTTCGATCAACGTAATTGTGATTCTCGATTTTGGGATTTTTTGTTGGTAATTTTATCATCTAAGATTGAACTAGGTGGTATATGATTAAAATACCGTATTAGTTATTTTTATTACGTGTATGAAAAATTATTGAATTTCTCAATATATTTAGAAATTATATTTCCAAATAGAATTAATTAATTTGGTGAATTAATTATTGAAGGAATTTCATAATTGTGTGATTTTGGGAAATTTTATTGTGGAATAAATTGTGTGATATTGATATTGGGAAACATATAATGAATTGTAGAAATAATTATGAGAATATTAAGTTTATTATTGGAGATATTTAATAATAAAATTAATTAGTGGTAGTTTGTGGTGATTATTGAATAATTAATTATTACATTAATTAATGGGTTGGACATGCCTAATTAATTGGGTGACATTAATTAGTGGGAATCAAGTGATAAAATAATTGATGATTTAGTAATGAAACTAGAGTTATTAATTTGTTTTTTAATTGATTAATGTCATTGATGATATTAGTTAATTTGTAGATCAACTAAAGTAGTTGTTGACATGATTGACAAATTTCTTAATTTTCAATGGGATTGATATGGATAATTAATTTTGGAATTATTTGTTTAAATTAATTACGGGTAACATTGTCATCTATTTTGGTGAAATAATAATGATAAAAGTTTCATCAATTATATCAATTAATGAATGATAACATGTTCATTCATTTGTGTGAAATAAAAAGGTATCATGGACATTAAATTATGTGAATTAATTAATGGTAACATGGTTATTCATCTATATAAAATCTATAATGGTAACAAGGACATTCTATTTTGTGATATCCCTTGGGGATAGATACACTCTGGAACTGTCTGAACTAGGTAATGAGATATGAGTGTCTATGGTAACCCATGAGTTTGTGTAGTTGATAAATATTAATTGATAATGTGATAAATGATTACTTATTCATTATAATTATTTTTTTATACAACATAATACACTATTTTTTGACTAGGTAGTGTTTTATACACCATTGTTGTTGGCCTACTGAGTTGTACTCATACCCTACTCAGGCTGTTTGATTGGTACCCAAATAAACATTATTGATATGGGACAGGTTAAGAGAGAAGTCCCTATATTGAATATCTGTTTGGGGATAGAGACCGGATAATGGAACCATAAATTATTCAGGGAATTGGTTGGATTCATTAGTGTCTTTATTTTAGTTTTTGTTTTAGAAACTGAACACATACATTGGCATGGTATTTTTTCTAATTCAGCTGGATATTGTATCAACATCTTTGTTTATCATGAGTTTTTGGTATCGTTTGTTGGTATATATATTTCCTTTGAATCATCTATTAATTTTTTTTTGGAGTTTTACTCTGATCAAAGATGGTATTGTCTCCCCAGTAATTACATATTAAACCCTTACTACTAGTTGAGAACCTATAGTATACGAGGAGGTGCTCCTGAGGACATGTGACTAATCGGCTCAATGAAACTGTATGTGGAACCAGATTCAAGATGTTATAAAGTTATATTAGAGCTCCAGTTTTCTATTCTTCTCCTTTTACCTTACTATTTGAGAATGGTAGATAGGAGACTTGGAAGTGTCATGGGCTTGATAACGAGATCATGCATGGGAGTTACAAACCCATGTGCGATGGAATATCAAAGTACCCAGGATGGGATTATTTTTATTCTTATTTGTTGCTACAGTTGGATATTATTTCACATTGGGTGACGCACTTGTTGTGTGATGTGAATTGTTTTTTATTTTTTGTGAATTAGATCATATCCCCAGATGGCTTGAAAGTTGAGTCAACGTGCATCACTCTATTCACTCAATATTATTTTGTGACATACATCATATTAGGAACACATAGGGAAACTGGTTATTAGTATGTTTTTTAACTTATAATATTTTTCATTTCTTGTAATATTGAATTGAAAATTGTTATTAATATGAAATTGAATGTTTTAAAATGATACAAGATGATACATTTTTTCCAAAATGAGAAACTTGATATGAGAACATGTTTACCCATATTAACTAGGACCTAGGTGTATGATAGACAAGGGAAGTACTAGTGCCTCGGTATTGATTGTGTGAAGAGGTTTGTGAAAAGACTTGTTTTGACATTATGTGTTTCCATATTATGTAAATATGTTAATGTTATGAATCATTATCCAAAGATGCATGTTTTGAATTGTAGAGAGTATACCTCCATGATGATGCTTTTTTAGAGGACGACTAGGGGGCATGGCTTGGAATGATCCCCTAGTGGTCGAACCTTAGACACTGATATTGGAAGGTGACAAAGAAGGGGAGAAGTTCTAATATATCTTTTCTCATTTCATGAACTTTAGGGAAAGATACCTAAGGAAGGTTGCAAAGATCTTATATAACTTGATGAGGTTGTTTCAATTACAACACCATATGAATTTTACTCTAGATTTTGGACCTAGGGGTTCTATGTTCTGGGTTGAGTCTATTGTGATGATAATTGGTCATTTGGAGACTCCTGATGAGAAGAGGGTCGCATTGGCCACTTAAATTCTACAAGGGTCCACGAAACATTGGTGGGAAATTCATGTGTGGACTGTACAAGATAATGGGATTCTATGGAATTACTTTTTGGAAATGGTCATAGATCACATATACATAGAAAAATTTATATAGGTGAGTGAAGTAGAGTTCATATGGAAAACATTGGGGATCACATCCATGATGGACTATGTTGGATGCTTTGTTTTCCTACTGTGCTTTTCTCCACTATTTGGAGGAGGAGATATGGCTATGAGGAGTCACATTTAGGATGGACTTAAGAATGATTTTAATTCCCAAGTTAACCACTTTTTTTTAAAGAAGATTGTTGAGGTGGTGGGGGAAGGCTCTCATAGAAGAGGGGAACCTGAATGAAGCTTCTTGTACTAGATAGATAGTTCTTATTGGATGATAAAGAGGTGAAACTTTTGAGAACTAGAATAATAGTTATGAAAAATTTAGTCAGAACAGTGGGAAAAAAGAGTACTCAGATAGGTGGTTTTGTTTTACAGGACATTAGTAGAGTGATCTTTCATAAGTGTAGTTGTTAGATCATAATCGTAGAAATCGTCCCCAACTACCAGTAGAGTGACAATCCTGTGGCAAGATAAAAAATATACAGAAATTATGTAGGTCACAAAGAAAAACGATTTGTGATGGTGGAGTTAGACAAAACCAGGTTAGGGAAAGGGGGTCTTCTACAACTTATTATATGGAAAAATGGTGTCCAACCACCCAAGGTGGTAGAGTAAGCAGATGCATTTCTTCTTAGAATGAGTACCCATATCAACAGGGTGGTGAATCGTAGGGGATTCAAACAACATCACATGAAAGATGGGTGAGACAGTTGCACATGGTGCACCCTACAATTGTGGATAGTGAGGTCGGGTCATCGATAGTGAGACGAATTATCACCGACTACCACATGAATAACACAAGGTGTCCTTAAACAAATTATCTCTTTCATGGGTGCTCAGTACCACTGATCCTATGTCCTAGGTTCATCCCATAGAGTGTATGACTAGCATGGGTCCTCAAAACTGGCGTTGGATACCTTATACCGAAGACTAAGCTACCTACTGCCTGGTGGTAGCTCCCACTATCAGTGTTTTCTCTGCTAGAATGTATCTACTATAAGATCTCATTATAATACCCCATCATATGTAGGAATGATAACTGATATTAGGGATTCCTTGATCTCATAATGTAATTCTTACTTGAAGGTCCAAGCCCTAAATAATGGGTCTCATACCATATTTTTGGTGTAGCGATAAAGATCAGAAAATCTCACTGAGTACTCCACCACATTCTGACATCACTATTTTAGATGCAAAAGATCCTGTATATGCCCTGAGTGTAACATTTATATAAATAACTCCTTTATGAAGATACTATCAAAGTCTTCCCATGATGGAGTTGTCTCATCATGTGTCTAAGTCACTAAGATACACCATTTCCTGGCAGAGTCATGAATAAGACCCATGGTTAGAAATTACATCTAGTTGTAAGGAGTCCTCGCAATAAATAAGACATGCATAACTGCCTCAATACAATACTAACCTAACCAGTGGTATATCTCAACATAAAATTGGGAGGTATCTACTTCTGAAACTCATGCAACTCACTAATCCCATGTGCATCCTCCACTGGTATCGCTGGTTGTAATAGTTGTTCAATAGGTGGTGGTATCGCTGATAAACCACCTAGAGATTCTATCTATAGTACACTCATCTTTACTGATTCCTCTTCTCTAGGTAGATTATCCTAGTGATCATGCAATTGAATCCTGGCTAGTTGTCATCATGGAGGAATCCATAAATTGAAAAAGATGTACCATGGCAACAGAGTATTATAGGTGAGGTGACTCAAGAAGGACATAAGAAAGCACCCAAATCCTATATTATTAATGTACCATTATTTTCCTTGTAAATATTCTTTTTATGTACCAAGTTGAAAATCAATATTCATAAGTCTTAGTGTATGGATATGTCGACCATTGAAAAAACACTAGATTTCATGCCTTGATAGCCAAACTCAAAACACTTAACACTATTTCCCCAACCCAATCTCATAGACTCATAGTTATTTATGTATAACTGACCTTCTCTGATACCACTATATCATGACCCATCCTAGATGGGGTCATTCCATGATTCCCCTAAGCCTGTGTCCTATAGGCCAGGGGACAACAACTAGAATCAAGTACAAATATACCACAAGTAGGAGGAATTTTCCTATGTACATGTACACATGCACACATCTCAAAGATGAAAATGATTAAATCTAAAATAATAATTAAACAAGCATACATACCATTATGATACCAATAATAGAGTATGTTTGAAGAAAAATTGAAAGTAAACAGGGTCAAAATACAAGCCCAACTAAAAATGAGACTCGAAAGGGAATGCATAATTTTCTAAATATCATCCTTAGAAAAACCTACCTGAAGGGTTAGTATAGGACAACTGTCTGAATCCAAATGAGTACACCTAGAATGTACGGTATCTCTAAGCACTATCTGGTATTGGTCCACCAAGGACTCTATTAAAGCATCTATTTTATGCATAAGACACAACACATGCAGAAAAAGCCAGTGAAAGGGTGATTAAAACAATACTCTCTTGGACACCCAAAAACTTCAAAGGAATACCACTAATAAATACAAGAATTATTCTACAAAGAATATGTGTTGTCATATCAAACATGAATAAGTTTATAGTACCCAATGTTGGGTTATCTCATGTAATCTAAAAAAACACCCAGTATCAATAGGACACATAGTCCCGTTGAGACACGTAGTCTCGGTGAGACAGTCAGTCCTTATGAGACACTCAGAACTGATGAGACACTCAATCCCAATGAGACACTCAATATTGATGAGACACTCAATCATGATGAGACATGTTATCTCTATAAGTCATGTAGTATTAAGGTCACAACCAGCCATAGGATTCCACTCACAGTATTTTTGTTTCGAAAGAACTCACTAGTCATTCCAAAAAGGTATCATTCCACCATACACAAAAAAACTCACATAGAGTATCTCCAAAGGACCTCCTCGTCACAAGAGTCCCAAAACCACAAAATTCTTGTCAAAAGAAAACATGGTTTAGAAGTTATGATTTTTTTAGTGAAAAGGTCTGACTCATGTTCGGTCTGTGTCTGATCCGACATGCCGAACCCGATCTGACTGAGCTAATCGGTGTGACCAACCTGACCCAACATGGTTTGGCCTAGTATGAACTAGTCCATTTTGGTTAAGTCTGAACTTTCCCAGCCCACTGGGCCACTTGGATCAGCCTGGTACCCTTGGTCATACCCACATTCTTGGCCGGTTTGTGTACTAGATACGGCCCACCGTGACCACACCCCACCTAGCCATGTGGTCTTCCCTGATCGTGTGATGCCTTGGTCCATGCATTCCGTCCAGACAGAATGCATCCCCATGGTCCCTAAGTCACCCCGTGTCCCAGACGGTCACACAATCACCACTTTTTGTCACCGCTTTCTGCCCCACAATCCTTTATCACTGCCTGCCGCCCCATGAACCTTAATCATTGCTAGCCACCCCATGAATTGTCGTCTTCTACCACACATACACGGAGCCGATGTCACGTTCCCCTACCAACACTGACCCTCCAGTTATCTCTTATGCTATCCACCAAGGCTCCTCTACTGCCCGGAAACTACACCGTCATAGATCTAGCCTCATAGGGTTCCGATCTACTCTATTGCGACATCTGCAGTTGGTTTGCCTCCAATTGGGGGGGGGGAAATCACATTTTATGTATCCTGAAAAGTCGATCCATGACCACTATGGTCCAACAACAAATAACTCCAAGAAAAGGGGAATATAATGTTATAAAAACCTCTAAGGAATGAGACTTGTCCATCTTTTCATATCATCCTTTATTCTTTCTCGTTAGGGGGAAGAATGAAGAGGGTAATGAAACTCCGATTAAAAATTCCAAATACTAACCATCCTGTAAGAATGATCGATCCAAAGATCAACCTATTCACTGGTTGGTCCACATTATTTGTTGATTAAAAGAACGAGAAGAAATTATAAAGAGGTGAAATTATCTATCTCATGTTTGGATTGATTGTTGATGAAGAATGATTACATTGCCATCATCGATGAGATCTTCTAACTCCGCTAGCACAACGATCCGAAATCTGCTCAATTCATCATTTTTTTTTCAATATGGTTACTTTACCACATCCCATAAGAATTATTACGATATATTGAAGACCTTAAATTCCCAAAAAAACTCTAATAAAAAGAAAATGAGTTGTTGTGTCAAAATAAATTATTTTTAATAAATATATTTTACCAATACATCAAGAAACTAACTTTCAAAATTGAAGCACAACGGCTGATGTTAGGCCCCCCTAGGGTAAATATTATGGTTAAAACACAATGGTACACTCATATTTCGGATCTGAGAACCCATTTGGAAGATATTCCATCTTTTCAGGAAAACCCCTTATACGTGCTATTTAATGTTTAAAATTTTTCAAATAATTATTCCTGGAACTCCGAGCCTCATAATTGCACGCCATCTCAATGGATGGTCTTGAAATAATTCCATATAATATTAATAAAATAATACATGGAAATTACAAAATGATACAGATAAATTACCCTTAAATGGGTCCAAATAAAGTGTGGTTAATGGTTATAGCTTCCTAGTTAGCGCACTATTATCTGACATGTACACTTATATGTAATGTGTCTTGTTATTTTCAATTTACTAACCACACACATATATCTGATGGTATATATTAGGGATGAGTTTGTGGTACATGACTGAGTTATACTCAAACCCTACATGGGGACCATATCACACATGTAGAACTTATGTTTGATATGCATTCCTAATAATATATTATTGATGCAAATGGGTATGATAATCACGATAGGGATTAAATATGGGTTTGGGTTGAGGGTCTAGGATAGAGATGCTAAATTTTTTTACCTTATTATTATTATATTGTTTATCTATGATCATTTCATTGGGTGGTCTGTTAGTTTTTATAAATATATGGATTTATTTTTATATTTTATAGCATGAATATGTGCATTTATTTAGTTATTGTTTTTATTGGATAAAATTACAGGCATGTATAATCTGATTAACTGTTTTGGATGACGTTATTAAATCTATATACTATTGATTGTATTGATATTGACAGTATATTCTCCACAATAGTGATCATATGATCTCCACTATTTTGAGGCCAATAGATTAGATGGAGGCATACATGAGGTCTTGTGAAACTATTGGCTTAGATGTCGTTTGGAAAATGTTTCTATAGTCCATGTAAAGTAAAATTTGAGACATTATTTTTTACTATTTTGGGATGTGAATATGAGGATAAGAATGTGTAAAATCATATGTTGGACATCATTTTTGTGTGTCTTACACACATATTCGAGGTAAATTCCATTTTACCTGTGTTATTAGATTATGGTTTAGGTTTTTTATTGTTATAGTTATGCTTATTATACAAGAATGATGTGATGAGTTTAGTTAAATATTTCAGGTTTTTTTATAGGTATGGAATGGTAAGAGGCATGTGTATGTGCATCACACTTGGTGCGCAGGATTTATATGACATTTATGTGATTTTCTCTGATTAAATATTTGGAGATTATATAGGGTTCAATTATTTATTGTGCCAATTATAACTTATATGTGGTTTCTTCCTATATAACATATTGATATAATTCTACTCGGTCATGATATGATTTATTTGATTATAGTTTATGTTGATCATATTGTAGGACATCATTTTCTTATCATTATATAGTGATTATGTATTTTTTTATGTTTGGTAACCCTTGGTGATACATTTGAAGTAGTGGACACATGGTGATGGATCAATTTGGGATGTGGATGGGTTTACTTATGATGTTGGATACCCATGAGAGAGTTAGATTGTGAATTTTGGATTCCTCAACTAATCTATTGTATTCACTTAGTGTGTTGTTGGTGTTGTGGTTAGATTCAGAAGTCAATATTGGTTGAATTTTTATGTTAAGTAGATTTTGTTTTGGTTTTTTATGGGAAAGTGATAATAAATCCTAGATGGTTAACTCTAGATTAGGTATGTCTAATAAAGACACTTGATGGTTATAGTGAAATTAATAGGTGGTGGTGATCATGTTTTTAACATTGATATGGCTAAGATATAATGGGTTGTTGGAAAAGGAGGCAATGAGAGTGGTTCAAGGAAACATGTGTTGATATTTAAGGGAAGTATTGATAATTGGTTAGGAATAGGATCCTAGGATTAGTGGTGTGAGACCCATAGAATCTAGAGTTTTGCTAAATATTCTGGTCATATAGTGTCATTACCTTCTTCTAATTTCGAGGATATTATGATTCCAAGTAGGTTATAAATAGTGAAAGTGTTCTTGAAATGTTTTCTCAAGACATGGAAAAAGGAAAGTGAGTGTTTGTGTGATCTCTTAGGTGGGGATCTTGAGTTAGGAAGTAAAATATATGTTAGTTACACATAGTTCCTCTTATATTATGGGTTGATATCTTGATTCATGAGTTACGTACTTTAAGAATAATTTTTACTACACGGTAACCCTATAAGTATAGTGATATTGGAATAATGGGGTTAAATTTTTATTTTGACTACCTAAGATAGTCACATGACCTAAGTGGGTCTTGGTAAAAGATCAATTGGGGTGTGATTTGAAAACAAGGTATCTTCACTAGCCTTAGGTATGTATAAGGGGGTGATGAGATTCGATTTGCATCAATGAGAAGGGTAGTTTGGATCTTGTAGTAAATAATGAGGCTAGGTTTCCATATCTATTAGAGATAAAACTTGAAATACATGGAAATACATGGGTCAATTCAGAAAAACATGTGTCTTATGATATAGGGTGTTGTTAAGTTAGATACCTAGGTATTATATATAGATTATTTTTATTAAGATCCTAATATAATGGGTAATATACAGTGAAATTGAGTAATGATGATCTAACATTAGTGTGGCTTATGAAAATAAATCCATATATGATGTTGGAACCTTTTCCAGAACTATGATCGAGAATAAAAAGTGTGTAATTAATATGGTTGGTGGTGAACAATTTACTATTTTTGGGGTGATATTTAGTAATGAGAGTTTTGTGGGAGGTCTAATTAAATTCTTTGGTAAGCCTGGTTTTTATGGGTTTTTGTATCTTAATGGGGATTGGCTATGAACAAGTTATCCTATTTTAGTCTTCATAGTTGGTGCTTGATGGGACATAGTGTTAAGGATTGTGAATGTTTTTTACATTGATTGAAAAAAAAATACTACAATCAGGGGGATAATCTTATTTGTAAATTCATTTACAATCCTTCTAATAGTGATATCACATTATAATGGAACATGTATGTTGGTGATTGTATTGTTTCTTACGCTATCAATTTATGATAAGGAAAATTTAATATTTTCCCTTGGTAAATAATAATATATTGATTCATGTATTTTGTTCAGGTATGGTGTTTTCCATATGATACTAACATGGGTATAACTCAACATCCAATAGAGGTAATCTTAAAATAAAGGTTTTTTGAAACTCTTGTAGATTTCATATGATGGTGGATTTGGATGGAATGAGGATTCAATCATGTAATTGCATAAATTATTGAGTTTAATTTAGTGTGTTCCTATTATTTTTCATTGAGTAATCTTGGATTTAAAGAATTTTGATTAGTTGAGGTGATAATACATTTACATATGAGGCCATACACTTTTATAAAGGGTCAAATAGTGTAATTAAAAATTATGTTTTCATGAGTAATTTAGAGTGGTTATTCAGAAATCAAATCAAATTAATCATTCAGGGTATATCCTATTTTATTTTAGGATTAGAAATAAAAATATATAAAATAAATCAAATATGTTTAGGTCCCCAAAATGGGTTGCTTATCCAAAAATGTCTCATTATTTAATTAGATGTGATGGATGGTGATAGGTTCTTATTGATGAAGAGGAATCCATTATTCTTTTGGGATCTTATTTGGGATTCAAAGTATTAATATAGATAGTTTGTAATATATTTTTTCATTCCAAGTTAGTAAATTATATGGAAATTTAAATTTTTGGTTCCATAGTATATTTGATTAGAGAATACAAATTCATATTAGTATTTGATGAATTTAGACATTTCTCGGTGATATTTTTGGAATTTTTAGAGGTTTATAAAAAGTCATTTAGAGTTTCATAATTGGAATTATGTGTCCAATATGGTCATGCAATACATTTCAGTAGTATTTTACCACTTATTGGCCTATTTAGGGGAGGTAGTACCCATTAGACCACACTTGAACACCTAATGGAGGCGTACCTAGTTGTTGTCATAATTTTAGGTACCCAGTACAACATCATGAAGAACTCAATAAGAATTATATACATTTTAGTGGTTTCATAAGGTTTATTTAAATATTATTTGGTCATACACCTACATATGGGTTCTCTACTTCCTCTAGATAAATAATAAAGTGAATCTTCTCCCTTTCCTTTTTCTTCCTCCTTTTTTGTTCCCGTGATTTATGATGGATTTAGATTATTCATTATAGTGTTTTAGAAGTATACCAGAATATATGTTTCCCCATTCCTCTTCTTCTTCATTTTCACTAATTTTAGTGTCTCCAAGAAATTAATTTGGTATTGACTCTACCAGATCTATGTGGAATTACCTTAAACATATGGGATTTTTCTTTCGATCTATATAGGGTCTTCTTGAATTATAATCACACACAATTGTAAATATTTATTTTAAGTTATTTTATATGATTATTTAAATATGTTTTTAGTATTTTTTTCTTAATTTGGCTATTAATTATTTATGTGTGGTTGGGTATTTTTTCATATAGGTGTGTTGGGCGGGTCATTGACCTTCTACATAATAGTTTTTGTGGGTTCGATAAGTAGACACAACTTAATGATATTAATATGATTATGGATCCCATTTTTTAATTATTTATTTAATTATGAAATTTTATGATTATTTTTTTGATGATTGTGATAAAAAATATGTAGTCTCACTGAACAATACGTGCCTAATATGTCTTGGATTGGCCATAGATAAAGACAACTGAGATTTAATTGAGGAGTTGAATCATATTTCTAAGGTTGGGGGACCCTATAATACTTAACCATATGTTATATATAACACCCCAACTCTAGTTATATATAGTATATGGATATTTTATAAAATAGAACAAAATATATTTATCAGAATACATATGATCCAACGGTTTCAAGGTATTAGAAACTAGAAACATAAATGAACATTACATTAACAGAATTCAATAAAAGTTAATCATTTATTTTTTAAAATATATATTTCGTAGTTTTTAATTTATATGGTTTTCTATGGAATGGGGAAAACATAAGGGGGGTGATATTAGATTCTTAGTATAGGGTAGTTTATAATTAATGTTATCATAGAATAAGAATGGAATAAATAATATAGAAGGAATATATGACTAAAATAGAACCATAATAGTAAAATTTTGAGAATAATATGTTTTTGGATATCATAGAAATAAAAAAACACCAGAATAGTAATAAATGATCTCATAGTGGTGGAATTCACAATTCGAGACATTATGAGCATAATGTTAAGTCCTTTTCCAAGAAATACTATATAGATGAGTCAGGATTATACCAAATACCAACCTTGTTTATCTTATGAGACCTACTATTTTATTTGGGGATGATAGAATTTCATTATTGACCCATAAAATAAAAATTCAAATGAATAAATCATATGAAAAGAATAGATAAATAAGAAATATCATAATTCTACATATGAAACCACAATGATAACAATGGGAATGGAACCAATAGTTTTTTATAAAGGAACGAAGATATACAAAATACTAATATTTCACAATTTAATTGAACATTATGGTAATCTTGTTGAATATATCGCAATAAACTAGGAAATTTTAAGATATTCATAATATAAAGAAAATTACCCTTATCAAACTATTACTAAAAAGTTATTAATGAAATGTCATTTAATGGGGTAGGGATATAAATTTGAAAAAATTCCTTCATTATGGTATTTAATGAGCTTGTTAATTATCTAAATAATACTATTTTTGAGTGTTAAACCAGGAGTGTTTTTAGGAACAATAGTTTTGAATTGAGTGAAGGTTTACTAAATACCCAACCAACTTTTTTTTAGGATTATTACCTCTTGGTGAATCTGGAATAGATATTGTAATCACTTATTTGTATCCAGATAATGATTTCATTTCTATGATACCACACCCACTTTACTTTACCAAAAGTTTATTATATTTTATGTATACAATAGTGTTTGAGTGTTATGATATCTTATGAGGTTAGTGTCATGAGAGTTAATGGTTATATCTCATTGATAATATAATAATTAATTTTTAACAATTATTCATAAAAACATTTCTCATGGAAAATATATAGAAATGTAATGATTGAAAAAATAAATTTAGATAAGTTTATATGAAACATAACATTGAAAAATGGATTCTTAAAGCTTGATTGGAACACCTTATAACATTATAACATACATGGAGATAATCTAGAGAGTAAAAAATATAAGTGGATTCATTATAAATGGATTTATAGTGTAGAGGAATGGAATAATGGTTGGGTATTTATAACCTTGAGGGAGAACTGTTAATTAATTTTTAAACATAAGCCTTGGAAATATAGGCTATATAAAATGAAAAACCATTTTATTAATAATTAACTTACTTTAAAGTAATGTATATTAAGACATGTTTTTTGATATTTTAAATTTTTTAGACAAAAATATATTATTTTTTATTTCTTTGCCCATAGGAATATGTATTTTCTTAAAAATATTTTTTTACAATATTTATTTATATTATAGACAATGGAAAGTTATTTAGGGGTTTGAAAAATTATTTCAATTCACCAAATTAAAATATATTAAATAAATAACTTATTTTTTATTTTGGATTCACTTATATTAATCATTATATCATTTTTATATCAAAATAATGACATAATACTTACTGTATAGGGATAAAATATTTCATTATTCAATGAAAATATGAATCTTTTAGAAAATAATGAAAAATTAACTGTTAGTTAATTAGGAAAGATTTGTTTTAAATTTATGTTCATTTTTATTAAAATAATTTTTATTATATACACATTTTAATGTTAAAATAAAAATATTATTATATTTCAAGAACATGTGTTTTACTATAAAAATTTAAAAATTATTTATTCTAATAAATCATAATTTAGTTCTAAGTTATATGTGTGAAATTATATTATTATTAATTGGTTACTACCAATTATTTTTAATATTATTTATATTATATTCAAATTATTTTATTTTTTTATTATAAAATTTCATGAAGAACTATTTTAGTGCTATTACAAAAGACAAATTTTGAACAATCAAATTCCAAATATCTAATCCAAATGACTGTATTCAAACAGTCATATTACCCATAATATATACATTGAATTGTAAAATTATAAGACCATTTATATCCTTATATTAATTATTATTCTATTTATTTTCCATTTCTTATTTTATTAATTATAATAGAAATGTTCTTATATAATTTCAATTCATTTTAGAGTGTTGCCCTATAATATTCATGATATTTTAGTTCCTTAAATTACTATCACACTATTTTCAACCATAATTTTAAATGTTAATTTTATAGTATTGTGTTTTTTTATTTGTTGTACCATTATTATTAAATAATAAAATACATAGTTTAATTTTTTTATTTAAAATATTATAATAATAGGTCCTATTTTCTCTTACCTTAAATAATTTCATCCATGAAATTTGGGGTGTACATAGATACATCAATAAATGAGGGTAGTACTTACTAATTTATTTTTTGGTCTCCTATGTTTCATCTTCCAATATGTAATTACTCCAATGAAATTTAACCATTGGAGTTTAACAATTCAATAACACTTTCTCTATAAAATTAAAAATATTGATATTTTATTCAATATATTACAAGTCAGTATCCAAGTCTATTTTGTTAGTAGTGATTTCATGTATTGGGTTTTTAATTTACTTTTTTAACATTATAACATATTATACCCTAAGTATTTTGGATATATTTTTTAGAAAAAATAATGATGAGTCACAATTCCGATTATCTAAAAAATAACCAAAGGACCAATAAATCTTGGATTTACATCCCCTTCCTTCCAAACCATATGAGTCCATTTCATGGTGATAGTTTCAAGAATACATGATCTCATACATGTAATTTAAATTCCATACATTTATTATCATTAAATATTTTTTGTTTTCCTCTAATATTTGTTGATAAGATTATGGATGACTCTTATGTTCTCAGTTTCTCCATAATGAAATCTTGACCAACAGAAATCCTTTCCTCATTTTCATCAAAAAAAGTTTGAGTATGAAATATTTTTATATACAAGTCCTCACATTGTTCCATTTTTATGATTAAATAAAAGAAATTGTTGTAAAAAAATACCATTGAATGTAGGTATAGGTCACGTGTTCCATAAAATATCAAGAGAGTATGAATTCAACATTTATTTTAAGGATTGGATGATTATTTCTAACTACCTATCATTTTCAAGATTAGTACGACACCATAAAACTACACTCCTACAACCTATTTTTAGTAAACACCTTCTTCACATATAGGCATTGAGATTTACTAAAGTAACCCAATTTTTTCCATCAATAATTCCAATATCACTATAAAATATTTATTCACATTCATTTTAAGGAACTTTTAGTTTATTAGTTTTAATGAGTTAAGAAAAAAAATTCACTAAAAAATACATTATTATTCTCATCAAACAGAAATCGTTTCCACATTATTATAAAGTATTTAAATCATAATAAATTTTAATCATCTACCAAAATGCTCTCAATGCATGATACTTTTCTATACATATCATGTATAATAAATTTCATTAAAACCTAGGTAAATGTAAATATATAAAGGGGTGATAATAAATTCTCAATAAGTGTAAACATAAGTTGTAAAAATGAAAGATCATAAGTGAGAAAAATAGGATAATAAATAATATACCATGAATAAGAAATCACAATTATTACATAATTTGATAAAATTATGAGTATAATATATCTTTTCTTAGTATATCAATAAATGAATGCATCGATAAAAAAAATATTCATTAGTGATGAAATTCATAATTCCATAAATTTTATTACATGACATATTCAAAGACATCATAATCTTTTTATCATAGCCCTATATTTATATGTACTTAGTTCTAGGTTAGTATACACTAAAAGAAACAAGCTATTTTGTGCCAAGAGACTTTTTGATACTTTGAGGGGATTTTTAGAACCAACCAATAATTTATTAAGTTAAATACCATCATTATATGAAGGAATAAATAAGATATAAAATATATAACCAATATTCCATAATAATAAATAAAGATTCATATTAGAATAAATGGTATAGAGATTTTCAATATTTCCCCAATTAGTAAATGTAATTGATTTTTATTTAAGAATACCCCAAAATTACATTCTATAAATAAAGGGTAATATTGTTAAGTGAATAATTTTCCTATTAAAATGATATAACGAATTTAGGTGAATACCGTTAAAGACAAATATTGAAATATTGAGTGTTTGAAAATGAAAGGTATTAGAAGAAACATTATTCATATAGAGGTGGTATATTTGGAAATAATGAAGGTAGTGATGGATTACCATTAGTTTAATACCCAAATATAAAATAGTATTAAAAGAGGATTTATAAGGAAATACATGACCAATATATACCCCACAAAAAATCATGTGGTGACTACTAATCTTATCAAAATGGAGAAAAACTGAGATACAAAATCCTATATGGTAATTGTAACATAAGAATCAAAAGAACATGAGAATAGTACCATGAAAATAAAAGATATTAATTTTACATGATGTAAGTAGAGAATTTAATACAGAATATGAAATAAAACATTGTGTTCAAACATTTATCATCGAACTGAACATATAGAAATATAACACTTATGAATTTAGAAAATTTTGAATCCAAAATATTTTAAGGATATAATTTCAAATGAAACATAAAATACCATTAATAATAATAGATTTATGATATAAAATATCAATGAGGTTTTAATTAAATCATATAAAAGAAATCATGTTATATAACATAAATATGACCCGATGAATTGAAATTTAGTATAATGGAACCTTAAAAGTAACATAATATTTGATATATGAATCATATTATAATGAGGTTATAATAATGAATTATCTATCCCTCTAAAACATAGAGAAAAAATTATACCACATATTTATTAGGTAAAATAAATACATCATGGAATAATATAGTTTCAAAAAAAATTGTCAAGTGAGTGGATTAAAATTGAGATATCACAAACCATAGAAAGTAACATAATCATTAAGGTAAGAATAATTTTATTATGAGTTTATAAGGAATCATTTTAGGACCCTAGAAAAGAATTATTAAAATATAATAGTTAATAATCAGGTGTAGAAATTAAATATCAGATTTATATAGCTTTGGTAAGTAATTTTTCAACTCATTGAAACAAAATTGAGCTAGCACATATATTAATTATTTCTTAGTAAATATGGATACATACCTCTAATATACCAAAAAACTATCTTAGTCATCAACTTCAAAAAAAATTCATATTTATAACCTTTTATAAACATAATTTATAATTATTATCTATGTTTATATTAGTTATTTGTTATATGTTTTCATTATTAGAAGCCATTAATATTGATTGTTTTGATGTAGCTTCATAAAAATAACGTTTTTAATGATTACTTCCCTAAATTTCATTGGTAAAAGGTCTTAAAATATACTAAAATTGATGTTTTATAATTATTTATAAAAATATAATTTCATTATAAGGGAATTTTCTAAATATCCTTAATGATGAAATCATTCATGGGGAGGTTTTTTTTATTTCATGAATGTGTATTTTTATCTTAATTAATGAGTTCAAAATTAATGTTACCATTTTAGAACCAAAAAAATATTTATTTTCTAATTTTTATAATATTTTATTTTCAATTAAGATATTATAGTCATCCATGATATTCTTTTATAACATTTTTCAAGTAATCATTTATCTTGACTAAAACATAATCATACCAAAAATTAATGGATGAATATAATTTTAAAGGTGGTTTATATTGGGAATAATGTATTTATTAAATAATAATAATGAAATTATTTATATAATTTTACATAGGTGAATGATATTTTATATGGGTTTAATAAGGAATAAAGAAACTATATGAAAAATGGGATATGTTAGTTCATATAGGAAGTATTCCACACAATAAACGGTTAACGTTTTCATCATTCAAATAATGAGAGGAAAAATGTGTCGGTTTTAATTTTTATCTCTATAAAAATAATCAAGTTATATTTTTTATATTTTTTCATCAGTTAAATCCTTATAAATATCTAATATAGTTCATAGTTAAAAATAGAATTATCTACCTTGTGTACGCATTAATATGCACAAAAAACTAACGATGCTTTCATTTTTTTAATAGAAAAATGAAATTAATTTTATTATATATTTACATGGAATAATATAAAACAATATTAAAAATAATTATTTCATTATATATTAATTATTAAATTCTATTTGGCATCATAATAATTAAAATATAACAAGTTAGGGAAAAATGATTCCACATATTATGAACATGGGATTACCCTTGGTAGACTCTTTGGAAATCAAGGTCTTATGATTATATATTATGTCTAGAGACCCAGTAAAAGGAAGATAATTATTGAGAAATTAAAAATTAAATATTTGGAAGAGTAAGGTAAATTTTTATATTAATCTTGAAGGGGTGCTGAGAGGCTTATTTTATAAGTGGCGAGAATGAATGTTTTGTAAATATTTTCACTTAATATAATGACAACACATGTTTCATATCTCAAGAAGCCTCCAAAATTAAAAATAATGGATTTAGTGTCTGAGATAATGTATATAATCCAATAAAAATTCATCTTTATTCATGTATTGAACATATTTCAATCCTTTTACCCATATAATATTCATTTTTAACATGCTTGGTTTTACCATGGTAACTAATTTTTAACTAAGTGATTTACTTTTGATACCTAAAAACAAATTTACCCTAATTATTAAATTTAGATCTAATTATTTCAATTATAAAATTATTTTTTTGGTAAAAAATTTATATCTATTAAAAACAAATTTTAACATTAGTGCATGTTATGTGTAAATATCCTCTTTTCGAAAGAGCATATTTTTTAGCTCATAATATTTATGCGGGATAAAATTATCAATGTATTTATTTTTTAGGGTAGAAATTGGTTAATTATAAAAATAAATTATGTGTATTTTTTTCAATCCAAAAACCAATTTTACTAATATAATATTTAATTAAAATAAGAGAGTAAGATTAGTTTATTTTATTAGAAAATATCACTTAAATTCATAAAATAATAAATATATGTTTTATAAATTCATAATAGTATAAAAAATGATATTTAGAATAACTAAAAAATATTTTATTAATTAAAAGGATTTAAAAACTTATATTCCTTTCTTATATGGTGATAAATCTATAAAACCTATAGTTTTACTAAAAACTTATTTTTCCACTATTCACCTAAAAAACAACTATTTCAAAAATAATCCAGAAAATCATCTTAATATACTATTTACCTATTGATTATAAAAATTGTGTTTATTTTTTAAAATTATAATTATAATTTTATATTATGTAAATTTAATATAAAAATACAATGAAAATTATTTTCCAAAGAATTTGTTTAGTGAAATATTATCATTTTTTTTCTTATTTCATATCAATTACCTATCATAGTGGTGTAAATACATTGTTCATATAAAAAATATATTTTAAATATAATATATTTATTTTTATATAAACAGTCAATATTTAGAAATGTTTCATTTTAAATTATTAATCATTCTTATTTAGCAACCCTAATTTTCTATATTAATTCCTCAACATGGATTATGACATTTATTTCTATTTCTACATATTTTTCATTATTGGGGTACACCAATTTTTACCCACTAATTATTTGGATATATTTTAATAGTTAAATATTATTCCTCAGTTCTCTTGGGTTTAGTTTTGTGTTATCACATGCTATCATAATTTTATGACTTAATAGAATATGCAATTTAAAATCTATGGGTGTTAAATTATACGCCCTTAAATAATTAGTTTTCCCACAATTATATTTATTAATCTTTGATGAAATTAAGATAGAGTATTCTTAACATATTTATCATTAAATATATAACTTCAAATATGTTGACTAATTTACTCTCTTTTTCTAGGTTATGTTACTTATGTTTTTTCAAAAAACATTAATATTTTGTACAATCATATACTTAGGTATGTATATAAACTAATCATACATTATCCAAAATATTACTTCAATAAAACCATCTAAATCATTAAGGAATTGATCGATAATTAAAAAATATAATATTTCAGAAATTGACACTAAATTTAACTTTCAAATGGTAATAATGGCTAGCTCATAAGTTCACGTACTAGCCAATATAAACCAAAATCCATAAAATGCGAGGAACTTCACCAAATATATCATGAATCAAGTATCAATACCAAGGTTACCAATACTGTCCAACCTAGTCATTCAAAGTAAATCAACCCTTTATAATCTGAAAATCCATTTTACATTAATGTTATGAGTTAACCATCCCTAAGTCATGTTATCTTCAATAGTTATCACAATAAAATCACGTTGACATAAAAAACATTCATGGTTATTTATAAAATTTAATATATGTTTCCAAACTATTAAATATAAACAAATAAAGAACAATAATTAGATATTTCACATAATCCAAAAATATTTTATTATATACTATAATATCATTGATAAATATCACACACTTATGAAAAAATATAAGAGTAGAAATATTTAATTTCTGTTAAGATACCAACCTAACTATCATTAGTAGGACTGGGAAACTCACATTTCCCATCCTAACTAGAATATACTAATATTATCATCCATTTAAGTATGCTTCATCATTCAATTATAATATATAATGGTTTCTAGATACATACCATTTTTATCTTCATCTTTGTGATCCTATTCTAACCTAATACTAAAACCAAAATTTCTATTATAATATTAAAAAATTAGAATATGAAAGAGTAAATATAAATATTTATTCCCTAATGACACATTTTTTATTATCATATGATATTTTCAATTATATCTATGAATCTATTTGTTCAATCCCTGATATCCATGTTTATTTTTATATTTTTTTATCTAACCTAATTCGTTAACATAATACTCAAATCCTTAATAATTTATTGTAAATATAATTATATTAACCAAATCATATCTCCCGAGTGTTTAAATCTAAATGTGTATTAATGTAATTTTGATATGCATGAGGTATGATAGATTTAATGCCCATTCCACCCTTTTTAGTTTTATTACCCCACGTTACATTACTAACAAAGACTTTATCCACTTTTAGTATATATTAAATGATGTAATTTTGAGTAGAACCATATAATCGCAATATTAAAAATATTTTAGTATGTTATTTTATATATAAACATACCCCTTAGTCTTATCTAAGGGTATTCACTAATGTAATATTATCATAATCCCTAAAATATTAAATATTACCACAATTAAACAAAATTTTAACCATAAATATTTAATTATGATGCTACATTTTTTATCAACCCTTAAATTTTCCACAATTAATATCTTAAAATCTAAAATTACATAAAACATATATTGATATAAATTATTACCATCTAATCCAATAATCCTGGAGGTTGGGATGAAATAAAATTGTTCGTACATACTATGTTTTAGATGAACCAAAGAGAAAATATTTTTATCATCAATAATTTTAATATCAGTAACAAATATTGAGTCACATACATTCGAAGGATGGTTTAGGATTTGAGTTTTAGATATTTAGAAAAAAATTAACTAGAAAATAAAATTTCATTTTTATCAAATAGAATCTTTTTAAACTATATAATAAAGTCCATAATCCATAATAAATCTTTAAAATCTCCCATAAAATTCTCCAAACATCATACTCCCCTATACATATCACGTGTAATACATTTCTTCTTTACTTGGGGGATTAGAAATATAAAAATGGGTGGGCTAAAACATTCCTTTTTGGTAAATATAAGAGATAAAATTCAAATATTATGAGTGAGAATAATATGAGAATAAATAAATTGGTGTAAATATACAATCAAAAAATTCTATTCTCAAAAGAACACCCATTACAATATGGAATGGAATATAGTGTGTTCACAATGTGAAGGAATTGAATGAAAAATTATGCCTCTAATATGGGATTATATTGAAAGAAAATGTATGTGATGGATTTTTTGATTTTAACCCCAAAAATGAATTATTATGAAATGATTTAGATGGTAATTCATGAGTAATAAATAGAAAAAATGTGGAAATAAGTGGTGAATATAAATCATATATCAATGAATTAAAATAGTGATACAAAAATCATAAAATAAATATAACATAATAATAAAAAGAATATTAGTGGTATATAAGGAAATTAAAATATATTAATTTTAATTAAAGTCAATAGGTTCTTCAATACAACATATAAAATAAAATATTGTGTAAAATTTCAATCATGTCTAGTGGAATTGAAAATAGAGAAAAATAAAACTTATAACATTAAAAACTATTGAATCAAAAAAGTTTGAAAGCTAAAACATCAAATGGAACATTAAAATCCATGAATAATGAGAGATTCATGATATAAAATATAAAATGTGATTTATGTGCACTATAAAAATATAAATTATGGTGCATTTCATAAAAATGACTCTATTAAATGAAATTTTAAGTTAAAAAACCCTTAAAAGTAACAAAATATCTGAGTAAGAGTTGTTTGATAATGGGGTTGTAAGGAATAATTATAGAAAAAAATAAGGATTAGATACAATAAAAATCATTCACTCTTTATAATGAATAAATATTGGACCAATATAGTTTCAATATAAATGTTTTTAAATCAATGGAAAAAATTGAGAAAGCAAAACCCTTTCCATTATTTATACTAGTAAATTTTTTCTCGAACATTATGTATAAAAAATAAACTATCTTAATCATCCATTTATGAACATTTTTAATATATATACCCATTTGTAAACATAATTTATAATTATTATCAATATTTATATAAGTTAGTTATTATATATTTTCGTATTGGATGTGTGTAGCAATAATCATTATTAACTTGTTTCATAATTAATATGTTGTTATTAATTATTCTTGAAAAAATCATCATTATAAAATCATAATAGTTACTAGAATTTATGGTTTGAAATTATTTATAATGTTATAATTTTTTTCCTACGTGTTTCATGGTTACGAACCAAAAAGATAAAGTTTGCAATGAACATCTATAAGTTATTCTTCACAAACCGACGATGGTTTCTTAATCAATGAGTTTTAAATTAATTTTATCATTCAAAATAAAAAATAAAATTATAATTTTCTTATTTATATCAGATATTATAAATAATTAGGTCATAATTTTCATCCAGGATATTATTTTATATCATTGTTAAAGTATGGGGTCAAATAGACCCTATCATGTACAAACTATAATTATTAGTTGATTATGATTATGATAGTGGTTTATTTTGGGTTTAATATCATTATAATATGATGAAAATGATATTATTTCTATAAATTTAAGGTGTTTTATCATATATTAAAAGTTTTTAACAAATAATAATGAAACTAGATGAAAAACCAGATATGTTACTTCGTAGAGGTTGTAGTCCACACAACAAATGATTATCATTTTTATTTCTCATTGAATGATAGGGAAATAAGGTAGATTATAATTTACCACATCATAATAACAATTATATTATATATTTAACATTTATTCTTGATGTTTCACCTTTATAACTAGATAAAATACTAGGTGGTGAAAAATGAATGTTGTCACTTTATAGAGGCAGTAGTCCACAAAACACTTGAATGATTGTTTTGATTTTCCTGTTTGAAATGTTGAATGGAGGTTAATTGTTATTAATTTATATTAATAAAATTATATATACATAAAATAATGATTTAATTATATATTAATTACAAAATTATATTTGATAGTGTATTAATTAAAGTAAAATCTATTTCGAAAATAAGAGCACTCGTGTTGAGGACAAGGGCTTTCCCTTTGAGGAATCATTGGAGAAGATGGTATTTATCTTGTCTCATTTAAATATAGGATGAAATAAAAAGAAAAAAAATCAATGTTAATGACAATGTGGGATAGTTTAATGGGGGATCAATTTTCTAGGGTGGTCTTGAAGGGGTGGTGAGAGACCCCTTTTATAAGTGGTGAAAATTAAATTTTTTTAAATATTTCTACTTAATATGAAGAGAGAACACGTTTAACATGTTGAGAGGACTATAAAGCGGATAATAATTTATTTTAAGATGATATATGGAATATAAACATTCAACAATTCATATTTACGCAATTTTAAACATTTTTTAATTTCTTTACTCATAGAATTTCCACTTTTATAGTTTTTTGTTTTTCTGTGGGAGTTATTAATTACATATGTAATTTAATTTTAATGAATAAAAATAAAATGGACCTCACTAAATAATTTTTATTTGTAGATTTCAAATATTAAACTAATTTTATTAGACAAAGTTTCAATTTGTGTGTAAAAAAAACATAACATTAGAATATAGATATAAGGCTTAAAGTCTGATTTTTATAAAGGGTGTGTTTTTACGCTTAAAAATTGTGTGTAAGATACAATTATAAATTTAATTATATCTAATAATATAAATTTATTTCTAATAAAAAAAATAAATTTTATGGGTATTTATAGTAATCGAAAATCAAATTTTACCAAAACAATATTTAATTAAATGAAAATATGAAGACAAGTTTTTTTGTTGGAAAATATTACCCAAGTTCAAAAAATGATAAATATTGGATTTAGAAATTAAAAATGGTATTTAAAAAATAATGTTTTACTCCTTAAATACATATTTTATAAATTAAAATGATTTATAAAAATTCATGTCTTTCTTATATATTCATAAAGTTATAAAATTAACAGTTTTAGAAAAAAATATAATTTTTAAAATTCACATAATCAGAGACTATTTCAGAAAAATCAAAAAAAAAATCGCAGTAAGATAATATATACATGTATAATTTCAAAATTAATTTTATCTTGTAAAAAATATAATTTTAGAAATTTAGAATTTAAATTTAAAAAAAAATATATAATGAATATTGTTTACATAAGAAAACAAATTTTTATTAAACATTAACTATTATTATTCATAAATCCTATCAATTACTAATAAAAAATGGTAAAAATATATTATTCAAATAAAAAATAACTTTTACACATAATATATATAAAATCACATGAGAAGTTATTTTTTAAATGGTTACATTTTAAATCATAAATAAATATTATTTATTTACAATAATTTAATTTATCAATCCCTTAGCATGGATAATGAACTTTATTTTTATTTCTTAATATATTTCATAATTCACTTACATGTATTTTTACCTGCCAACTATAACGCTAATTTCTAAAAAATTATATACTATTCTATGTTTTTTATGGTTCAGTGTTTTATATGTCAAATTCTATCAAATATAAGGTATTGAAGAAATAGATAGTTTAAAATCTTTTTTTGGTTACACAGATAAGCGGTTCTAAAATCTACATCAGCGTTATTATGATATTTAAAGAACATCCAATTTTTTATTTAAATTATGTCTCATAATAGGATACAATTGATCTTATTATGCTGTGAACCCAAAAAAAGTTCTTGATATAAAGTATTGTGAGGGGATCAAGGGGTATTTTCCCCATTATTTATAGGGAATATACAAACATGGAAAGTCGATCAATTATAAATTATATAACATCATTAATTTTTTAATGTCTTAGGCATCCTTGTTAAAAATTATAATGAGATATTGTCTTCTAATCGTATCTTTATAAATAAGTGTTATAATAAACCCTTTGGGAGTTCTCTCTCAGCCTCTTATTTTTAGTATACCAAGCATCTAAACTCATAATCAATAATTTTCTAGTTATTGTTTTAAAAATAAGTGATTTTTGAGGTCCCTATATAACTTTGTACTACCATGGTGTATTATAAGGGTCCAATCATAAAACATACAATAATCTTGAGTATAGTCAAGAATTTTACTTTCCTTAACATTGAGAATAATTTCAGTTTTATGGATTTAGATAACTATTACACTACTTATACATAATAAAACCATAAAATAAAAAGTGGACACTTCCGATCATTATGCATTTTTCCCACCATATAATTTTTTTTTTAAAAATAAAACATGTTCTCTTTTATAAAAAATCAACACGACTATCCACATTAATTCTTTCAATCCCTTACTCATCATTATGTCTTGTTAAAAACATTAAAAAATGTGGGATGAGAATAAAAATCACAGAAAGGGATATTAAAATAAATACTTTTTTAGTCCATTTATAAAAAATATAAAATTATAAAAACATTAACATAAGGTAATAATTTCCACCCTGATAATTAGTAAATGTATTCTATTGATAATAAGACCATTTAATAACTTCTTTTTAATCACAATATCCCCATAAAATCCCTAAAAATCATATAAAATACATAAATGTAACTTGTAACATTATTTTACTTTTCACTCTTATAAATGTAATAACCATATAGTATACTTCGATACATTTTACTCTTACAAATGGAATATCCATACAGATTACTTCCAAACCAAATGCGTTAGAGGGATATAACAAACCCACTCTTCTTTGGATTATTATGTAACTTCCCTCATTGGTTTATGATAAAACCACACTTGAAATATTTAAGTACATTTATATATTCATAACACATAAAATATTACAATTTTAAACATTTCACTCATAAAATTTCATTTGTAATCTCAATAAAGAATTTAAATTTATGAGAATAAGAAATTGATTATAATAACATATTTTCAATAGAAAAATTCCCAAAAAATAAAAATAAGGGTTTTCAACTAGGAAAACATGAAATATTCTAAAGGAATCCAAAAATAAAATAATTCCCATATAGGTAAAAAAACTTATTGTCACACTGTATGTTTAGAATACATCATTATTTTTTTAGTTTATCAAAAATCTCCATATAACACACATAAAAATAATTATTTTCTAAAATATTTGAATGAAATTAAAAATATACATAAAATTTCCTTTATATTCTTTTTATATTCATATAAATAAATATGTATAATAATATCAAGAATATTGGCATGAGAAAAGGATTACATTTTTAAATATTCAAAGCATCCCATACCACATAGAACATCTAAATCATAATCCCCAAGAATTAATAAAATTTAGTAGAGTATTAAATAGCATGATAATTGATAAAATATAAATATATATTGTCAAAGGGGCTGGTTATACATATTATAAAAGAAAAAAGGTGCATATTAGCATGAAATGTATCAATGAAAGAAGATTGAGACGAAATACCATACCATGAGTATAACCTATCATGCATGTATTTATCATCCTAAATAATAAACTTATATTAATTATCTACATTATTTACAATGTTTTTCATTTATATCATCACTTTTATTTCACTTATTTCAACGTTTTATTCAAATACTTAAACAATTATCTTTACATCGTGTGTTTGGACCATATTCGGTTTATGTGTCAAAAAGACTTTGGTAGGTCAGCTATGGTCAAAGTAGTTATTATATGAACATAAAAATAATAATAACCATGAAATAATTATCATATATATACATCAATTACACTTTTAAAACCAATCATGGAATATGGTAATGAAAAATTAATCAACGTTACAATCATGGAGACCGAAGGTCTTACATACACATGAGTAATGTTCCATTTTCTATGATCATTATATAGAAAGAATGTACGTAACAATTTATCTTTATAGAATAATAATTTTATTATATATAAAATATTATTTAATTATATATACTTATAAATATAAATTTTTTGATTTAAAAGGAATCAAAATGCTTTGAGGAGGCGGTAATCCACATGTCCACAAAGGAGGTTATCACTTTTTCAGTGTGTGGGAATGTGTTAAAGAAACATGAATGTCATATTTAATGAAAGGTAAGTATTTAATGAATATAATATATAAGTTATGTTTTTAATAAATATTTAATTAAACCCATCCTTTATATGTTTCATGTAGTGTGTGAATGTATCACATCTCTTTGAGGAGGCAGTTTTCCACACTTCCACAGATGATGTTATTGTATTTACACAAAATGAAATGTATAAAGTTATGTGTTATAAAAAAAATCATATATATAATATATAAAAAAATTTCCTTCACAATCCCCAACCATAAAAGTTGGTGAAGGAAAAAACGATCAACATCATTTCGTGATGCGGTAGTTCGTCGTACACAATAATGGTAGGTTCATTAACCATAAGACGGATGTGTGTGTGATTATAGGTATACATATTATGATAAACACATTAAATTATATTTAGGATATTTATTTTATTATGTATTTAGGGAATAATAATATTTTAGTGGGTGGATAATTTAAATAAAATAAAAGAGATCGAGGAAGGGTGTTACCTCTTATTTGGGTAACTCCTTTTGGTTTCCATCAAAGGGATTCATCGGATGGATTTATACACACGATGAGGTATCATGGATAAGGGTAGATATTTTTAGAATATATTATTAATGATCTTAGTCTATCAAAATTTTCTTTAGAGAATTTATAATGTTTGAAGTTTGAGTGCCTTTTTATATACTAAGGACGAGTGGCTCTATTGTAAATTTTTGAAAAGGGAATTCCACCCATGATTTTTCCATGTAAAGTGGATACCATAATATTAAAAATTATATCCATGGTAGTATAGAGTATATATATTTCCATAAAATAAATTTTAAACAATTATTTTTGTCATTTTGGACCCTAAATTTAAGGTTTAGTTCTCAATTAAGCTAATTTTTCTCATAATCATTGTAATTAATTTTCATCACATTAACTAATATTTTTGGATAAAACATATATTACCTTATTATAAATAATATCTCTTGTATATAAAAAATATTTAATCCTTTTTTACAAACTCAAATCTCAAAATTTTCACTAATTAATTTAAATTATACCTCAGATATAGGATGTGATAGTGATATTTTAAAGTAAAAAATGTTCAAAATGTTGCTAGGTTTTGACATCCAATTTGGATTTGAAATTGATTCCAATGACCTAAAATTGGTTAATTCATATAAAAATTACCTAATATTTCTTTAATTCCAATTAAAAAATAATTTAACTATATAAAAAATAAGACCAAAAATAGGTTTAAACTAAAATTCAATATTCTTCACTATTCATCAGAATATGAAAGTTCTCTGAAAAATACCAAAAAAGTACCAAAAGTGAATATTTATATTTATATTTCAAAAATAATGTTAAATTGTTAATATAAAAACTATAAATGTTTCAAAAATTATATGTAAAATCTAGTTTCTATTAAAATGTGGTAAAACCACTTTTAAAAAATATAGAGCTTCTAAGGATTTAAATTAGATTTATTCTTATTTTAGGCCTATCACACTTATTATATGAATGTGAAAATATTTAATAAAAATGTGTAAACATAATATAGTTTGTATTCTTTATTCCTACTGACACAACAACAATGTGATAATTACATTTAAAAGCATAATATTAACAATATATTATTTTTTGATATAACTCAGTCTTGCATGAAACATAATATTTCAGAGAAAATAATTATTGTGTGTCATGTATGTTGTTAGAAATAGACTTCATTAGAAGATAAATTACCATTTAATTAATAAATATTAAAAAATATGAAAATTCCTTATTATATAATTACATGGGATGTTATATCTTTCCCCCTTTTGGAAATTTCATCCTTACAAATTTATTCACTTATCAAATTATTGGGGATATTTTTCCCATGTTGAGTTTTCATATTCCATTATTGTATTTTCAACCATATTGTTTTTACATAAAATCTTAACTTGATGAATTACATTATTCTTTAATGCTTTCGATTTATGGTCAATAATTCAAACTCATTGTTACTCACAAGAAATATTAACTTCTATATGAACTTCTATATAGATAAAGACATGAGATGAGTTCAGTACATACTTCCTTAACATTAAAACATGAAATAAATTGTGTAAATGAGATAATATTGTAGGTAAGACCACTAGATATAAGTTGTTCTAATATTATCTTGGATTTCATATGGTCTAATAAACCACGGACTCGTATTCCCCTTCTTACCAAAACACATCACAATTTTACATGAAAAAACCTTTAAAAAGTTATTATAATATACCACAAAATAATGATCTTTTAATTGACTATCTATATAACATTTATTCCTACTCAAATCTGCTCTCAAGTGTTACAAAATAAAATGAACTTTATCTGTTATTTCCTCTACCAACTATAGTCTTATTAACTTTTTTTCTCTTACATCATCCCAAAAAGCCAGTGCTTGACACCATTTTACATATAATTTATCAAAACATTCCATAATAATACTTTAATAAAAACAATTATTCTAAAAAAACTCAACATTGAAATATATTTATCCGAATATACATAATAATAAATTGAGCACAAATTAATCATATCTTCCATGGTATGAGTTTTCAGCTCAAACTATCCAATGCATTGAGGATGAAAAGTTATAATAAAATTTAATTCAATATCTAGTGAATTCTAATTTCCTTTCTAATAATTGGATATGAACCTAAGATTACATTCTGATATAATGGAGAGTGGAACTCTATGTAACTTGAAAATCGCTTTTATATAGAGTCTAAAAAGTTGATCTAGACACATTATATCTCAAATAGGAAGGAAATTTAATTATTTAGTTCATAAATCAACAAAAACCCAAATAAAATTATTACCTTGAGTATTCATTGGAAATCCCACCACCAAATCCATTGATATATTTTCACATTTCCACTCTGGCACAAGAAACGGTTGAAACATACCCTTCGTTAATTGTCACTCTACTTTAACATATTTAAAATTTAAAAACTTCCTAGTATATTAAAAAATATCTTTTTTCATTCCATTCCACTAGTAATACCACTAGAGGTATCTATGTATCTTAGTGCTTCCCAGATGAATAGAAAATAGAGAATTGTGAGCTTTAGTCAACAACTCTTTCCACAACATTGAATCACAAGGCACCCATAATCTTTTCCAAAATCACAAAACACTTTATTCATCAATTTTAAAATTATGAAACGTACCATTATTAATGTATTGTATCTTTTCAATTAAATATTATTCTAACTTCTAATTCATCTTAATTCTTTCAAAAAAATTAACTGCATTGAAACCTAAAACAAAACAAAGGATGTCCCAGCATCCAAAACACCTCGGACAAAATTATTCAAATCATTAACCAAAGGGTCATGTTACAAACATAAAATGGTTAATGTATCACTAATTTTTCTACTCAATTAATCAGCCACATGTTTTTCTTTTCCATGATGACAACGAATTACACAATAATAATCCTTGTTTAGTTTCAATAACTTCTTATACAATATCTTCAATTAATTTTGAGTGAATGTATACTTAAAATTTTTGTGAATGTTGTGTATTTCACACTTCACTCCATAAAAATTATGCCTCAAAAATTTTAATGAATAAGAAAAAACATCTAATTCCAAATAATGTGTATTATAATTTAAATCACGAGTTTTCATGTAAAGAAATGTATAAGAAATTACATTTCCATTATTCATCTTAAAACAACCAAGTCCATTAAAATAGGCATTACTATAGATGATGAAATAACAATTTTTGGAAGGGAAGGATAAAATAAGATCATTGGCCAGTACTATTTTTATTCCTAAAAATAAACCTCACATACTCAAATCTTTATGAACATAAATACTTTTCATGTTAACTTAGTCAGTGTGCTATAAAACCAGGAAAAATGTTCAATAAACAACTGGTAATAACCAATTAATGAAATAAAACTACAAATATTTGTTACATTGGTAGGTATTTTCTACTCTTAAATAAAATTTGTATTCACATGATAAATAGTTATTCCATATTCAGAAAAAATTTGAATATTTAATGATTTTTTAACCAAAATTCACTCTTACGAAACATTCCATATTGCTTCTTTTATTTTAACGTTTAAAAAAATAGTTAATAACCATTCATATTCCTCATGGATTTTATAATATACCAAAATACCATCAATAAAAATATCCACAATGTGATAAAAAAGCTGATTGAATCCTTCATTCAAAACAATCATTAATATAGAAAGTTAAATAGATAACCCAAAGGTAACAACTACAAACTCATAATGACCATATCTTTTCAAAAATGAAGTCTTCAGAATGTCATCATCCTTCACCTTCAGTTGACGGTACCCAAACCTATGATCAATCTTTGAAAAACACTATTCTCCCTTGAGCTAGTAAAAAATAATCGATATGAGTAAAAGGATACCTTTTCTTAATAGTGATGATATTCAAGGATCTATAATCAATTCAAATTCTTGTTGAACCATCTTTATTTTTCACAAATAAAATAGGATCACCCCATGGTCAACTACTAGGTTAAATTCAAATTTTATGAAGTAATTATCATGAATTTTTCTTCAATTACACAATTTTAACTTGAACCACTCTAAAAGGGGTTCTATAAGAAGGATTAGAATTATGCAATTATTCAATAGTTGATTTAAATTTCTGTTTTGGAACAACGTCAGGAAATTCATATGAAAAAACATTAGTAAATTCATTCACCCCTAGAATGTCACTTATGAAAAATGATTATTTATTTTCAATAACATGATATATATATATATATAACATTCACTGTCATTATTAATCAATTTCTCAAATTCTTGGTATGTTATCAAAGGTAAGAAATCATAGAGTAAAACATTCTTGGAATTGATATTTATTTTATCATGAAAAACATAAAGTTAATCCATGTCAAAAATGATATCAAACTGCACTATGATAAATTCAAAAAGATTTATAGGAAAGACAATCCCAATAATGTCAATAGGAATATTCATATAAATCTTGGTTTCTATAATACATCCAAACAGATTTTTTACCAAAAGTTATATCTTACTTTCATGAGATGATATTCTAAATTTTATATCAAATTTCTCAGAAATGAAAGAATAAGGCGATACAAAATCAAATTAGGTATTGAAATAATTCGAATGAACCACTAACATACTTATCACCACTTTATTTGACAACCCAACATCAACTGTAGTTGTAGTAAAATATTTTTCCATTCCCTTTGATTTTGATATTTTTGGTTTCTATTATGTGTAACCATCTTTGGACACACATTAGCATAATATCCTAACTCAATACAAATAAAACATATTAATGATGGATTTTAATTTAATTTTTGCTCATATTATTTGTATTCATGAACCCTATATCCAATATTAACACATCATAATCACTTCATATAATTTAAAATAATTTTCCAGGATTATTTTTACCACACTTATCACAATATCGGAATTAAATTTTATTACCTCCAAACTTCTTTAATGATTTTCTCTCATTTTATTTCAACTGTACCTCTTATTTTAATTTTTTTTATAGAATACATTATCATGATAATATTTCATTTATACCTTCTTAGTGAATCAAACAAGATTCTCATGGATCTTCAACTAGTGAGAAGATATTATACTTTGATATCTTGGCTTCAATCTTGAGTAAAATTGATTTATCTTAATGTTAGTATTTCAGATAAAATTTGGGATATACCTTTCTAGTCAACTGAATGTTTATACAAATGTATCCATTAAATCTTCCTCTTTTTTCTCAATTGAAATAATTGTTTTCCATCCTATTTTGGACATCCTTAGGAAGATATTTCTCAAATAAAATATTCTAAAATTCATCCAATTCCTTGTCATATATCTGTTTACATTCCCTAATATTCATATCCATTGACCCCCACTAATCAGCTTCACCTTCCAAAGGATAAATTGAAAGAGTTACCTTTTGGTGATATGAACAATCCATGGAAATGAAAATCATTCCAAAAGATTTAATAAATCCTTTATATATCACTCGGTTAGATGATCTTCTTATTGATGCGGGATGATGTCATATCAAATAATCCACTATAGTTTTGTTCTTTGGTAGAATATATGGTCTCTCTCTTTCATGGACACCACTACCATTAATATACTAATTAAACCAATCTATAATTTAAAAAACATCCTAGTTATAATTCCAACCATATTATGATGTTAATTTGAAAGGATATATTCACCTATATGCCTTCACACTACTGTTTACTTGTTTCTTATTTAGAAAAACATTCTAAAAAAACATAACATACATAAAGAAACATGGTAATATCTAAGTACTATATCATTTTAACGTAATGATAAATTAATATATTATAAGGGAGTGATTCTAATATTAACATAAAGTATAAAGTAATCTAAAACTTCTCTTTGATACCAACTCCGAGGACCTGACATTAAAACATAACATAATATTGAGTTATTTTGAATAATTTTACATTATTTAAGATTTAGGATCTTTTAAATTTGAGGTTTTTAGATATTTATGCCATAATCATACATAATGAAAATATAAAATACAAATTGGACACTTCTAATCAATATCCATTCTCCACTATAAAAACATTAAAAAAATAAAACATGATCTTTTTATGAAAAGTCTTCATGACAATAAACATGAATTCATCCAATACCTTACTCATCCATAGATTTTTTTAAAACATAAAAAAATTTGGTATGAGCATAAAAATCTTAGTAAGGGCTACAAAAATCAGGAAAGTATTATAAACATAAAAAACATTTAAAAAATTTAACATAATGAAATACTTTTCGCCCTAATAAGAAGTAAATACTTTCCTTTGATAATAATATCATTTTATACCGTTTTATAATCATAATATTACCATAAAACCCATAAAAATAATATAAAATACATAAATGTGACTTGGAACATCGTTGTACCTTTCACTCTTATAAATGGAATAGCCGTACAATCGACTTCTATATATGTTACTCTTAAAAATTGAAAATCCATATGACAAACTTCAATACCCAATGCATTGGAGGGATGTCATTGACCCACCCATATTTGGTTTATACTGGAACCACCCATGATTAGTTCATTATGGAACCACCTATAAAATTTCAAAGTACAATTATATAATTATAACATGTAAAATAATGAAATTTTCAACATTTCACTCATAAAATATCATTTTCAAAAACAAGAGATCATTTCATGTTATTGGAATAATCAATCCATTATACATCTCCATTTTGAATAGAAAATCCTCAAAAATAAAAATAATGTTTTCAAATAAGAAAACATGAAGTATTTTAATGGAATCCAAAAAATAAAATAAATCCAATGATGGAGGGGAAAAAATTATCACCATGTATTTTAAGAATAAAAAATTCCTTTTTTTCATTTGTAAAAATGTTTCGTATAAATCATGTAAAATTATTAATTTTTGAAAATATTTAAATAAATTATAAAATTACATAAAATATCCTTGATATTCCTTTTATATGTATATAAATAAATATATATAATAATATGATGAATATTGACATGACAAAAGTATTAAATTTTTATACATTCAAAGCATCCCATACCACTATGAACATTTAAATCATAATACCCGTGAAAGAATAAAAATCAATAAAACATTATGTAATGTGATAATTGATAAAATAATGATATAAAATGTGAAAGGTGTTTTATATACACATTATAAAAGAGTAAAAGTTCATATAATCAAGAAATACTTCAATAAAAGGAGATTTAGACAGGATCCATTACCTTGAGTCTGACATGTTATGTGTGTCCTAATTTTCTTGAATTATAAAATTATATTAATTATAAATTTTTTTGAAAAACTTTTTCAAGTTTATCACCAATTTTATTTCACTTGTTACAATGTTTTATACACCAACTTAAACAATTAATTTTATGTTGGGTGTTCTGACCATATTCAGTATATGTGTCAACACAACTTCGGTAGGTCAGCTATAGTCAAAGGGGATATTATAAGAACATATATAGAATAATAATCAATACCTAGTTATCATATATATACATCAATTACACTTTTAAAACCAATCTTGAATTATGGTTATGAAAAATGAACCAATGTTACAATCATGGAGACGGTAGGCCGTATATACGCATGAGTAATGTTATTATTTTTCAATGATCGTTATGGAAAGAAAGTAAGTAAAAATTTATCTTTATAGAATAATAATTATATAATATTTACCATATTATTTAAAAACAAATAATTATATATATATTTCTGTTAATGTAAAAGAAATCACATTCTTTCGAGGAGATAGTAGTCCACATGTCCACCAATGATGTTATCACTTTTTCAGTGTGTGGAATAGTGTTAAAAAATGATGTGTTATATTTGTATAAATTTAATTATTTCAGTAGTATCATATAAAATTTATTTATATCTCATATATTTAATTAAACCCATCCTTAATATGTTTTATGTATTGTGTGAACGTATCACATCGCATTGAGGAGGCGGTAGTGCACACTTCTACAAAGGATGTTATCGTATTTATAAAAATGAAATGTATAAAGTTATGTATTATAAAATAATTACATAAGAATAAATAAATTATAAATATCATATATACATTGTTTTTCTATCATTATTCCCAACCATTAAAATTGGTAAAGGAAAAATGAACAACACTATTTCTTGAGGGGGTAGTTCATCTTACACCGGAACAGTATGTTCTTTAACCATTAGAAGGATGTGTGTGTAAGTGCAGGTATAAATATTATCGTAAAAATTATAGTATATGTTTTGTATATATATGTTATTATTTATTAATAGAATTGTAATATTTTAGAGATTGGATAACGAAAATAAAATAAAAGAGCTTGATGAAGGGTGTTACCTCTTATTCATGTAAATCCTTTGGGTTTCACCAAATGGACTCCTTGGATGGATTCCTACCTAATGTGATGCTTCTAGGATGATAGGAGGGATTTCATGGATCTATTTTTTAGATCATGGTTGATCCAAAGTGTCTTGAGAGGTTTTAAGAACTCAAGTTTTTAGAATGGGTCAAAATTCCAACCCTGTTTGAAATTTTGACTTGTTTCTGAGAAAACTGGGAAAATCATAGAAGTTATAGAAATTTACAAGCTATGAACCTTGTAATATAAAGTACACGCCATGTATGGGTTAAGCGTGTAGCGGTCGTGTTCTCGCCAAGTACATGTCGTGTGATGGCTGTGTAGGAATTTTCTACTACACGATGTGTAGTATTGCTCAACACGTCGTGTATCCACCTTTCTACGTACTGGCTGAGTTCAATCCATGTATCGACTCGTGTGGAATGTCCATGATGTGTGTTTACCTCCGTTTATGTTGGAGTACGGACAAGGAAACTACAAGGAATGTAGTCCTTTATACACACCACGTATTTTTATTTTTATTCACTTAAATAAAATACAATCGCATCTTATTTTAGAAAATATTTTCTTATTTCCCATATTCCAAACAGTCCCATTAAGAAATCCTAAACTACATTCCTTGCCGTAGATTCTTTATATGATGTCTTTTATTTAATCTGTCGATGGATACATGATCTAATCAACAAGGATAAACTCGCTCACCCTCATTCATTCCTATTTCTTTTCCCCACACGTTCCAGATTCCATCAAAGCAAAATGGCAAGGATTTGATGAAAATGTAGATCTGCAAAGATTGTCTTTGAATTGGAGCTTGATATCGGACATGCCTATTTCTTTTAGTCTCAAGTAGGTGGTGCATACCTCTTTTTGTGTTTTCGTATACTTTTGGGTGGTGCGACCTTTGGAAAGTTTTCGGGTATTTGAGAGTGTACCTATTTTACATATTATTGCCTATTTAATGGTTTATTTCTCCTATGGGATACCCTTAGGTATACCATGTTACCTATTTTTCTTTAGTGGGGTTGGGGAGTGGCCGTTTCTCATTGGGGAATTTTGGATGGGGGAAACCAAAATGGTTATAATTGATTAGTATTATTTTAAACTCTTAAGTTTAGTTTATTAAACGTTGATATTAATTGATAAAGGCTTTAAAAACCTCATTAATGTTATGGGACAACACTTTGTTAGTGCATTTCAACTGTTTACTTTGTATTTCCTGTATAAGATTCATTCTTTTTATTTTTTATATAATTCCTAAATTTCATATGTTGTAACCCTTGAGGTTTTGTAGGGTGTAGCCTATATATTATTGAGTGGTGTTGATCACTGGTTGGGCTTGGCCTGGGTTACATTGGGTCATCCTGGCCACATGATTGGGTGTCATGGATGTCGGCTTTAGGTAGGGAGACTGTCAGGTTTGGCATGGCCAGGGTTACTTGGATGGAGAGGTCATCGGACGTGAGCAGCATGGTCGTAGGGATACGAGGTTTTAAAGGTGTTGTGGTTTGGGAACTATTTTGGTGATTACTGCTCACCTGGAACTTTGAGAATTGTGCATAGAGAGAGAATCCTTGATGTGGTGGTTTTGACCACTCGTGTGGGTAGAGGCCCCT
The DNA here is from genome assembly GCA_963277665.1 of Viscum album. NCBI lineage: Eukaryota > Viridiplantae > Streptophyta > Magnoliopsida > Santalales > Viscaceae > Viscum > Viscum album. The sequence goes on from OY728143.1 coordinate 1,323,379,306, forward strand.
GTTAGTTATGGTTTAGGTACTATTGGTTTGGGGTTTCTTGCCGTAGGAAGCCATGTGGATGGTAATGAGCATTCATGGGATAGCATTGAGACTATCAGGATGGTGGAAGAGGATCGACGTTATTTAAGGGAAGACATCACTATCCCTCCTGTTACCTTATTTGATGGGAGACATTATTGCCCCACTTATAAAAATATTTGAGGGAAGAAATCATTGTCCCTCTAGATACTTATTTGAGGATAGTTATCGTTTTTCCTCCGAGTCCCTGCTTCTTAGGAATGCCTTCTAGATGTCAGTACTTGAGACACGTGGTGTCATGGAGGAACATGGTGCCGGGGTACATGACAGAGATTCTGGCGTTGGCCAAGAAGGTGACACTCTATGGTGGTTATTGAGCACCAGTGGAGTTTTTGGTATTTGTGTATTGTACTTTTTACTGGGTTCTTTATAATTTTATACCTTCTTTAACAGTTATATTAGCTACACACTATTGGGTGGTATCCTACTGAGATTCATCTCACACCCTGTACAGGAACTCTAGGACGCGTGTAGACTTTATGGATTTACATGTAGAAAATAGGTCATCCTGAAGAGCTGGGCTGCATTAGCTATTGCTTGGATATGGTATCAAGGTTGAGGTCTTTCCAAGCTGGTGTTTACTATTTTTTGCTTTCTTTCTTGTATTAGTACGCTTACTTGTTTTTTAGCTACTATTAGTTACCCATTGGCGCCACATTTTATATATTGACTTTCTATAAATGCATGATTCATTTGTTTAGTAGTTACATGTGGTGTTCTTCCTGTTGTTATGTTTACTTCCGCTACTGTTGATTATATACATTGCTTCTGCTGTTTATCAATTTATTTCTAAAAAGTGTGTTTCCGCTCTGTGGGTTTGGTTCGATTATACCGAGTCATTTATTGCCACTGCATGTTCTATATTATTTCTAGGACCAGAACCATTGCAATCCTCCAAGAGGGTTTATCCTGTCCACTATACCAATCAGACCCTCACTGCTAGTCGGTATCCTTTGGTGTTCGGGGAGGTGCACCTATGGTAGTAACACCCAACCTGTTTAACACTGTCCAGGTGGCTCTTCGTGTCTGGGTCATTAGAAAGTGGCATCAGAGGAGTTATTGATAGGGTTTTAGTAGCAGTGTCTTTCTGGCTACTAATGAGTCTGAGACTTCTCTTTTTTATTTCTGCTGGTTTTACTATTTGGGATATGGTAAACTACAAACTGTTTGTTACTAGAACTGGGTTTCTAGCTTGTGCATGGGTGACTGCAATCCTAGGTACAAGTGATGGGCCACATTTCCTTGGGTTGGAATTGCTATTTTTCTTTTTATTATGTTTATAGTTTATAAAATTTCCACCTCTATAGCCAATTTGGTGTGTGATGTTATTGATTTTGATATGTGACCCTTGACCCAGTGCGATAAGATAGATTTAGACCATAGCCAGTATGGAATGGCTGTTTTTTTGGATTATGATAGGGACATTTTTAAGGTATTTTAATACCATAATTTCCTGTATTCTTTGTGAAGTGATAATTCCATGTGAATAATATCAAATTTCCTTGCTTTGTATGATTTGAAATGTGAATAGGTGAAATTCCTAATATAAATGATTGTTTATTGAGTTTTTTTATTCAATGCATTATATATTTGTAGAATTGCATGTGGAAGAGTATTTGGGTCAGGCTCTTATACGAGAAGGCTGGTACTGTGGTTGAGGTGATTTAGATAACTAGGATTGGATGACTCGATCATTGGTTTGCGGCAATGCTAGTTGTCGGGACGGGCATGGATCGTGGTACTTTTGATTTTTTGCTCTGTTGAGGGCAGGTAAAGAGGCCATTAGGTTGGGATGTCATGGGCATGGGTTGTGATTGGGGAGAGTATGGGTAGTTGTTTTATGCTTCCTCTTTACTATTTTCCTTATATGCGTTTAGTATATATTTATATATATATATATATATATATATATGGTTTCTATGGCCATTTATTGTATCCAGCGGGTTCCTTCTAGTAGACTCAGATGCAGTGTCAAGCGGGAGATGGTATAGTGTCGTATGAGCACGGTCCAGTTCAAGATCTTGGGTAGGAAGAGTATGACCTATAAGTGTAGGCTCATGGATAGGAATAGGTCTAGGATATAGTGCAGGTAATACAATAGCTAGGTTTTGCTGCATTCAGACAATGGCTCAATGAGTAACTTCGATCAATCCTGGTATGTGTCTTTCGTGGGATTGACGGAGGTTCATAGGGTACAGATCCATCTATGAAATATCTAACACAGGAATTCCAGTTGTAATTGATGCATGTTTTTTAGGGTGAGGGTGGTTCACAGGAAACTATGAACTGGATATAGAGCATATAGATGATCTTCGAGCAGCTCGAGATGCCTACAGGGTGGAGGGTCAAGCTGGAGACATACATGATATGAGGACCGGCAAAGCGCAGGTGGTATGTGCCTGTTCAGGCTCGCAGGCACAAGGGACTAGCATGGAATGACATCGACGATAGATTTTTTGAGAACTTTTACCTAGAGACACTGAGGGCAGAGAGAGATCTAGAGTTCTTGAGCCTTCAGTAGTGAGACATGTCCGTCATGGACTACATAACTACTTTCACTGAGTTTTCTCACTTTTCACCAGGTATGGTAAGTGATGACTCGGCAAAGGTGAGACGCTTCATGTATGGATTATGACACACCATTTAGATCCTGGTAAATGTATTCAGGCTAGGTTTGTTCTTAGAGGCGGTAAATCCAGTGCTCATAGCGGAGGGAAACAAGAGGGATATGCCCCAAGTTAGCCAGACAGAAGCTCCAGTTGATGGTTCGGACAGCAGGAAGCAAGGATGGGATGAGTTTCTACGGGTATTATGGCCATGAACTCTACTAGTCCACCTCATAGCATATCATCAGTGTTTTTCTTTCAGTGTGGACAACCAGGACATGTTTTGAGTCATTGTGATAGGCCTCCAAAGGAGTGTATGGAATATGGATAGGTTGGGCATCTGGAGAGGTTCTGCAGGCAGCCTTCTCAAACAGTTGGTAGGTTGGGACCAGGACAGACTATGGCATCTGGATTTGGTTAAGGTTCAGTATTAGGAGAGGGCAACTGAGTTTTAGCTACATATAGAGAACGTGACATAGACAGAGAGACCCAACTGAGGGGTCAGTGGTCGGTGACTAGAGCCGCACCATAGAGAGGTAAGGCATCAGGAAGCCATACTTCAGGCCAGGTGCACACCATTGAGCTTCCAGGGGTTGAGTAGGATGGAGATCTGATGACTGTTAGAGGTACACTACAAGTGTGGACATGATTTTTCTGGTTTTTATTTCAGCATCACATCTTGGGGCATGTCCACTCAGAGTGCACGAGGTGCACAAGATTTATGTGGATTGACAATATGCTGATTTGTGGGATTGGCGCCATATCGAGTGTGTGATATATATATATACATATATATATGAGATTCTTAGCATCGGGGGGATTGAGGATGCTGGTTACATGAGGTGTCGTGGACATCGGGGCATCAGAAGATGCAGGTTACTTGAGGTGTCATAGGGAATTAGGGAATCGAGGATGCGGGTTACTTGAGGTTCTAGGCAACAGGTTCGTTTTTAGAATCCATGGGATGAAGGACCTCGTGGAGGCAGACACTAGTGCAGTGCGGGATATGTTTGGATGTCTTAAATGAAGCAGGGGCACCAAGGAGGTGTAGGGGTGACGATGTGTCACGAGTGGACCATGAGTCCCGAAATTGTTTAGTGAACACATTCTTTGTTTAGTTTTGTAGATTTGAGTCCGAGTTAGGAAATATAACGACCCATACTTTACATAAATTGTTATTTCTTAAAAATTTAAGCACACTTATTACATGATATAACAGAACCATGAAAGGACCGTATAGGTATAGTGTCTTTAGATACTGGGAAACATAAACAACTAGTTCATAAATCATCTACACTGTCTCCCTTTTATTTTATCATATACAGAGTCTCTTTTGGAATATCTTACTTAATATCCTTCTTCCTAGCCTGGGGAAAAGAAAACATAAAAAAGGGTGAACTCTAATGCTCAGTAAGGGTAAAAAAAAGAAATATCAATCACATCACATTCATAAGAACATACCATTTTGGAAATCTTAACCTACAAAAGAGATCTTAATTTCATAACATGTTAAAAATCATATTAGTGAAATAAATTCCAAATAATCATAGCATGAAACGTTATGGAATACACACATAATCATATATAATCATTTCTTTTTAGTCAAGACTCATTTCCAAGACTATCTTAGCAGACAAAGTCCATTTCTGAACCGAGTTCACTCCTCATTTCAGTCCTGTATCACTGAACAGGATTAACCTTCCGTTCCAGCCATGTCTATCTCATGAGATATAAATCTTTACCCAATGCATTGGAGGAAGATATATGTCCCACCTATCTCATAATGATACCAATCTTATGTGTGCCACAAGATCATATATCATACATCATAGCATAACCCATGTAATAAAAATGGGATTCTTAAACATCATGTCATCATAACATGATCCATATAAGATAAAAGTGCATCATAAAAATAATTCCATCATAACAGAATAAAATCAATGTAAAAATAGGGATAGAAATAGAACCCTATATTATCTTAGATGGAAAATAATTTTAATAAAACACTTGAACTTCATTCTTAAGGAAAATATCCTTTCTACTTCAAAAATAATTTTCCTTTCTTAACATGTCATACAATTTTAAACTAAAATAAGTTGATGAAAAATAAACATGAAAACTTGTAAATTAATCTTCATGGAAATAATGTTCTAAAAATCCATTCATGCCGTATAAGTTATAGAAAAACGTTTTTCTCGTACTTTGGACAAAAAAGTAAAAAAAATACATTTTACTAAAAACGAAAAAAGATTCCTTTCATATCTTTTACTAAAAACTCACCAATGGATAAAATTGGATTTAATAAATTGTATAAGGATAGAAATAATATTACATATAGAGGGAACATGGATGTGGATGATAAATATTCCCCTGTAAACTCTGAAGTATAAATAATCTCGGATAAAAATGAGATTGTGATATTTTACCTTACCTTAGGACTGATTTGCTTCGTATGTGTCTGAACCTCATGTATAATGATTTAAATAATGTTATTGACTTATTCTAGAATTGTAATCATTTTTATGATATCATATATGGTCATATTCTTAGCTTGTTATTAGTAATATTTCATTGCTACTTGTTATTCGGGTGTTTATTGCTTTTTGTTCTTATGTGTGTTTTGTTGAATAAATTATTATTCTTCTTTTTAGGTTATAGATATCTCATTTACAGAATTGTATTAGTGTAATATATATCATATTTATTCATTAAATTCATTGATATAATCATTATGCATTTAATATCATGTAGAACGAGTCACATCACATCGTGGAGACCGTAGGCCGTACGTACGCACGAGCGATGATATCGTTCAAATGGCCATGGAATTGTATTGAAGTATATGTATAATATTTCAGAATAAATATCACTTTAAAATAATCATATATAGTTATTCTTTATACCACTATACCCATCCAAGTAAGGCGGTGGTGGAAAACATCTTACACCACAGTGTGGAGACGGTATTCCGTACATACGCACGTGCGGTGATTTCATTTTCCGTAGGATGGATAGAAGGTGAAATAGGATTGTTTCATACATATAATAACATATCAGTATATGAGTGATACTGACGTTATTAATTCATAATGAAACAACTAAAGAAGAAGAAGTATAAGAATAAATAAAGTTGAAAGAATCGGTAACGGACATTACCTCTTCTTTGAAGCGCCTCTTCCTAACCTCCTCTTAAGGCACTAATGATGATCTTTGAAGAAGACCAGGGAATCTAGGATGTTTCTAGGGAATTTGATAAGGGAAATGGGAAGGTTTTTTCCAAGCTTGAAAGCTCAAAGTTGTGTAAAGAGGAGAGGGAGGAGGTGCCCTTTTATACGGGAGGAGAGGGGCACTTTAGGAAAAATTTAAAATATTATTTTTATAATAAAGTCATATTCGGTTTTTAATAGATCCAAATTGATTTATTTAAAATCAAAGGTGGGGATGGGTCTAAATCCTCTCATCCAATAGATTTTAGACAAGTTTAGGTTACTATTTTAAACTTATCATTTAGATTTAACTCTAAGTTAAATAATTTAACATTTACCATGTCTTCTTGTTTTCGTACATTATATAGTTCATAAACATACTATAACAAGTCAAACGAACTCCAAGTGGTTCATTATTAATATATATAACCTTATATAAGTCATTTGGAAGAACCATATATTTTTAGGAATAAAATAACAATTAATAATATAATATTTGTTTTAAAAACTATTTTCTTTCAATTTTGACACTATTTGGTAATTGATTTTTTGTGAAAGTCATAACAACATTATTATTTTGAAAAACGTTAATTAAATCAATACTAATATGTCATATTAACCTATAAAATTAGTTTACTTAATAAAAAGTCTCCAATTACATTTATTTCGGTATTTATAATATCAATTATGTTAATATTTTCTTAATAAGGTAATTACTGCATCATCATTGTGTCTAAAATAAATTAAATTATTTAAATTATAAAAATTATAAATAAAATTTCATTATTTAGGAAAACGTTTTATCTTTATAATTAATACTTATAGTCCAATTTATCTTATTTATAACCCTATATTAAAAATATTTTAGTTATTAAACTTTGATTTTCACTATTTTAACTCTTCTTTAAATAAAATAATATTAAATGTCCTAATCTAATAAAATTGGATATAAATGGTCATAGTTTATTAATAAGGTTGTTTTTGGTCGAATTAAACTAATCCAATTGAATTAGGGCTTGTGTTAGGGTAATAATAATGTCATTTTTACCCTTAATTACCCTATTTACTTTTAACCGTTGTAAATAAAAGTAAAAACATACTATTCACCAAAAATTACTTTTATCTTATTGAACCAAATTTTCCTCTTTGATATTAACTGTGTCTCTTGGATTTTTGAAATTCCACTCACAGAAGTAGTAAAAATATGTTTTATATAAATTTTCAAACTCTCCTCGGAGGTGGGTAAAAGAGGGTGAAAAGTTCAATAAATTTTTATATATAAAAAATTATTATAAAATGAACCCAATGAATGAAATTAATCTTATATAGGTATTATTTATCTATTTTGACATAAAATAAATTTAAATAAAATAAGTAATTAGTTAAATAAAAAGTTGGTTTTTAAATAGTAACCATGTGTTTTCACTTTTCATCAAAAATTGAATTTTTTCAGAAAAATACCAAAAATTCACCCTAGGATAATTTCGATATTCCAAATCCAAAAATGAAGTCAATTTTGAAAGATAAAATTTATAAAATTTTAAAAAGTGGGTATTTCTATTCATAACGGCTAGTTTTAATAAAATTTTAATAGCATATCGTTGTTTAGTGAAACTCGGTATTGCGTACAACGCAAGCTATCAAGGAAGGTTCTGATTGCGTATAAAGCAAGACAAGATAGTGTTGTGTGTAGTGAAAGATTCCTATAATGATGTATATAACATAAAAACAAAATATTTCTCATCAAAATATTGGGTGTCACATTCTACCCCCCTTAAAATGAATTTCTCCCTCAAATTTCGTCACTTTGTAAAAAACAGATGAGGATACCTCTCCCTCATAATATCCTCAAGGTCCCATGTAGATTATTCTAATTGGTGGTTCCTCTATAAAACTTTCACCAAGCTAGGGGTCTTGTTCCATAGAATATTTTTTCTAAAATCTAGATCTCTATCGACTGTTCTTCATAAGAAAGATCTTGCACCAGCGGTACAACTTCTGAGCTGAGTACATGTGAAGGATCAGGTATGTACTTTCTCAGGAGAGATACATGGAACACATCGTGAACTTGAAAGAGATTTTGTAGAAGTTCCAATCATTAAGCTACCTTTCCAACATGATCCATTATTTCAAAAGAAATGATATACCTAGGGCTAAACTTTCCCTTTTTTCCAAATCTCATTACTCTCTTCCAAGGAGATATTCGTAAGAACACTTTATCACCCACTTAAAACTCTAGGTCTTTTCTTCAATTATCAGTATAACATTTTTTTCGAAACTGATATGCTCTTATGTGTTTTTGAATATATCGGACCTTTTCTTCCATCTCATCAACAAGATAAGGTCCTAATATCTTTCTTTCCCCAAATTCATCCCAGCAAGTTGGTGTTCGGAATTTCTTTCCCCAGAGAGCTTCATAAAGAGCCATCTGAATAATGGAGTGAAAGCTATTATTATAAAAAAAATCCCACCAAAGGTATGTATAGATCCTAACCGCCTTTAAAATCCATAGAGCAAGCTCTGAACATACCTTCTAGAGTTTGAATTGTCCTCTCAGAATGACCGTCAATCTGAGGATGATAACCAGTGTTGAAACTCAACCCTGCATCCATATTATGCTGAAGACTTTGCCAAAACATTGAGGTAAACCTTGGATCCCGATCAGATATAATGGAAAGTGGTACTCCATGAAATCTTACCACTTCCTTTACATATATCCTGGCAAGATGATCTAGATAGAAATCTTCACTAATAGCAATGAAGTGTGCCGACTTTGTAAGATGATCAACTATGACCCAGATAGAATTATTGAATTTGGATGTTTTAGGAAGTCCAGTGACAAAGTCTATAGTGATGTTTTCACATTTCCATTCTGGTATGGTTAATGGTTGTAACATCCCCTTAGACTTATGTCTCTCAGATTTAACTTGATGACAAACCATGCATCGAGAGACATATTTAGCAATATCCGTTTTCATTCCATACCACCAGAAGTACTCTTTCCGGTCCCTATACACCTTCGTGCTTCGAGGATGAATAGAGAATTAAGAACTATGAACTTCATACAATATTTCATTCTTTAACTCTGGGATGGGAGGAACATGAACTCGATTCCTGAACCTTATTATTTCATCACAATCAATGTGAAATTCAGGAATATTTCTCACCTTCTTTCGTAACTCTACATCTTCTTTCTATGCCTCTTTAATATTCACATGTATAGATGGTTGGACATTCATTTAAGAAAGATATGATTTTTCCCATTACCTTATAATTCCAAGATCCATCCTTCGTAAATCCATAAATATTGGATCTTTTGTGATCCTTATCATGGATAATCTAGCATGGTCTTGTCGACTGAATGCATCTTCCACCTTGTTTTCTTTCCCAGGGAGATAATGAATTGAGTAGTCATAATCCTTAATCTTCTCCAACCATCTTCTTTAGCGCATATTCAGATCCTTTTGTGTGAAAATATACTTTAAACTTTTATGATCAATATAAATATCACACCTTTCACCATAAAGATAATGCCTCTATATTTTTAATACAATGATTACCACAGATAACTCCAAATCATGAGTTAGGGAATTTTTCTCATGGATTTTCAACTATCGTGAGGCATAAGATGTCACCATATAATTTTGCATGAGAACACACCACAGTCCCTTCTTGGATGCATCACTATTGGTCACAAAAATTTCTCTACTACAAGGTAGTGTGAGCACAGCTGCACTGGATAACCATCTTTTTAACTCCTTGAAATTCTCTTCACAATCCTCCATCCAAACGAACTTAACTCCTTTTCGAGTCAACTTGGTGAGTGGATTAGATAATCGTGAATAATATTTCACAAAAAAGTCAATTATATCCACCAAAACCAAGAAAACTTCACATCTCAGTTACTGTTGTTGGTCTCGACCATCTTTTGATAACCTCTATTTTTTTTGGATCCATAGATATCCCCTCTTTTGAGATTATGTGACCAAAAAATGAAACTTTTTGAATCCAAAATACACACTTGGTAAATTTGGAATAATGATTCTCCTTTCTCAGGGTATTCAATACAATTCTCAAGTGATCTTTATGTTCTTCCATGCTCTTTGAATAAACAAAAATATCGTCTATAAAGACTACCACAAACTGATCAAGATAGTCTCTAAAGACTCTATTTATTAGATACATGAAGATTGCAAGGGCATTAGTAAGACCAAATGGCATCACTATAAATTCATAGTGTCCATACCTTGTATGGAAATCCATCTTTGGTATATCCTCCATTTTGACCCCTAATTGATGATACCCTGAATGAAGATCAATCTTGGAAAAGTATTGAGCTCCGTGCAGTTAGTCAAATAAGTCATCAATGCGTGGGAGATGATATTTGTTCTAGATAGTGATCTTGTTATGTTCTCGATAATCAATAAAGAGTCTCATTAATCCATGTTTCTTTTTAACAAACAGAACAGGTGCTCCCCAAGGTGATGTATGAGGGTGTACAAATCCCTTATCAAGATTCTCTTGGATTTGCTTCTTCAATTCCTGCAACTCAGTTGGGGCCATTCTATAAGGTGTCTTTGAAATAGGTAAAGTACCAAGTACGAGGTCTATTGAAAACTAAACTTTACAATTTTGTGGTAGACTAGGAAATTCCACTGGAAATACATCATAATTCTCCCGTACAATGGGAAAATTCTTAATCGTGAGTTTCTCTCCAACCATTTGAGATAAATAACCTTCATTTAGTGGAATCAAGACCCATAGGATGTATGAAATTTCCACTGGAAGGTTATGTTCATCCTTGCATCGATAGATGATCATACATTGATCTGGAATATGAAATGTGACTTCCCTTATTTGGCAATTTATATGAGCTCCATATAAAGAAATCTAGTCCATGCCAAGAATCACATCAAATTCCACTATAGTAAGGATCACAAGATATTCATAAAGCAAATTCCCAAAAACTTCAATCGGAGAAGAATTGTAAACTTTTGATGCGACTGTTCTGCCCTTAAGAGTTGTCACAACTGACTCAATATCTATCTGCTGAGGAAATATGATGATACCCTAAGAAAATTTTTCCGAAATAAAATAGTGGGTGGATCCAGAATCAAATAAAACATTTGCTACTTTAGATTGGATGGTAAGTGTACCTTTCACCACTTCGTTATCATACTCCACATCAATGAGAGAAATTGCATGTGACTTTACTTTGTCTTTAGACATAAGAGTTTGTTGACGTAAATCATCATAAAAAACCCTTGGATTAGGGCATTGATTAGCACAATGACCCATTTTCATGCAGTTGTAACATTTAATTGTATGAGGTGCACTCTGTGTAGCCTTTTATTTGTTCGCATCACTAGACATCTTCTTCCCATCATTGTGGAATTCGAATGCCTGATGACCTTCCTTTCCACATTTGAAACATTTACTTGTCCCATTAGGACAACTCCCTCCATATTTATTTCCACACTTTGAGCATAAGGGAATAATGATCTTATTTTTTGTGTGCTCTTTAGATTTCCCTTTGAATTCCATTTTCCTCTTCTTATCAAACCCATATGACTGATGGGTTACTCCAATCTCCATATCAACCTTGAGAGAACATCGAATGATTTCCTCATAGCTATTGAAGTCCCTTATGGATAACGCCCTTCGAAGACTTGGTTTTAATCCACTAAAGAATCGATTGATCTTACTCTCTAGTTGGATAATAATCCTAGAAGCGTACAATGAAAGTCTTGTAAAATTTTCTTCGTAGGTACCAACAGATTCATCATACTTTTTCTTTAGTTCAAGAACCTCCTTCTCTATCCTTGTTCGAAGAATACGAGGGAAGTACTTATTGAAATATAACTTCTTGAACTCATCTCATTCCATGGATTCAGTTTCATCCCTCTGCCTCATATTCTTGATAAGATTCCACCATTGATCAGCTTCACCATCTAAATGATATACTGCTAAGATGACTTTATCATGTTTAGAACATTGAAGAACTAAAAATATCTTTTCAGTGGTACTGATCCATTGTATAGACACTAATGGATTAGTAGACCCATTGAATGAAGGTGGACGCCGGCTCATGAAGGATTCAACATAATGTTGCTCCTTCCTTTTCTCATTTGGAATTCCAGCATGATTCATATCTTGAGAAAGTTGTCTGAGCATGACTACACGATTTTTCATTCCAGCTCCCATAACATTTGGTTGCTCAGGGGGACAATCATTTCATTTCCCTTCGCATTCCACATTCACACGGTTCCTTCGCGTTCTAGCCATTGACTAAAAAAAGAAGAATAGTGTGAGAAACAGTCATTATAATATGAAAACCACATAATCAAGAATAAAATTTCACACTTTTAGTTTTATCATAGGTTGTTCATGGCCATTTTTAAAAACTAAGATTGTGTTCTATTATTAGACTTATCCTTAGGGTTCTTACTAAGGCTTTCACATCCTAGTTTCCAAAGTTTGACTATACCTTTCCTCTAATACAAACTATAACAAAACATACTTTACATACATTTTTATTGCTTCAAAATTTAAGCACACTTATTACAACATATAACAAAACATTGAAAGGACCGCATAGGTATAGTGTCTTTAGAAACTGGGAAACATAAACAAATTGTTCGTAAATCATCTACAATGTCTCCCTTTTATTTTATAATATATAGAGTCCCTTTTGGAATATCTTACTTAATACCCTTATTCCTGACCTAAGGAAAAGAAAACATAAAAAAGGGTGATCTCTAATGCTCATTAAGGGTAAACAAAAGAAATATCAATCACATCATATTCATAAGAAGATAACATTTTGGAAATCTTAACCTGCAAAAGAGATGATAATTTCATAACATGGGATAAATCATAGTAGTGAAGTGTAATCCCAATAATCATAACATGAATCTTTATGTCATACACACATAATTATAGAGAATCTTTTTTTAGTAGTCAAGACTCATTTCCAAGACTATCTTAGCGGACAAATTCTATTTCTGAATCGAGTTAACTCCTCGTTTAAGTCATGTATCACTAAACCGAATTAACTTGTCGTTCCAGCCATGTTTATCTAATGAGATATAAATATTTACCCAATGAATTGGAGGGAGATATAGGTCCCACCCATCTTATAATAATACCATTCTTATGTGTTCCACAAGATCATAAATCATACATCATAGCATAATCCATGTAATAAAAATGGGATTCTTAAACATCATGACATCATAACATAATACATATAAGATAAAATTAAATCATTAAAATATTTACATAATAACATAATAAAATCAATTTAAAAATATGGATAGAAATAGAACCCTATATTATCATAGATGGGAAATAATTTTGATAAAACACTTGAACTTCATTCTTGAGGAATATATCATTTCTACATCAAAAATATTTTTCATTTCTTAACATGTGATACAATTTTAAACTAAAATAAGTTGATTACAAATAAACATGAAAACTTGTAAATAATTCTTCAGGGAAATAATGTTCTAAAAATCCATTCATGTCGGATAAGTTAAATAAAAACATTCTTCTCATACTTTGGCCAAAAATGTCAAAAAAGTACCTTGTACTAAAAATGACAAAAGATTCCTTTAATATATTTTACTAAAAACTCACCAATGGGTAAAATTGTATTTAAAAAATTGTAGGAGGATAAAATTATATTACATATTGAGGTAACATGAATGTTGATGATAAATATTCCCCAGAAAATTCTGAAGTATAAACAATATCGGATAAAAATGAGATTGATAGATTTTCCCTTACCTTATGTTTGATTTGCTTCGTATGTGTCTGAACAAAATATATAATGATTTAAATAATGTTATTTACTTATTCCATAATCTTACTCATTTTTATGATATCATGTATGTTCATATTCTTAGCTTCTTATTAGTAATATTTTAGTGCTACTTGTTATTCAGGTGTTTATTGCATTTTGTTCTTATGCATGTTTTGTCGAATAAATTATTATTATTATTTTTATTTTATAGATACCTCATTTACATAATGGTATTAGTGTAATATATATAATATTTATTCATTAAATTCATTTATAGAATCATTATGCATTGAAGATCATGTAGAATGAGTCGCATCACATTGGGGAGACAGTAGGCAGTACGTACGCACGAGCGATGATATCATTCCCATGATCGTGAAATTGTATTGAAGTGTATGTATACTATTTAACAATCAATATCACTTTACAATAATAATATATAGTTATTATTTACTCCATTATACCCATCAAAGTATGGTGGTGGTGGAAAACAGATTACACCATGGCGTGGAGACGGTATTCCATACGTACGCACGCACGGTGATTTCATTTTCTGTGGGATGGATAGAAGGTGAAATAAGATTTTTTTCATATCTATAATAACATATCAGTATATTATTGATACTGATGTTGTTACTTCATAATGAAACAACTAAATAAGAATGAGTAGAAGAAGAAATAAAGTTGAAAGAATCGGTAACAGACATTACCTCTTCTTGGAAGCGCCTCTTCTTAACCTCCTCTTAGGGCACTAAAGATGGTCATTGAAGAAGACCAGGACCTCTAGGATGTTTCTAGGGAAGTTGATAAGGGAAATAGGTAGTTTTTGGCCGACCATTAAGGCTTAATGTTGTGTAAAGAGTAGAGGGAGGAGGTGCCCTTTTATAAGGGATGAGAGGGGCAGTTTAGAAAAAACATAAAATATTATTTTATAATAAAGTCATATTTGGTTTTTAATAGCTACAAATTGATTTATTTAGAATCTAAGGTGGGGATGGGTCTAAATACTCTCTTCCAATATATTTTAGACAATTTTAGCTTAGTATTTTAACCTTATCATTTAGATTTAACTCTACGTTAAATAATTTAACTTTTACCGCGTCTTCTTGTTTTCTTACACTATATGGCTAATAAAATTACTATAACAAGACAAACGAACCCCAAGTGGTTCATTATTAATATTATATAACCTTATCTATGTCATTTTTCCAATCCTAATATTTTTAGGAATAAAATAACAATTAACAATATACTATTTTTTTTAAAAACCATTTTATGTCAATTTTGACACTATTTGGTAATTGATTTTTGTGAAAATTATAACAGCATGATTAGTTATAAAATAGATAATTAAATCATTAAAAATATATCATATTAACCTATAAAATTATTTTAATTCATAAAAAGTATGAAATTAAATTTATTTTGGTATTTATAATTTCAATTATGTTAAAATTTCCTTAATAAGGTAATTACTACATCATCATTGTGTCATAAATATATTAAATTATTTAAAGTATAAAAATTATAAATAAAATACCATTATGTAGTAAATATTTTTATCTATATAATTAATATTTATTGTCAAATTTATCTTATTTATAACCCTATATTAAAAATGTTTTAGTTATTGAACTTTGACTTTAACTATTTTAACTCTTCTTTAAATAAAATTATATTAAATGTTCTAATCTAATCCAAGTGGACCTAAATGGTCATATTTTATTATTAAGGTTGTTTTTGGTCTAATTAAACTTATCCAATAGAATTAGGACATGTGTTAGGGTAATAAAAATATCATTTTTACCCTTAATTACCCTATTTACTTTAAACTGTGGTAAATAAAAGTAAATAGTTACTATTCACCAAAAATTATTTTTATCTTATTGAACCACATTTTACTCCTTGTTATTAACCATGTCTCTTGGATTTTCGAAATTCCACTCACCAAATCAGTAAAATTAAGTTTTACGTAAATTTTCAAACTCTCCTAGGAGGTGGGTAAAAGTCGGTGAAAAGTTCAATAAAATTTATATATATATATATATATAATTATTAGAAAATGATTCCATTGAATTACATTGAAATTATATTGGTATTATTTATCAATTTTGACATAAAAAAATTTAAATAAAATAAATAATTATTTAAATAAAAAGTCAGTTTTTAAATAGTAACCCAGTGTTTCCACTATTCATCAAAAATTAAAAGATTTCAGAAAAATACCAAAGACTCACCCTAGGCTAATTTCGATATTTCGAATCCAAAAATGATCTCCATTTTGAAAGATAAAATTTAGAAAATTTCAAAAAGTGGGTATTACTATTCAAAATGGGTAGTTTTAATAATATTTTAATAGCAAATCATTGTTTAGTGAAACTCGATATTGCGTACAAAGAAAGCTATCGAGGAAGGTCATGATTGCGTGTAAATCAATCCAGTCTAGTGTTGTGTGTAGTGAATGATTCTTTTGATGATGTATATAACCTAAAAACAAAATATTCCTCATAAAAATATCGAGTGTTAAATGAAATTCCTAAGGTTGGGAGCCCCTGGAGGAATTCAGCAAGAACCATTAACTCTGGGGTAGTCGGGGATACTTTGATTGGGGTGGTATGTTCAATTCCATATGCAAGTTTCATTTTATAGCTCAAGGAAGAGCTATGTCGAAGTGGGGAGATTATAAGAACACTAGTTTTTAGAACATGTCAAAATTCTGACCCTATTTGAATTTTCACTTGTTTCTGAGAAAACATGGAAAATATAGGATGTTCTAGAAATTTCCTGACTAACCACCAGGTACTATAAAGTATACACTGTGTATGGGTTATGCATGTACCAACTGTGTTCTTGCTGATTACATCTCGTGTGATGACCGTGTAGGAATTTTCTACTACACGGTGTGTAGTTTTGCTCGACACGTCATGTATCCCCCTTTCAACATACCAGCTGAGTTTAATCTCTGTGTAGAACCATGTGGCGTGTCCAAGTAATCTGGCTACCATTTCTTCATTCACTGTATAGAAAATGAATCTACATGCCATGTAGTCATTTATACATGCCATGTATTTTTTTATTCGCTTAAATAAAAGAGAAACCCGTCTTATTTCAGAAAAGATATTCTTCTTCCCCAACATCGGAATAGTCCCATTCCGAAATCCTAAACTATATAACTTGCTCTAGATTCTTCATACGATTTTCATTCTTCAATCCATTGGTGGATGCAGGATCGCATCAGCAAGGCTAAACCCATGCACACTCTTTCGTTTCAATTTTTTTGCCTCACACATTGCTGTTTTAAACCAAACAAAATTGTCAGGATTTGACAGAAATGTAGATATATAAATATTGGATTTGAATTCAGGCTCGATATCAAACATACCAATGTCTATGAGTATCATCTAGGTGGTGCACACCTCTTTTTGTGTTTTATCATACTTTTGGGTGGTGTGACCTTTGGTGCATTTTTGTGTATTTGAGCATGCCCATGTTTTACCTTCTATTGCTTGTTTAATTGTTTATTTGACCAATGGGATGCCCATGGGTATGACCTATTACCTGGTTTTCTTGAGTGGGTTCGGGCGAGAGGTCGTTTCTCATCGGGGTATTTTGGCCGGGGAGTCCAAAATGGTTATAATAGAATTGTATTGTTTTAAACTGTTGAGTTTAGTTTATTAAATATTGATATGAATTGTTAGAGGCTTTAAAGTCCTTAGTGTTGGTATGGGACAACACTTGGTTAGTGAATTTAAACTATTTAGATTTTTTCCCTGTATAAAAGTAATTCTTTTGATTTTATATGTAATTTTTGAATTACATATAATGGAATCCTTACGGTTATGTTGGGAATGGACCAGATATTCTTGAGTGGAGCTGATCGTAGTTTGGGCTTGGCTTGAGTTACATTGGGTGGTCCTGACCACGGGATTGGGTGTAATAGATGTTATCTTAAGGCAGGGTGACTATCAGGTTGGGCATGGCTCAGGTAACTTGGATGGTGAGGCCGTCGGACATGAGCGCCAAGGTCATAGGGACACGAAGTGTCAGAGGTGTTATGGCCTGGGTACTATTTTGGTGATTACCGCTCACATGAAGCATTTAGTAGTGTGCGCATAGAGAGACTCCTTGATTTGGTGGTTTTGACCACTCATGTGGGTAGAGGGCCCAGTTATTTGCGGCTTAGGTACTATTGATTTGGGGGTGATTTTCATAAGAAGCCACGTTGAAGGTGAGGAGCCTTTAAGGGATAACATTGAGGCTATCGGGTTGGGGGAAAGGGGTCTCCATTATTTGAGGGTAGAAATCATTGTCCCTCCTGTTACATTATTTTATGATAGACATCATTGTACATCTAGTTACTTACTTGTGGGAATACATCGTTGTCCCCCCAGATACTTATTTGTGGATAGGTATCATTATTCCTCCGAGTCCCTACTTATTGGGCACACCATCAAAAAGTCGATACTGGAGAAACACAGTGCAAAGGGGGAAGATGGTGTCGAGCTATGTGAAAGAGAATCTTGCATTTTCCAAAGAAATTGAGACTCCATGGTGGATTTTGAGCACTAGTGGACTTTGTGTTATTTGTGTATCGTACTGTTTACTGGTTTTCTTATAATCACATGCCTGCTTAAACACTTTTATTAGGTAAGCATCGTTGGGGGGTATCATACTGAGATTTGTCTTACACCCTGCACAGGCCCTTCAGGACCAATGTAGACATTATGGATTTACGTGCAGGAAAGATGTTAGCCTCAAGAGTTGGACTGCTTTAGCTGTTGGATGGAGGTTGTATGGACCTTTAGGTCTTTCTGAGCTTTAGTTTACTTTGTTTTTCTTTCATTCCTATATTAGTACGCTTACTTGTTTCGTAGAAACTGTTGTTTATCCATTGGATCCACTTTTTATATACTGACATGCTATAGTCACATGCTTGGTTTGTTTAGTTGTTACAAGTGGTGTTCTTCATGTTGTTCTATTTACATCCAATGATGTTGAATATATATATTGGTTCCTTTGTTTATCTATTTACTGATATTGATTGTGCTCCACTCTACGGGTCTGGTTTGAGTCTGCTGATTTGTTTATTTTTATTGCAAATTCTACATTATTACTTGGACTAGTACCATTTTTGTCCTCTGAGAGGGTATATCCTCCCAAATATACCTATCAGACAGTCGCTTCTAGTCAGCAGTGTTTGGTATTTAGGGAGGTGCGCCTAAGGTAGTAACACCCAACCCATTTATCATTGTTTTCATGGTTGATCGGGTCCGGTTCAGTACAGAGGTGTTAAAAAGTGGGAGGGGTGAGTGACTTTTATAGTGGAGGAGGAGTGGCACTCTTGTAAATTTTTTAAAACGGTATTCCTCCCACATTTTCCCATGTCAAGTGGATATGATAGTGATAAAAATTATATCCAATGTATTTTATGGTATAAATATACCACCCAATGGATTTGAAAAAGTGTATAGTCCATTTTTTCCATTAAGATTAATGTTTTGTTCCTCGTTAAGCTAATTTTTATATTAATCATCACAAATAATTTTAATAAATATAACTCAAATTTTTGGTCAAAAACTATGTTGAACATTTTATAAATTATAAATTATTTTGATTTAAAATATTCAATCCCTTTTTCAAAATTCCAATCATGTAAGTGGAATAAATTAATATAAATTTCATATCATAGAAGGTATGTGACAATGTGTTTTTAATGTAAAAAGGATAAAATGTTTGCAATGTTTTTATACAAAATTTCAAACTGAAATTGATTCCAAGTGCATAAATTGGTTTACCTAATATTATAATTATCAAATTATAGTTAAAACCCAATTAAAAAAATTAAGTATAAAAATATTTTGGACTAAAAAGCTGTTCAGAGCTAAAATCCAGTGTTATTCAGTATTCATCAAAATATGAATGTTCTCTGAAAAATACCAAAAATCTAAACAATGTAATTTTTATATTTTTTTAAAAAAATTGAACATTATTTTTTCTTATAAAAATTATAAAATTTACAAAAAATTAAATTTAATATGGTTTTTCTTTTAAATGGTGGAAGAAGTAACATTTAAAAATATATAGATTTTATGCTTTAAATTGGATTTATTCTTATATTAGGCCTATAAAACTTATTGAATGAATTTAAAAACATTTAATAAGATTTTGTAATTATAATATAGTTAGTCCAATTTATTCTTAGTGACACAATGTCTAGGTGATAAATACCACTTAAAATAATAATATTAGAAACATATTAATTTTTTGTATAACTCAGTCTTGCGTGAAACACAAGATTTTAGAGAAAATCATTGTTAAATGTTATGTACTCTATTAGGCATATAATTCATTATATGTTAAAATTACTATTTAATTCCTAAATATTAATAGATATTAAAAGGTATTATTCTATAATTATCTATGATGTTACATGTATATATTAGTTCAAGTTGTCGGCTTCATCCAATAATTTCACCATTTTATTATTTACTGGTAGAATATATTGTCTCTTCCAAGAATTGAAGAAACTACCTTCATAGATTAAATCGTCCAATTTACCAAATTCTATAGCTTTAATATTCATTTGTACATTGATTTCTTCTTTTTAACACATCATTATCTTCTTTAGTAAATATTGTTGGAAATAATGAGGAAGAGTAATGATGTTTCCCCCACCATATAACATCCATACCTAACTTTACTAAATCCATAAATTCTGGTTCATTTTCCATTATTATCATAGATAGGACACCATGATTATTCTTATGCAATGCAACCACCACCTTGTTTTCCTTCCCAAGGTGGTAGTGTGTTGCATAGTCCTAGTCCTTGAGTAGTTTTAGTCATCACATATATCTCATGTTGATTAATTTGCATGTGAATATATAGATAAAAATTTATTTATATATATATATATATCACATATCTCCCTATATTGATGGTGCTTCAATATTTTCCTTGAAATGATTACATATGAATTATCATGATCATGATTTCTATAGTTTTTCCCATTTTTATTCAACTTACTTGATGTATAAGAAACAACTATATTATTATTATTATGGACACACTCTAGTCCATTATTTCATGCATCACTATATTTAAAAAAATACTTCTATTTTATATTATTTGGTCAATAAAGGATTATTGACCAATGTTTTTATTCATTTCCTAAAAGGTTTCTTAATTCTCCTTAGAATAGAAAAATTTGTCTTATTTACATATAAACTCAGTTAACAGATTAGCTAAATGGGGGAAATTTTCCTCAAATCATTGATAGTAACCAACTATGCTAAATAAACTACATATTAAATTTATACACATTTGTGGGTTTCATTGTTTATCCACCTTTTTCTTGGTGTGGTCAATTTTTATTATATATATGTTGAAAATATGGAGAAAAAATAAACCATTTAAATCCAGAATTTATAGTTACACGATTTATCATATATCTAATTTTTCATAGATTTTCATAGACTATATATACGTTCATCAAAATCATCATAGTATATAGAGTTTATCATGATCTCATTAATAAAAAACCAAATTTTATTATGCAGTTAATCCTTGAAAAATATATTCATTACAGCTATAAACTCATATGGTTCAATTTTTATTCCAAGTGGAATTAGTGTGATATAAAAATTCATATAACTAGTGTAAAATAACATCTTTAATATGTCATCCATCAAGAATTTTAATTGACGAAAATAATGAAAATCAATAATTGAGAATTATTAATCCCCATGAAGCTGATCAAATAGGTCATCAATCATTTGTAAATGATACTTGTTGTTGATTTTAATCACATTTATTTATCTATAATCAGTGTGCAGCCTCGTAAGCCCATCTTAAATATTCACCAAATTTATATTTTCTCACAAATGTAAATCAATAGGTTGTATTAATCCCTTATCACACAACTCTTTATTTTTTTATTTAATTTCACCAATTTCAATGGATCCATTTTATATGGATTATTTGGTATGTGTTTTAATAGGGGATTAGGTCAATATAGAACTCAACTTCATGATTATAAGGATATATATGAATTCATTAAGAAAATATATAAATATAATCTCTCAAAATTGAAACATACACTATTCTAAGGATATGTGTTTTATTATTAAAATCATCTTATCCTATATTTTCATTAAGATGATATTTTATAGTTGGTACTAAACATGAATCTGGTAGTAAAGTATCTCTTTTGAAAACAAAATATTCTATTATAGCATCAGATATTATGATTTCATTATCATCATAATAAATTTATAAATTATAATTTGAGAACCAATTCATACCATGAATTTTATCATAGTCAACCATTGGTATAATATCTAGGTTTCCAACTGGAGAAACTCCATGCATTTTAATAAATAAAAAGAAAGACAATTTTATTTCTATAATACTTTAACTATATTTTTTAACTAAAAAATCATTTTTAAAATTTTTAGGGGATGATTCAATGTTCATAGGAAACAAAAATGATATAAATGATTTTTTAGATGTAGAATCAAATAATCAATTATTTAAGTTTTTTTATGATCAAATTATCTTATATGAAATAATTTTTTACCACATTATCCAATGTGGTGATGTCATAATCACATATATACTCTGTTGGCCTCTTCTGGGGATGATTCCTTTGGTACGTGATGAATTAATTTTAATAGTTTATCATCTTCTTGTAATTGAATTATTGTACATTTGTATCTTATCTCTTTCACTTGTACGTATGATAATGATGAACATTATATTAACACCTGAACAAAAATCACAACCCCTTAAAAAGTTCCTTGGTGTGTTTTTTAAAAAAATATTACATGTTATAAATTATACCCCTCTCTTCATATCATTTTACAAATTATTTTCAACATGGAACTAATATTATATCTTATTATCAATTTTACCATTAAACATATATTATTAAGATAACATCTTATTAGTATTAACAGAACGAGTCCATATATCCTCATGTGGGGATGATGTTTGAGACTAATGATAATTGAAGTAATAATTTCCATATGAAATTTATCCATTGTTCATCTAATATTGAATTTGTGGTTTTATAGACTGATGTATCTTGTTACATCATTAAGTGATCCTGCATTGGTATGCCATGATGTGAAGAAACATGTTCCTCTATATAGTAAAGGTGGTTGGTGGTGACTCGAGAAAACTAACCTAATATAGTTTTAATCTTATCCTATGTAATACAAACCTCATTAACTTACTATGGAGTTAATTACCTACATTTATTAAATGTGTTGACATGGTTTTCATTCCCACCTTTAAGAGACATTATGAAATAATGGATTATACATTAGTAGGCTATCCATAGCACTATAAATTATAAATAATACCATATTCTTCCTATGAATTTAATTATTTTAATGTAATAATTAAATATTTATATAAATCATAAAGGTTTGTCATAGGGTTATGTTTCCTAACTATGTTTATCTAAATCTTATTCCAGTAGATTTTAGTATGTTTTCTCTAATAAAAATATTAAAACCTATAATCTAGTATCCTGGAGCGAGTTCATATTTTACAAAATTGTTTTAGAATATATATATAATAATAAATATGATCCCATAGCATATCGATATTATTATGTATATACAAAAATGACCATTATATCAGTTTGAAACATAAATTACCTAAACTAAATACATGAGAAACTAAATATATGAAAAAATTACCAATATTATTTGAAAATGAATATGTCACATATAGTAATCATCATGTTATCCTAGTGAAAAGGAAAATAATATAAAGGGGTAAGCTCATATTCTCTATTAGGTGTAGTATGCAACTGAAGATAACATATCATAATAGAGGAATAAAATAAAATTCAAGAAAAAATGAATGGAATAATTCCATAACAATTAAACAAAAATCATAATATAACCATGGATAACATAATAATAGATAAACATGAGGATAATAAAAACTTACCTGACAGTGTTGGAATTCATAATTCTAAAAATCAAAATAATACCGTAAAGTCATTTTGATAATATATCAAACATAAATTTTTGAGTTTTATATGAGATACATAACATGCGTTTCTCCTAATACCTACTAACTCATCAAGGGGCGTATAATTTCAAGTCACACACACCATATAATAAGCCCAATATATCATTAATATGAATATAATGGGTAAAAAAATACTTATCTTAATGTTCAACAATAAACCTCATATATAAATATGGCTTAGTTATCAATAGGTTTTGTTATATGAATACATATATACAAAATATCAATATCTCCACATTAAATATCATTAAGGACAAGGATGGTCAGGAGCTCTCGTATTGCGCTCCAACAGGCGACTCCAATCCCTAACTCTTTTTGCTGATTCTTGCTGCTTCTGATGGCTGGTTTTGATCCAGAATGGGAGCTTGTTCCCCAGTCGGCTCCTAGTTCTGTGGATACTGTCTCTTCGAACATTGAAGTTGGAAACTTCCAAATCCCACATCGCAATATCCCTGTCTCCTTCTGTGATGCGTTAAAAGACTCTGATCTTAGCAGCGAGAAGGACCCCAGGAAACGTTTATTCAGAAAACTGGATGATGAAGTTTTTATGGTTGATGCTTATCCAGAAGCCTTGAAACAGAGGGAGAAAATGTCCAGGTACTCGGTGCTTGATCGAATTTCCTACAACACAGGTGATAAACCTTGGTCTATCTCTGATTTAAAGAATATGATTTCTCATTGCTGGAGCTCTTCACGCTGGAAGATGGTTCCCTTAGGTAAGGGATACTACCACATTCTCTTTAGTTTACAATCTGAGCTTGAACAGATTTGGAAGATTGGGAATTTACACCTAAAGCCTGGTTTTTTTAGAATCTCAGATTGGGACCCTGATTTTAATCCTTACACTCACAAAAACCATTTGTCTCATGTTTGGGTTAGAATTCATAGGCTGAATTGGTTCTTTTGGCACTCGAAGATTTTAAATGACATTGCCTCTTGCTTAGGATCCCCTATAAAAATCGATCATAGAACCTTGAATGGGGATCTTGGTTTATATGCCAGAGTTATGGTGGAGATTAACTTAGCTAATCCTTTACCATACACCATAGTTTTTAATGCCCCTGAACATAGGGTAGAGCTCAGTATTGAATATGAAAATAAACCCTCCTTCTGTGAAGTATGCAAACTGATTGGCCATAATTTTTCCAGCTGTAGGGTTGCTAGGAAGCAATTGGATCCCTCAAATAAAAATGATTGGCAAGAGGTTAAAAATAATAAAAAAGGGGAAAATATTGCTGTCAAATCTGACCCACCTAAGGTTTATAAGTGGGTCCAGAAATCCAATCCCTCATCACCCTTATAGGGTAGATCTTGGGCTGTTTTGGTTGAGGAAGAGGAGGCCTCTCAATATAAGGATAAGCCCACTGGTTCAAAAGGGTTAGTTGATGAATGTAACAGAGAATGTTCTAACAAGAGAACCACTACCCCTTTTTCTAATGCTGCTAACAATGCTTCTTCCTCTGGTTTTTCATGTCTAAAGGAGAATCTTTGTGGGAATCTGGGGGACTCAGTACCTACCCTCAAGGAGAATGTGGTTGCTTCCAGCATGATTCATACTGACATTGTGATTCCTGCAGACCCAGGTTCCACTGTGCTTATTAATTCTGATGTTAAAACTAATGATTCTGCAGTTCCTTCAACCAAATATTTTGATTCTGGTGACTCTGTGTCTTTCAACTCTGATGTTAAAAATGGCCCTTCTATTATTGCATCTCCTATAACTAAATCTCAGTCTGATTTTGTTCCTGCTGAAATTTCTGTTGACCCTACTTCATCACACACTCGTGATCCTAATTTGATTTTACACACTGAATATCTCTCTGTCCAGAAGGAGGAATCTAATCCTCTAACAGACTTACAGATTTCGGATTCTTTGCAGGAACAGTTAGATAATTTGAATTCTGGTATTGCTGGAAATGTTACTAGTTTTGTCATTAAACCTGTCATACATGCTGATAATGTTGTTATGCTTCCTTCGTCTCATAATTCTCCACATACCTCACTTTCTAATTCTGAATCTGCTCAGGACGATGCCTTATGTCTGGAAAATAGCACGATTTCTATCTCTCCTAATAACATCCAGAACCATGAACATAGCATGCCTCCTGTATCTGAACATTTCCATCCTGCTGGTATTGAATCTGTCCAGATTGAGACTGAGTCTCTCCCTCAACATGAGCAATATGCTCATGATGTTATTTCTGAGTCTAATCAAACCAGATCACCTTTACCTCCTGTTCTTGAAAAGGCCTCTGCTCATAGAGCAGAACAGTCTCACACTTTAGAAATTTCTGCTTCATTGTGTACATCAGACCCTGCTACTATTCAAAATGCTAATCTGAAATCCGATTCCTCTCAAAGATCTGAAACTGATGAGAGTCATCATCATTTATCCTCTTCCTCAATTGTTAAAAGATCCCAAAAAAATAAGGGATCTTGTAAATCCAAAAAAAAGAAGGGTTCTAACCCTAGACACAAGTAGAAATGAATGTTCTTTTCTGGAATTGTCAAGGGATGGCCAATAATGACACCTCCATTACTCTTAGGAGGTTTCTAAATTCTCATAAACCATACCTTTTTTCCATTTCTGAACCTAAGGTCAATTTTAAAATGAACATTATGTGATTTGGTGCTCTTAATTACAATTTTCTAGGATCTTGTAAAAACAGTCCTCAGGTTGACTCCATGTGGATTTTTTGTCATAATTATTTAAAAAATATTAACATTATTAAAACTTCTGATCAGCAGTTTACTTGTGATTTCATATGTAATGGTCAGTATATATATTGTACTATAGTTTATGCCAAAGATAGGTATCAGGATAGGAGAATATTATGGCTTGAACTTCTTGATATTGCTAAACTCATTCAGGATTCTTGGCTTGTTTTGGGAGATTTCAATGCAATTATTTCCTCATCTGAAAAAATTGGTCCCTCTCATCTCCCCATTTCCTCTAGAGAGTTTAAATCTACTATTGATGATTGTAACCTCTTTGAGGTTAATATTATCGGTGCCAAATATACCTGGTACAGAAAGCATTACAATAAAAACGTTGCTAGTAAACTTGATAGAGCCTTTGTGAACATGAAGACTCTTGATACTTGGGATAAAATATCTAGTGTTACTCTCCCTAGAATTAACTCTGATCATCATCCTATCCTTGTAAATCTTTTTACGAATGTTCGAAAAAATATCTTTCCTTTTAAATTTAACAATGCTTGGTCTTCGAACCCTGACTATGTTACTTTTATTTTTAACACTTGGAACTCCATGAATCACCATAAAGATGACTTTGCTTGTTTATTTAAACTAAATGTTCTTAAACAGGCTCTCAAAGGTTGGTGTAAAAACTCAATCTTACAAATTGATTTAGACATCACACACCTGGAAGATGAGCTCAGTCGCTTTCAATCTCAGAACACTCATTCTGACTTTGACTTAGATCCTCAGGTGGAAGCTAATATCTCTTCGAAACTTAATTCCCTTCTTAATTTTAAAGAAAATATTCGTAAACAGATGTTTAGAACCAAATGGCTTACTGATGGTGATCTCAATACTTAATTTTATAATAATATTCAAAGAATTAGAAAGGGTAACCATCCGATTTCTATGCTCATTCATAATGACTTGGTCTTAGACTCTGAAGAAGCCATTACAGATTATGTTATCACGTACTTTTATAACATCTTAAATGGTCCGGACAGAAATGTTTATTTTAAACCTGACATCATTCCTTTGTTGGTTAATGAAGGTGACAATAAGTCCCTATTAAGCACTCCCCTTGATCATGAAATTAAAGACATTGTTTTTAGACTAAACCCAGATAGTGCGCTTGGCCCGGATGGTTTTAATAATGGTTTCTTCCAAAAACATTGGGATATAATTCAAAATGATGTTTGCAAACTCGTTATGATTTTCTTCACTCATGGATCTTTACCTCATGGAATCAATGCTCAATTTGTAACACTAATTCCTAAAGTTGAGAATGCTGCTGAGATCCATCAATTTAGACCTATAGCTTTGATTAACACTACTTATAAAATCATCACTAAAATTATTGCAAACAGACTTGCTCCTATCTACAATAGAATCGTCTCTTGGAATCAATTTGGTTTTATCAAGGGAAGATCCATTCAGGACTGCATTTGTCTTGCTTCTGAGTGCACGAATTCCTTAACTAAAAAACCTAGAGGTGGTTGCGTGGCCATCAAACTGGATATTAAAAAGGCCTTTGACACTATTTATTGGAATTTTATTTACAAAGTTCTTAGGAACTTTGGTTTTAATGATTCCTTCTTTGGTAGAATCAAGACCCTCTTTCACTCAGCTCGTATCTCTATTCTGATTAATGGCACCCCTTGTGGCCTTTTCAAATTCACTAAAGGTGTTAGACAGGGGGACCCTCTCTCTGCCATTCTTTTTGTGATTGCCGAAGATTTTCTTAGCAGACTCATAAACTACCAGGCTGACCAAAATTTGATCAAACCTATTCAGGTATCCAGAAACGTAAATTCCCCTACCCACCTCTTATATGCGGATGATATTATCCTTTTTATAAAAGGGGACCAAAGAAGTCTTCATGATCTCAAGAAAACTATATCTCACTATGAGGATGTCTCTGGTCAAGCAATTTCTTAGAACAAATCTTTCATCTATTTTGGCAAGAATTTTCCTGTCAGAAGAAAATCTGGTATTATTAATTATCTGGGTATCAAGGAAGGTCTTTTACCTTTCACCTATCTAGGTGTTCCTCTATTTTGGGGTCTCCCCAAAGATACCTATTTTTCTAATATTCTTTCTCATCTCACAAATCAACTAGCTAATTGGAAAGGGAAGTTTCTCTCCATGGCTGGGAGAATCTGTTTGGTTAAATCGATCGTTGTTTCTAAAATGGTTCATTCCTTGATGTCCTATAAATGGCCCATTGGTATTCTTAAGAAAATTAACACTTACATTAAAAACGTCATCTGGTCTGGAAGTATTTTCGAAAAGAAGCTTGTTACTATTCCTTGGAATACTTGTTGTAAACCCATGGCTAATGATGGAATAGGCATTAAAAATTTAAAGCTGTTCAATGATGCTTTACAGGTCTGCCTTACATAGCGCATCATTAACTCCACTTCTAAAGATACTGATTTTCTAAAACTTATATTTTTCTCTAAGCTGTCAAAAGGTAATCTTAACTTCATCAACTCTTCTATCAGGCCTTCCATTCGGGACTCTTTTCACAAAATCATGCAA
Source organism: Viscum album (assembly GCA_963277665.1). NCBI lineage: Eukaryota > Viridiplantae > Streptophyta > Magnoliopsida > Santalales > Viscaceae > Viscum > Viscum album. The sequence continues at coordinate 1,323,408,294 of OY728143.1, forward strand.
GATTCTAGATGGATTGTCAGTGCTGACTCTTCCATTAATTTTTGGTGTGGTAAATAGTGTGGTAACCCTATGATCTCTTTGTTGCCTCCGGATTTTCTTCCTGATGATACTCAACAGTCTATAAAGGAGGTCTTACAATCCTCTGACTGGGATTTTCCTGATATCATTATGCAAGCTATTGAGAATTATACTTTTTCTTCTGCTGGTGATTTCCTTGTCTGGGAGCCTTCTCCCAATGGCATCCTGGATTCTAAAAAGTTTTATAAGCATAATTTCTCTGATCCTGAATCTATTTATTCTTGGGAGAATCACTTCAATAAACCCTACATCAAGTCTTCAAGACTCATCCTTATTTTGCGCATTGCGCACAATAGATTACCCACGGAATCTTTCCTACAAACTTCTGGCATCTCTCTTTGTTCCAAATATCGTCTGTGTAACCAACATAGGGAAGATGCAAATAATCTCTTTCTATCTTGTGCGACGGCCTCTGCTCTTTGGAAGTACATATTTGATCTTTTTAATGGCAGAATACCCATTACTGATTCTATTTACTTATTTTTAATGCACTGTACTAGACATGATGCCTCTCTGCAGGTCAAAAATCTTTTTCTGGTGGCAGTGGCAGAACTTCTACATGAACTCTGGTATGATAGAAATGATATTATTCACAATAATCACTCATTCCATCTTAATGCAGGGAAGTCCCGAATCCCCCTTGCGATTCATGAAGCAGCCTCAATTCAAAAAGACTGTTGCAACAACTCGGTTGGTGACCTTATGATCCTTCGTCATCTTCACGTTCCTGGTATCTTCCCAAAGCCAAAATGCCTCTTTGATGTTTTTTGGCAATCTCCGATGCCAGGATGGATCAAAGTGAATGTTGACGGAGCCTCCAAAGGCAACCCTGGTCTTGCCAGTTGTGGTGATATCTTCAGCAACTCAACTGGGCAATGTCAAGGTTGATTCTATGTTGGTTGTGGTCACTCTTCATCTCTGGAGGCGGAAATGCTCGGAGTTATTCATGATGTTGATTTTTCTCTTCAAAGAGGTTGGAGAAAGCTTTGGATTGAAAGTGATTGAACCACCATCATACATGCCATCTGGAGTGGCAACATTCATCTATCTTGGTTGCTCACTGCTCGCTGGATGAACTATCTCAATTTACTCTGTGGGATCGATTTTATAGCTACTCATGCCTATTGTCAAGAAAATGTCGTTGCTGATGCTCTAGCCAACAAAGGTGTCCATCAAAGAATGACTTGGCTGGACTCTATTCCCTCTGATTTATTTTATCTTTTGGATAGAGATTGTAAAAAAATCCCTTCCTTTTGCTTCTTGTAATCTCTCTTTTGCTTATCAATAAATTTTTGCTTTGGTCCTTGACCAAAGCTTCACCGTTAAAAAAAATATCTCCACATTTAATGGAACAATAAAGATATCTATATGAAAATATCATAGTCAATATAAAAAAAGGATATTATGAATGTATTATAAGGTATATTTATCAAAGAAATAATAAAAAAATACTAGTGAGGATTAATTTTATGGTGTAAGGACATCAATCTAAAATAATCTATCACACAGGTTTATAAAGAATCATGAATTATCCAAATCATATCCCCCAAGAGTTTCAAACTAGGTGTATAGTTCAGAGTATTAGGCATGAACTGAGTGAAGATCAATTTAGTACCCAACCAATATTTTTCAATGTTATTACCCATAGGGTCACCTTTTCCAAAACCTGCCTCCCCTTATTTTTATCCAAATTGGGACATCATTTCTAAGATACCAGACTCTCATTACTTAACCAAATTTTGAGGATATTTTATAGATACATAATTGTTTTATAATTATATTGGATTATTATGGAAATATATTGATCTGGAATTCTGATCTCTCATTGTAAATATAATAATTAATTTTTGACAATGAAGCATAATAACATTTTCCTTTAAAATAACATATAGTGGAAGGATTTAAAAAATAAAGGCAGAGAGGATGTTATGAATCCTTACATTTCAAAATATATTTTTAAATTTTTAGAGGAACACCCTAGAAACATAGAAACATCATAGAGAGACCCTTATGAGTGTAAATGAGAGAAATGTTTTAATAATGTATTTGCAGTGGAGAGGAATGGTAGAATGGGTGTTTATTTATAGAAAATGGGAGATAATTTTTTATTAATTTCTAAGCATATTTCTTGGAAATATTTGTTGTTGAAAATAATCATCCACTATCATACACATGGTTTTAGATCATTTTTTTAATTTGGGACATGGTTTTTAAAATATCAATATTTTAGAAACAAAATATATTATATTATATTACCTTTTCCATGAGAATATTATTTTAAAAAAATATTATTTCTAAACCATTAATTTCTATTCTAGACTTTGAAAATTTATTTATTGGTTTATCAAATCATTTTAGTTCTTTATTATAAATTATATTAAAAATAATGTTTTTAGACTTGGATTCACTTAAATTAATCATTCAATTATTTTCTTCACCATAATCATGTCATAATACTCACCATGTTTTATTATTTTGTGTGAAATTTGAATTCATTTGAAAATTGGGAAAAATCCACCATTGCATAATTACAATGTTTTAATTTCAAACTCAATGTTATTTTTAGGAAAATAATTTTCATTATATGGGAAAGTTATTTTTTAAATAAAGCTCTTTTTATATTTCAAAATAAGGAGTTTGTCGGAAAAAAATTATAAACTATCTATTCTTTTAAATTTTATTTTTATTAAAATTATTATGTGTTTTTATATAATATTCATAGATTAGTATATTTTTTATTATTTAATATATTTTTGTAAAATTTTGTAATATTTTTATCAGATTATTTCATTAATTACTATTTCATTACTATTATGATGGTGACATTTCCAAAAGTAATATTATAATAATTAGATCCTAATATTTAATTTTAAATAGTCATATTACCCCTTATATATACACTTAATTAAAATATACTATGATCATTCCTATCCTTATCTCAATTCTTATACAATTTCAATTCTTTTTCTTATTATTTTCTTCATAATAATAATGAATCTTATATGATTTCCATTTATTTAAGAGTATGATCCTCTGAGATTCAATATTATGGTGTTTCTGTATATTTCTATATGATATATCTCTCTATATGAGGTCATTATAATGAATTTAATTTTCTAAATGTTTATTATATTATATTTTTTACCATTATGATGGAATAATATAATATAAATTGGGATGTATTTATTTACAATGGATGAATATTGGGACTTTTAATATTAATTTTTGATTTTATATACCTTTATAGAGATTCTTATTTGGGTAAAATTAATTTGGTATAAATTTCCCAAAAAAGATGAATCAAGTGGTGTGTGGACTCTTTGAGATAAATTGTGTGTTATATTATGTGGAATTTAGTTAATAGTCACCTGAAGACTTTTTATCAAGGGAAAATGATGCTAGTTGGGTGTATGGGTGCATGAATATGTTTTGGCCTATAATTGAGTTTGAAATTGACATTTTTTCTCTACTAAGAGTAGTGAATTAATCAAGGAGTACTTAGGCATTTGGGTGATAGGTTGGATGGTAATTTTTATCTTGTAATATTAGAAACATCAAATTTTTGGTTGGGTAGTAGCCTAAGTGCTTTAGTTTGGGTGGGGGGGTGTAGTAAGTCCATATATTCTAGAATATTTGTGATATATGAGGATTATTTTAGGTAATAGGCATGAAAACTCCAAAATATTTTATGTAGGTCGGGACACAAGCATGGTTTGTATGATTTTTTAGGATTCTTTTAATCACGTTTTCAAGGGCCTCGTAGTGAGGCGATCTTGACATGGTCCTTGTAAAGTAGGATTATGATTTTGATATTGGAAGATAGAATATTATTTGGGTAAAAATTCCTAGTATTAAGTTAATTTGAGCCAATAATATGAGGTTTCACAATAGGGTGACATAAAATGGTTGCTTTTAATGAATAAAGATGACATCAGGTCTATAAAACATAGTAGATTCTCTCTTAGGAAAGATATTGACGATGTGGGATTCAACATGAAGGGAATTTTATGATAGGGTTGGTGGTGGAAAAAATTACTATAGGGATATATAGATATGATGATTATATTTCAGTTGAGGGGTTCAGTCATGCATGACTACCTCCTAATTTTTTAGACGGGTATGTGATACATTGGATTTCATGGTTGTTAGCTAGGTGTTAAAAAAAGGGGATAATTTTAACTATCATTGGTTCAAATAGACTTTATAGATTTTATATATGGACATATTTTAGTGATTAGTGTACATACCCTAAGTTATACTGATTTGGTATGGGATGTAGTAATGAGAATCCACCATGACTTATAGGGTTTCGGTGTGAGACCTCAAATAGAGTGACAGAGTGGTGGTGTGTGGCCTCACTCAGTGTGACTAGGAATTAGTGTGATACCACACCCTTTGTGGTATGTGTGAAGATTACAATTGATTTTATTCCTCTCCATTAGTTGTAGGGTATTGGTATAATATTATGGCTGTTATTTCACCTTGAGTGAGTTGTAATTGGAACAAAATTTGGCTATGAAACTGCCGTATGAGTGATATGGAATTAGATTGTGGTTTAGTTATGACCATGTCCTATGTGATATCATATGGGTATATTTTGAAGTCAGTTTAATGATTATTTCACAATATTTATGGTTATATTCTCAATTTACTTATTCCAAAATATAATTGCAAAGAAATAGGATTGTGATTGACAAGGTACACCATAGGGGCCGAGATCAGGTTTTTTTATGTTCCGTGGTGACTTGGATGACATGTGACTTAATAATAATTTGGGTTTTATGTGTATTTAATATTAGTATTTAATTTATCTTAAATATGGATATGATTATTTAAATTAAATATTCATTGGTGGATCCTTTTTGAATTATGATTACACCCTACATGGGAACCCCAAAGAAAATAAAAACCTTATGTTTGGCATGTAGGTATAAGCATAGGTTATTAATGAATTCAGATAATAGTTGTTAAAAAGGATTAGATATACATTTGTGTTGAGTCATGGGTTTTGATGTGGTGGATACTTTTAAATTTGTTTTATTTAATTTATTTTTTATTTGAGATTAGATCATTTTCTGTTTGGTTGGTTTTCATGGTTGTATAATTACTTTTTCTTTTTTTTATAACATGGATCCATGTGTTTATTAATTTTTGATTTACATGTAACATAATTCCACACAAGTTTACTCTGATTATCTTTTAAGAATATTTAAGTTGTCAATATATTATAATTGGGGTCTATATATTGAGAATATTCTCCCTAACAATGATCATATACTCACACCACTAGTTGACAACCTCTATCATGTAGTGAGGTAAGATTGAGGAATTGTGGAACTACTTGAAAAGATTATATTTGGGGAAACATTCCATGGGCCATTAAAATTTACTTGAATAACACTTTATAGGTATGTTAGTTGAGGAAGTACATAATTGAACCAAAATATTTCATCTGATATGATGATATTGAGTTTGAATTTGATTCCTCCTTTATAAAGCCTGTTATTTATATCATTGAATAGAGTGATAAATTATTATATTTCGTGGTTATTACTCTTAATTAGGTCATAAGAAAATATGTAATGATCCGATATATAACTTAAGATTGGTATAATAAAATTAAAGCTTAATAGATAAACTTTTTCCAGCAATAATATAGTTAACGCTTCTCGTGGATGATAAATTAAAAAATGGTGATGTTATAAAGACCATGAACATAATGGGTTAGTACCTCACAATAAATTTTGTATTTAGCTTCATTTTGGTGAATTATTATTTCTATGAAGGGAATTGGGGCATTGAGAAGATAATTAATGATGTATGATAAGGGAAATAGGTGTTAGAATGACACCGAGTTCTTAATTGAATGGAATTGGGATTCTGATGGAACTGTAGTGGTTGTAATTACATGTATAGCTCCATTAGGGCCCTTGTGGGACTATAAATTATTATTTTTTAATTTGGGAATTTTTATTACTTCATGAAGAAACATAATCCCATAAACACTAACACATGGTTTTTATCTATATTATAACCTTTTTGTCTCTATTATAGTTATCTCTATCACCATCCTTTATTTTTAATATGAACCATCTTCAATCCTTCGCTAAATTGGTTCCATGAGGTCATAGATTATATTAATTGGAAGGTTAATAATATATATATATCCTCTGATATCCTCTTCTTCGTATAAAACCTTTATATTATTTTATTTACTTCTGATATAGCTACATTAGTATTTTAAATTATTTGAGGAAGAAGTATTATTACCATTTCTTATATAGAATCCATCTTATATAGAATAAATAGTAAGATAAAATTATATTATTATTGTAGGATGGTAAATTCAATATTGTGGAGATATTTTCTTTTCTTATATACCAAAAAATAGTTTTATATAACTAATTTGGTTGGTGAACCCCTTATTTCTCTCAAAAATGATTAGGGTCAGGCTAGTAGTAGTATAAGGCTGAGTGAATTGAATTAATAATAATCAATTTTATTATATTATTATTGTATCAAATGGGTTTTTTGAAATAAACAAAGTATTTAGTTTATTACATATCTCTATACATGTTGGAATTCCTTGGTAAATATATTATTGTTATATACTTTATTTCATTACTTTTAAAGAAAGTATGGTGTTTTACTAGCAGTAATAGGTTTAAATTGCAAGAATGGTTATTATATTGGATAATGTACGTTATGTGTATCATATATTGATCATAGATGTTAAAATTATCTCTTTTTAATGTTTGGATATCTTATGTCTTATTATTTTACATGTGGATTAAAATAGTTTTAAAACTTTGTCAAATGGGGTATTTAATGTTATATTAAGCACGCATAGTTACTCTTCCATTTGTATAAGAATTGTGATAGTATTTAAATGACATAAATCAATATACCCCTTCCACGTTTTCCTCCTAAGATGATCTATATGATTTATATAATATAATATACATGATTCTCTTTCCCCAGGATAGTTATTTCCCTATGATGGATTATAATTTTGTAATCTCATATCTAGAGTTGAGGCTTCAATTAGGTTAATATATAATATCCCTCCATATATCGTGGTTTACATATTATATTAACATTTAATGGATTTGATTGATAATTCTAATTTCAAATTTTATTATCCCAATATATTTATACTGTTATTATATACACATCGATTTTTGAAAGGTTATAAGGGTTATGGTAGAAACTTCTTTTTAGGTATTTTCATACTCATGTACTACATGTGCCCATTGAAAGTTTTGATGACCATTCTATATGTGATATAGGTAAAGGTAATGTTAAAAAGGTTTGATCGTCCTATTATATAGAGTCAAGAGTACAGATGGAGTCTTTTTTAACTTTTTGATGGGTTGATAGGGTGAGGAAATCAGGTCTCTCTATGATTATATTCATATGATAACACATCCAAGGGTTTTCTATTTTCAACTCTTATATAATTTTTCTTTTACCTTATAAATATATAGTTTATAGTTTTTCATGTACATATTTTTTAATGTTTTATTTTTTTTATAAAATTTCTATATGATATCTGTTATTCATAAAATTTCTACCTTTAGTGGTTTTCCTTTACTACTTTTTTCATAACCAATAGTGTGCCTGCTCTTATTATAGTTTATGTTGTCTCGTTCCATAAATGTATATAAAACCAAATTTTTTATTTTTTCAATTTTAGGGGAAACTATATCCCACACATATTTCATTAAATACCATCATTTATTCAAGTATCTAATGATTATTGGATGAACCTTATGTGTTGTGATAGCATGAACCATCTGCTCTTTGTTAATATGTCTCATGGTTTTTAAATGTCAAGTAGACCCCAGGCCATTATTTATTCCTAATTTCACAATGGTTTATTTTATTTTCATCCTTAAACATGGGGATCTCAACTCAAATATAATTTTGGGATTTTTTTAAGATATCCCTCTTAATATCTTCCCACTTGAGAATCATAACATTTTTTGGAGTTGAATCGAATGTATGTTTTCCCTTGTTCTTATTGTATCCATTTTGTTGTTTAGTTAATGAATTTAATTTAGGGGTGTCATCAAGGAATGGAAAATACCTATATACTAAAAATTCTTATGATTAAGGATTATAGAGGGGGCTTATAAGGGTATAATTTGCATTGTTAGATTACTGATTAGTTTTACATTTCCCTATATGTGTTTCACCATTGTTAATAAATTTCAGGGTTATATGATTTGTTATTGGAGAATAAAAATGGGTAGTTTTTTAAATATGGTATGGAAGGAGGTTAGAAATGATTAATTTTAATGATTTTGAATATTTTGAAATTATATAGGTAGGTTTCTTCTCATTCAATCGAATATCGGATAAAATAATTTGGATTTTATGATGAATTTTAAAATAAATACATGAAATATATTTAGTTGGATTAATGAATTTAGAATTAGGTATTATTAATGTAATTTTAGTATGTGTGGATTTAATGGAAATAAATAGTATGAGATTCAAGGTTTATGTTTGTTATTTTGATAAATTATGAATTTACCAAAAATGTTTATTTCGTAGCATACTCTATTTTTTGTTAGTTTGATATAAAATGGTTTGATTATTTATTCCAACGAAATTAATTTTAAGATTTCATGTGAATTAGATGGGGGTATGGGTTTTGTATTAGATACTGTACTAGAATGTGTGTGACTCACTTGATCTGATTAGGTTTTGACATGTGCCTATCATTGGGTGTGGAAATAACTATTAATTCCTATGTAAAAAAATATAGTGATTGACCTATGTTTTCTACTGATATTATTTCACAACATTCAATATATCACTTGAAAATTATAGAAATAATTGATGTTGTTTTTTTAATTCTTCGATTTTTAAAAGACAAGAATCAAACTAAACAACGAAATGTAATCAAGAAAATTATTAAGATCAAATTTATAAAACAAGTGATTGAATACTAGTATATGAGATGACTATCAGATTATTTTTTATTCTCCAATTATAATTGTACCATATACCAACTTATCCAATCCACTTATGCTGAGTCACTAAAAGTGAGAATCTATAATCGCTTCATCTCACTCCCTTGGTTGAATAGTAATTGTGAAAATAAACCTTACAAAAAACTCATATTGGTCTAATATACTTACATTTTGTTATAAAGTTGTAGTGAGTACCCACAATTAACATAGGAAATTCCCAATTGGGTCTTTTTTATCCTAAACAATCAGGAATGCTCACTACTCCTCACACATGTTTTTGTGATCACTGAGTACATCACCACTAATACATGATCTTTTCCATAATATATAGAACATAAAATAATGGAAGAAGATATTTATAATTTACCCAAGAAATAAAAACAAAAAATTATAAAATTATATTCAATATTACATGATAATAAAAACTTTAATAAGAAATTTAAATAGATTTCACCGAAGAGAAAAAAGGATCTTACAACATTAGGTGCAAGAACTCAGTAATTACAAAGGGGAAAACCTATCCTTCCCTAAATAACATAATTTTTCCCCACCATGGTATGTTTAGTTATTGAATACAAGGTATTAATAATTCATTACAAAAGTAAGAATAATAAAATATAGAGAACAAAGAATAGAAAATTTTCCCCTTTAGAATCTGTCCTCCAGAAGTTTTCTTATATTCTGCACACAAGTGGGTCGAAACTGTAACATCCCAGGCAAATAAAGAATACAAAAAATTAATATTTATTAATATTTTTGAATTAAATATTTATTTTACTTTAAAGTGGATTATATGTTCTTTGTATTACCTAACACGAAACAATGGGTTTCTCCAAAAATCACATCTTGCACATAAGGCTCAGTCATAATGAAAAATAATAATATAATATTATTTTAAATGGTAGTTAACGCCTTGCCTTGGTATTGGTGGGAATGAATATTAATTACTAAAATAATATTATACATGTTTATTAAACGTTTTTACATTTATCGAGTATAATTTAGAGGCTCAAAATCTGAATGAATCCAATTTTAGGCATAAATAGAATAATATTCTTTAAAATGTCGATTTACCGCCTTTTGATAGTGACCCCCTTTTAAATATACTTTTTTCACTTTTATATATTATCTTTGACCAAATAATATATATTTTTGTAATTAAGACATAAAAATTTACTTTGGATGAAATTTTTATATTTTTCTAATAATGTTCATTTTTTAACAAATAGTGAAAAATACTGCACTTTAATTCAAAACAACATTTTGATATAATTTTTTAATATAGATATATTTTCTATTTAATTTGTTTTAAAATTTAATTGGATTATTTTTTTATTATATAATCCAATTTGGGTCATTTTAAGTAATTTAACTCTTAATTGGGACATAAACAAAGGTAAATCTTTTTATAGTTATTATTTCTTAAAAACCCGCTTTTTGGTTGACAACGGGAATTAATTTTAAATTAATTTCTGCCACTTATTTGTCTTAAATTTGGAAAAACGAATTCCATATTTTCTATCAGGAGGTCCAAATTGTGTAAATAGGTAACTTTTATTTTTACGCATTATGAATATTTATTTTAGTAAATATTTTATTTACCATGGTTAAAGGCTAAATCTGGTAAATAAGGGTAAAACATAATATTATAATAAAATTAAATTATCCATAAATTTGTTATAACCCTATTTGAAGATAATGTTCCGACCATGGGAATCCTTGGGTTGATTTTTTGACCCCATGGAGCCACTTGAGAGTGATAATGAGACTTTATATTAATTAATTTAAAGTAAGGACAAAAAATAACATAAACATGAATTGTTTTACAAAAACAAATATGGGGTTATATAAGTTTTATCTTCAACTATAAATATTCTTTGGAAATTTAATACTATTTACTACATCATTTATTATTATTTATATTTTTTAGATATTATATAAAGAAATTTATTTATGACACAATAGTGATGTATTAATTGCTTCATTAATAATGAATTCAAATAAATGATTTTATAAATATTAAATTAAAATTATTTTTAATATTTTTATGCCATACATAAACTTTATAGATTTGGAGGAGTTTTTATCTTTGAATTAATGATGTTTTTTTTGAAATAATCTTGTTGGTTTGGATTTTTAAAAAACAATTCCTGATATGAATAGTATTAAGATTGACATAAAATAGTTTTTAAATCAATCAATATTTTATTAAATGATAAAAAAGTCCTAAAAATTATTAATTCGTCCAAATAAAATATATGATGTTAAAATTTTCATTAATGATCCTTTTTTTGTCTCTTGGAATTTTATTGTAAATATATTAACCTTATAGTATGAATATATAAGAGGACATGGTAAATGTTAAATAAGTTAACATAGGGTTAAATAAATTATATAAGGATTATAAAATAACGAAAACCTATCCAATTCTAATTGGATGATTTCATTTAGACTTATATACCCCTATTAATCTAATTAAAGAAGTTTTGGACATTTAAAAACCGAAAATCATTATATAATAAAATACTATTTTCAAACATTCCTAAAGATCCATTCACCCCCCCTATAAAAATCCATCAACTGTAACCCTTAATAACACCTCTCAAGACCCAATGCCTTGTCCAAAATAAACCCAAATAATCTCTCAAGATCCCTATCTTCCTTCTATAATCCTTACCTTAGGCAGAAAGCACGTCAAGAAATTCTATTAGTTCGAACCAAATAGAGATACCCGATTTAAAGGTAACATCTTCCCTCAAGTTCTCTTCTTTTATTTTTCGTGTTCACTCCATGTTCTCTTATAATAATTTGTTTACATAAAAAAAAATATCCTAAATATACTAGGATGTTTTTATGAGAATTATTCTAACTACAGAACCACACAACTCTATCAAATGGATACGAACATACTGTTTATGTGGATGGTGAATTACTGCCTCACGAAACGATGATTGTTCAATCTTCTCCTACCACCTCTTATAGTGGAAATTATGATAGAACTGTAATTATAAAAGATATATATGATATTTATTTTATCTACATTATTCTGTATGTTTCATTTATATCATATCTTTATGCTTTCCATTACATATAAATATGATAATTTCATTTGAGGAAATGTGGACTACCACACCCTCAAAGTGATATGACTCATTCTTTCTATAAGGGGAATGTATAAAGGATGGAATTAATGAACTTATTTAACATATATAAAATATATATTATATTTTGATTATAATATACCTATGTATCATTATTTTTTCATTCCATTAAATATAAAATAGCAATGAAATTTGTGTTCATGCGTACGTACGACTTACCATCTCCATGAACGGTGAATTTCATTTATTATGTCCAAATGCTATGGACTATTATTTTTCAACAAGGAAAAGAAACATACGAGTCAAGTCGGACATGAGGTAAGGGAACTTCATAACCCAATTTTCATTCTTTGGGTTTATCTTCTACTTCTTGATTATGTAGTTTTACGATTATGTGATAAAAAATTTTGATGTCCTATCTTGTATTATTACAAGAATATTATGTACCTATATTGAATTCACATAATCAATCTATTTAATTTAAAAAATTATTTTTGTAAGGGACTTAATCTCAATCTTCTTTCTTTGAGGAATATTCTATTTTCTACATGACTTTCCTTTATACGGTGTATAAACCCCTTTGATATTTCAATTCATTCAAATGGAATCTTTTCTCTACTAAGTGTTTTACTAAACAAAATATAATGTTTATTTTTAACAAATGCAGTGACAATGACCTTTCCTCCATCACGAGCATTATTTAATATTTGGACTCCTTAAAATGCTGTAAAGATTTTAAAAGAAAAGTAAATACAATATACTATTTTACGTATTTTGGTATTGAAAATGGTTTTCATAATGGATTGGTTTTGTCAATATATTAAAATGATATATTGTGATTGAAATAAAGAAATTTCATCTTTACATTATGTTTTTTTATGTGTTATGAATATGTTATGGATTTTGGGAACTGTTTACGTATACGAGTGGTTCCGTGATAAACCTAGGGCAGGTGAGCCTGAGATAGCTCTCCAATGCATTAGGTAACATGATAGAGGTAAACATTAATGTTTCTCCTAAGAGATTTAGGGTATATACTATGATGGGTATTCCAAACATAACATCCTATATAGCTATGAAATCTATAATGTAAGTATGTTATGCTTCCTATATGTAACCTTTATGATTTATGATTTCTATGTGTTATTCATAAATCTTATGATTTCATGAGGTATGTTAAAGAGATTATGTTTTGTATGTATTGAACGAATAATTTTTACTTTCCTTGTTTTATAACCCTTACTGAGATTTTTATGCTCGTCCCAAGTTTTGAAATGTTTTTCACCGGACATAAAGATGAATAGGGTCAAGGATGGGATCAAGAAAAAGTCACGCTATATAAAACATGAAACTAGACATGTTCTTTTTTTAAGAGTTTTTGGAAAAATCTGTAGAAGTGTCTACATTGTATGTTTTGAAATGAAATGTAATAGTTATGGACTGATTTCCTAAACCTATAAACTTGAAAAGATCCTCAATGTGAGTTCTTGAATTAATTCAAGATTATGTAATGTTTAAGGCATAGTCCTTATATTTGGTATCTTAGGTTGGTTTAGACAATTAAACACATGGTTAGTCTCTATGTCTATTATTTCAGTTAAATCCTTATTTTATAACTTTTTCAGATCAAGGAAATTCGGTTACAAATGGAAGGAGGAGAATCTCAAACAATATTCCCATATCTTCCTGATGACATGCTTGCAATAATTATTTCAAAGTAATTCTCAAATGATTGTGAAATTTTTTCAAGCATACAACTCACTTGAAAGCACTTTTTTGAGATATCAAACACCTCCACTATACATCGATATAATATTGGATCATGGGTTGTATTTAATAAAATACTATTTTTACAATATTCACATATTTTCAAGAAAGATAATAATTATCCAGGAATTTTAAAATATTTTAACTCATCCCAAGATTTTGAAGCATATTATGAATTTGAAAAAGGTGCTGAAGAAGGAGACCCTTGTACAAACTATTTATATTTTCTTTTAAATTATAATCTTTTAGAACATACTTATGATATTTTAAAAGTACCATTTTTTGAATGTCTCAACACAAACTCGGTCCAAATGTTTTATTAAAATCTTGTTTTATCAGATGTTTTGAAATTATATATCATACATGGTTATTTTCCAAAACTATTTTTCTGCGAAAACCCATATGACCTAAGTAGTATAAGGTGTATTTTTAATGAAGGAAAAAAATTGTTTTTAAGGATCACTAAATAATTTTTTCAATGCATGGACCATCTACCTCTGTGAACAAGATAATGATGAAACCATATGGATACCATGATCAAGGTATGATGTTCTTTCTATTGGGAAGAGTTATATTTTATCCAATAGAGGTGAAAAAATGAAAATATATAAAATGTTCAGGTCTTAATGTATTATAATTAAAATGAAAATTCTATGAAAAAATTTGATGTTAAAAAATGTTAGGGTTATGTTTGAGTTTTATAAAAAGGAAAAATATTTAGATGGGTGATTATCAATTGCATCCAGCAAGGCCGCAGGAATCGAACCCACAACTGAAGGGAGACAAGGGTCCATAGCCTACCACTATCCAATGTGATGTACCTGGTTAGTATGACTTATTATATTTAGTTAAATGATTTTATGGATCAATAGTACGTTGATTTTGGGAAATTATGTTTTTTTTCAAATCGATATCCTTAGTGTAGGAAATTTATTTGGTTATTAAGTGATAAAGGTTAGTTGGGAATACCTTATCTACTTTAGGAACACTATATACTTAAGGAAAATAGAACACTGTAAGATTTTGTTTGTGGAGTAATGGTTAAAATTTTATTTTGGAAGAATCTGTATTTTTATCGTGGACATATGGTGAATTGGGTTATTTATGGAATTTATTAACCTATCATAAAGAATATGTGACTAGGTTAATTACTTTTCTCTATGAGACTTTAAGAGTAACCGATGTTATTTGGAGATAACTGTTACACTTTTTTTGGAAGACTATGTGATTAAATTATTACATGTTTTGGGTTTAAATCTTAGTTTAGATTATATTGAAATATTTAAAGGAAATTTGTTTATTAAATGGTATTTAGTGAACTATGGGTATTTTTTGTTGAATTTTGGAGATTAAGAGTTTATTTCTTTTTTATAAAGGATTATCCTTTTTTGGGATTATCTAATCTCATACTAACTATTTTGGTTTTGGTTGATGTATAAAGGCAATGGAAATATATAGTTATTCTTTTTTGGATTATGTGATACATAGAAGTTTATTCTAGAACTTTCTATGGGACCAAGTCAGTTTTAATACACATCTTATGGAGAAAAGATGAGTTTTTGGTTGGAATATAGTAAAGGATGAAAGTCTACATGACAAGTAAGTATGATTCCTTATGTTTTCAGTTAAGCTCATAAATAAATTACTCATATTTTATTAAAATTAACTTAAATAAAAATTGTCCATTAACTTTTCCTATTAGGGAATCAAAGACCATTTAACCCATCACATTTTTGTGATTTTATGGTGGTTAACTTTCTCTTAATCATATTTTCTACCACTCTCTATCAGAACATGAACCTTAGTTTCTCCTTAATATCAATGTTTTCTTACAGGGAATCCTACTATGGGTTACCTCAGGTTATCTTTGTACTTCCCTATTTTTCTTTTAAAGTGATAGTTTTACTGAATTTTTTGTGATGTGGTCTTTTTAATGATGTTTTCGAGCCTAACGTTATAATTGTGAGGATGCAGTTCCAAAAAGGGTGGAAGGATGTAATATCCCAGGTAAATAATGAATATGGAATTTTCATATTTATTAAGATTTGTAAATTAAATATTAATTTTACTTGGAAGGGGATATTATTTTTTATGGAGTACCTCACATGCAATAATGAGTTTCTCAGAAAATCACTTGTTGTACATAAGGTTGAGTCATACTGAAAAATAATAATAATATATTATTTTAAATGGCAGTTAATTCGTAGCCATTATATTGGCAGGAATGAATAGAACTAACTGAAATATGATTATACATGTTTATTAAATGTTTTTACATTTATCCATTAAAAGTTAAATGCTTAAAATGTGAATGAATCCAATTTTAAATACAAATACTATAATATTATTTAAAAGGTCAATTTACCGCCTTTTGATGGAGAAAACTTTTTAAATCTATTTTTTGTCACTTTTATATGATCTATTTGAAAAAATAATATGATGATTTAGAATCGGGACATCAAAATTTACTTTGGATGAAAGTTTAGTATTTTTCTGATAATGTACATTTTTTAATGAATAGAGAAAAATATTGCATTTTAATTCAAAACTGACTTTTAATCTAAATACATTTTATCATAATATTTTTATTTTTATTAGTTTTCAAATTTAATTTGATTATATTTTTACCATTTAATCCAATTTTTGTCATTGGAAGTAATTTCACTTTAATTTGGACATAAACAAAGGTAAATCTTTTGATATTTATTATTTATTAAAAACGCAATTTTTGTTTTGAAAACATGAATTAATTTTAAATTAATTTCTTCTACTTATTTGTATTTAATTTGGAAAAATTAATTCAATATTTTCTAATTAGGAGGGCCAAATTGTGTATGTTTGTAACTTTTATTTTTATAAATTATGAATTTTTACTTCAATAATGAATTTATTTATCATGGTTAAAGGGTAAATATGGTAAATAAGGGTGAAAAATAAAATTATAATAATATTAAATTACAATTACAATTGTCCTAACCCTATTGGATGATACATTTCAGACTATGGGAATCCTTGGGATGATTTTGGTACCCCATGGAGCCACTTGGGAGTGATAATGACACTTTATATTAATTAATTTAAAGTAAAGACAAAAATTACATAAACATGAATCTTTGTACTAAAACAATTTTTATATTTGGTTATTTAAATTATCTCTTCAACTATAAATATTATTTGGAAATATGAAATGATTTAAAAGATCACGGTATTTTATTAATAATTTTTTGATATTAAATACACAAAATTTAATTATGAAACAATGGTGGTGCAATAATTGCTTCATTAATAAATGATTCAAATAAATGATATTATAAATATTATAAATAAATTTATAATGAAATTTTTTATTCCATACACTAATTTTATATATTAGGTTGACTTTTTATCTTTGAATTAAATTACGGTTTTCAAAATAATCATGTTTTTTTGGATTTTTTTAAAAAATCATTATATGAATAGTATTAAAATTGACATAACAGTGTTTTTAAATCAGTCAATATTTTATTGAATGATAAAATAGTCCTAAATATCTAAAATTATTCCAAATGACATATATTATGTTAAAATTTTCATTAATGATCCATTTGGGGTCTCTTGGATATTTATAGTAACTATATTAACCATATAGTATAAATATGTAAGAGGACAAGGTAAAAGTTAAATAAGTTAACAAAGGGTTAAATAAAATATATAAGGCTTAAAAATATCCAAAACTTGTCAAATAATTTTTAGATGTTTTTATATTGACGTATATAAACCTAATCATCAAATTAAATAAGTTTAGGACATTTAGAAACTGAAAATCATTATATAATACAATAATATTTTCAAACTTTTCTAAAGAGCCCCTCCCCCCCACCTATAAAAATCCATCACTTCTAACCCTTACTCATACCTCTCATACCCCCTTGAATCCTCCATAAATTTCCCAATTAATCTTTCATGATCCCTATATTCCTCATAAAAGCCTTAACTTTGGATGATATCACTTCAAGAAAGCTTTTTCGTTCAATCCAAAGCGAGTTATCAATTTAAAGGTAATGTCTTCCATCAAGTTCTCTTTTTTTATTTTACTTTTTCACTCCCTATGTTATTCTTATTCGTTGTTTACATAACAACAACAGAATACTCAATATAACAGGTTTTTTTATGATAAGGATTATAACTACACATCCACACACCTCTATCAAGTAGATATGAACATACTATTTCTACGGACGGTGAACTACTGCCTCACGAAATGATTATTATCTAATCTTCTCATACCACCTCTTATGGTGGCCATTATTATTGAAATGTAATTATATATGATATTTATGATATTTATTTTATCTCTATTATTCTCTATTTTTCATTTATATTATACCTTTATTCTTTCTATAACGCGTATGTAAGATAATTTCATTTGATGAAGTGCGGACTACTGCCCCCTCAAAGTGATATGACTTGTTCATGCTATACACGGAACGTATAAAGGATGTAACTTATGAAATTATCTAACATATATATTATATATATTATACCAAAATTATAATATACCTATATATAATTACGTTTTCATTGCAATAAATATGAAATATAAATGAAAGTAGCGTTCATGCGTACGTACGGCTTATTGTCTCCATGGATGGTGAATTTCATTTCTTATGTACAAATGATATGGAATATTATAAATACATATATAATATATATAATATATATATATTATATCTAAATCATGAATATAATTTTTTATTTAATGTACTTTTTACCACATGGAAAATTTGTAATTATAACATGTTCATTTTTTTACTTAAGTTCCGAACATCGAAAAAATGTCTGATTTGAACTCAAATAATTAATAATTGTTATAATAATGTTATAGTTGATATAAAAGGAATAATAATCTTGAAAATGGTTATAAATAAATTCTAAATTAACTTATTTTTATTATTCAAAAATATAAAGTAAGAAATGAGTCAAGTCAGACATGAGGTAAGGGAACTTCTAAACCCAATTCTCATTCCTTGGGTTGATCATATACTTCATGATTATGTCGTTTGACGATTATTTGATAAATAAATTTGTATGTCCTATCTTGTATTTGTAAATTAATTTTTTTTCCCTATATTGAATACACATAATTTATCTATTTTATTTAAAAAATGACCTTTGTAAGAGACTTAATCTTAATCTCCTTTCATTGTGGCATATTCTATTTTCTACACGACATTCTTTTATATAGTGTATAAACCCCTTGGACTTTTCATTTCATTCAAGGGTATTATTTTTTATACGATGAGTTTTACTAAATGACAAAATGAATGTTTTTTTAATGTATGTTGTGACAACGACCTTCCTACCGTTGCAAGTATTATTTGATATTTGGCTTCCTTAAAAAGCCGAAATGTTTTTAAAAGGAAAGTAAATACCAAATACTTCTTTACGTATTTTTGTTTTGAAAATGGTTTTGATAATGGTTTGGTGATATTAATATATTTAAACGATATATTGTGATTTATATGTGTAAATATTATCATTCCTTTATGTTTGTTTTATCTGTTATGAATATGTTATCGTTCTTGGTAATTATTTACGTATTTGGACGGTTCTATGATAAACCTAGGGATGGTGAGACCGAGATAGCTCTCCAATGCATTAGGGAACCATGAAGAAGGTAAACGTTAATGTTTCTCCAATGAGATTTAGGGAATATACTGTGATGGGTATTCCAAATGTAACTTCCTATGTAGCTGTGAAAGCTACAAAGTTAGTATGTTATTTATACCACAAGTTACATTTATGATTTATTATTTCTATGTGTTATTCATAAATATTATGATTTCACAAGGTATGTTAAAGTACTTATGTTCTTTTTTTATAGATGGAATAATGTTTTCTTTCTTTGTTTTATAACCCTTACTATGATTTTTTATGCTCATCCCATGTTTTAAAATGTTTTTCACATGACTTAAAGATGAATACATTCAAGGATGGGATCAACGAAAAGTCATGCTTTCTAAAACAAGGAACTAGACAAGTTCATTTTTATAGAGTTTTTTGGAAACTGAGTAGATGTTTCCACATTGTAATTCTTTAAATGAAATGTTATAGTTATTTCCTAATTCTCCAAATCTCTAAACCTGAAAATATCCTCAATGTGAATTTTTAACATAACTCAAGATTATGTAATGTTTAAGGCCGAGTCCTTATAAAAACTCCCAGATGTATACTCTTAAAATATGTTCATAATTTATTTGGATATAGACCCTAAACATTTCAAACTCTTTGTATAGTTGTAAAAAAAGATATGTATGAATAAATAAACATGACTTTTTCTGGATGAAAAACAATGTTTCACCCACTCCACTTGGAAGTGCCTATAACATGCCTTAATTATCTCTTTAATTTTTGAAATTTAATTTGAACCGTAATTTAGAGTCCTCTATCAAAACCACCAAGAGTCACATCATCTTCAAGTTCATAATATAGTATATTTTGGATTTAATATATTGGGGTCCATTCGTTCGTCTAGAAATCATTCCCCAATTGATATATTTTTATGGGAAATTTTGTGTAGAATTTGGTCTCAGTCTAGAATAAAAAAGACGAAGCCCATATGTAAGGAAAAAAATAAATCACTTAAATTGGATATGAATTATAAAATTTATGTTCAAAAAACAAAGGATCTAGAAAACTATCAATTTGGAAGAATTAAGGAAATTTCACAATTATACCCAAAAATAACAAAAAACACCACAATGATTCAATTATACACATGTTGATTAATTGGGGGGAGGGATTTAGTCCTTGAAAAAAATATGAAAAATAATGAAAATATTAATTTTATTAGGTTTCTTTAGAAAACTCCACATGATGGTTGGCACCTCATTGGGTTAGGATAGTCTGATTTTCAAAACCCCACATGTTTTTTGGGTCTCTTCATGATAGGTGAATTTGGTTTTGGAAACATTAATTAAATTAAGGGGTATCAATGTTTATTTTAAATACCTTTTGATTTTGGGTTTGTGCAAAATAATATGATTTTTTCATCTAGGATATAGACATACCTTAGGATTGGGGTGAAACATGTGTGATTTTAATTGAATTAAAATAAATGTGGTATAACATGATTGGTTGGTATTTTATAAAAAGTTATTTATGTTGGTAAAATATGAATGTATTGCTTTTATTATATATATTACTAAGGTTGGGGTGTGTTTTCATAAAAAACCCACTGAGGTACTTGGTTTTCACATAGATTGGTCAAATCAGATGTCATTCAGGAAATATTTCAATGTTATCATAATCAACCCCTATAGATTCTTCTTGGTGAACTTAGAGTTGAATTATTATTAATTTTTATGTTGTGGGGATAACTTCATCCATGTAATGGATAGATTCTATAATATTGATTAGTAGGGACTATTTGAGGTCTTATAATCAGTGGAGAGTTTGTTTTAGACGAATTTATACTTTTACCTGAATATTTACTTTATTTTTATTATAGTTGGGTTTTTTTTTTGTTTTATTACATGAATGTAATTATATTTCACAATAAAATAAACTAACATGTTATTGGTGTTGTTGTTTGGTAATTACACCATTCCCCTAACAGTTGTTGGTGAATACATGTTTATTATTGATACTTTGGTAATCAATTAACAATACAAATGTCTAATTAATATTAAAACTCAGTTCAACGATAGCTTTGAGTATCTAAACATTACAAGGATATTTAAAATGGTGTAAATTTGGTTTTTATGGTCTATTAATATTCAATATAGGATTAGTTTTATTTAAATTTGTGTTAATATATATATATTCTTGATCATTATATTTATTGTGAAATGTTATTATCTTTGGAGTTATGGGAATTCAAGGCTCTGGTTGACTCGTTAAATTCATTCTATACATTTTTTCTAGATGTGTTGTGTTTGAAAAATCAGGTCAAGTCATGATTATAGAATCATTAATTGTATGGATATAAGATAGATATTTCATGGAATATGTTCAAATATAAGAAATATTTTTTTTATTTTTAATACATAAATTTGGAATTGTCTAAAGGATATAGTAATTTATAGGTAAAACAAGAAAAATAATTATTTGATATATGCTATTGACTATTTATGTGTTGGGAAAAAGTTAGAAATGAAATTTCTAGGGTAAGTACATACAATAAATGTGTACTCTATATTACGTCATTTTTTATAATTTTTAGAATAATTTATTTTACCATATAACTTATATGTGTTATAATTTAAATATATTTTATTCTTATCATAGGTATTGAAACATCCTAGGAAGACCGAAACCTAATCCAATATCCAAAACGGTCAACGCATGGCCTCATGTGTGCCTCCCTGTATGCTAGAGGCTGATAACCAGAAGTGAGGATCTAATGATGGTGTGGTGAGGAGACTATGCCATCATGATCAGAGAAGCACAATGATATATCATAAAGTAATTAACAATAAATATATGAAGTATTAATAAATGATATTCAACTTATCAGAACAATAATATCAAAGGAATATAAATGTACAAAACCAATATACAATAATGAATACATGTCCATGTGATGATACATAATCTAAAACAATTGACACACAATAGAAAACATTTTACAGTGCAGTACAGAAATATAGAAAATAATTAAAATCCATATGGGTGATATCTATGAGAATATTGAGCTCAAGTTATGTCCCTTTCTCCTAAATCTTAGGTAAAATTATAAAAACACAAGTAATGATCCACGGTCCTGCGAACATGAGATCTGCTCGGGTACCCTAGTGGATTGGCAGTTCGAGCATGGTGTGATATAAAACAACTGTAGTCCACAACCAATGGTGTCTAAAATTAAATCCCGTATGTGAATATAATATAAATTATTGTAAAAATAAAAATAAATGATCAACAACTCTGAAATAATAAATACCAACCAGCTCATCATCTTAAATGAAAACGGGCAGCTCTACTTCCTATTTCTCTTGGTCAGAATGATTGTCTGATAGGTAACCATATATATATATATATATGTAATAATTTATATATAGTGTATTTATATACTATATCCACCTATATAGACTAATTATGTGTGGTTGTAAGTAGCCGTATACCTTGATAACTAGCTGTTGGTTGGACCGAGGCACAACTATGTCATCTATAACCAGTCTTGAAAAAACTATAATATCAAGAAAAGGGGTCAAACCCCATATCTCATAATTAATGATATAATTCATGATCAAAACTCGATATGTTGGTTTTGTCATTATGATAACACTCAAAACAAGGGATGTAGTGTGTCAGGAAAAATGTCCAAATAGTGTCAATAGTGTGAGACGTCATGCTCAACAACCAATGTAAGGGAGAATGAAGCATCATTACCTACAGAACCCATACTATAATTCCATATCCAAAAAAAATGTGTAATAATTATAATTATAATAACATCCATGAGGAATCACATATCATGCCTTTCAATCATCAATCCCAAATATAACCAAGGGAATTTCAATTCTATTAAAGCATGGATTAATGCTTGAAATGATCAGTGTGGCCTTACCACATTTTTCAATTCATTTGAATTAATCAATTTAATTTGTCTAATAAATTTCATTTATCCAATCAAAGATACATATAATCAAGGCATCTGAACCCACTTAAAATGTGATTGGTCTTTTAAATAATTTGTCACAGGGAAGGCCATGAACTTTTATCCCATCCATTAAATATTATCAATAGAGTCAATGTACTATGAATTCCACATATCTGTAAATAACATGGAGGAATAGGATAAATACAATTCCATAAAGCCAATAAATATTTAAATCACTAATCACCACTTTTTTGTTTAGAAGGAAATGAACCACATCTGAGGGCTTGTTTTATAAAATATGACATTGTTAGCAAAAAATTCATTTAGGAAATCCAAGTGTCACATTCAAGTATCATAACTCAAGTAACCAAAAATAATAATTTTATAAACCTACAGATCATGGAATATCAATTTCATGGTTTATAAATTTTACTTGGAAGGGGCATGGTCATTCACATTCTAATTAGAATGATTATATAGAATTATGGGATTTTAAATAATTATTTAGAATATGAAAAATAATTTGATATACCATAAGGGGTATCAAAAATTAAGGTATAAATTCTATAATTACATAGTAAGTCTCAAGGGTAGTAATAAATCACATCTATAACAATTTAGAAAGGAAGAAACAATTTTAGGGCAACAAACACCAAAGGTTGTTGTGTGACATGAAGAAAATATTGACAAATCTATAGAAAATTGTTGAAATAGATATACAATACCTACCTTACACTATGTAGACTTCACTTGTACAATATTAATTCTTGATTTGGTTTGATTCAAGAGAAATAAAAAAATAAATATCTGCTCTAAAAATAGTGCAAATGTGATCACACCAAGACAATGAAATAAATATAAAGAGCAAATGAGATATAAATTAATAGGATTAATGATTTTACCTCTAGTTATCCAACAATTTCGATGGTGTTTGAATCATATTCCATATGAAGGTGCATACAATAATCCTAGAGGGAGGATCTAGAGAGCTCCACGAGAGGTGAAAGAGAGTTTTTTTCCATTAAGAAGAAGAAGAAAAGAGTAGAAGGGTTAAAAAGAATTTTTGGGGAGAATTATTAAATTACCCCTTAAAAACAAGGTCCCATGGTTTAACCCCATGGTTGGTCAAAATGTGCTCCAACAGTGCTAACTCTACTGATTTGTAATGGGGTACCTTGTAGTTTTTGTTCACGATTTTGGAAAACATGCACAAACTAAATGATTTACCTCTATAAATAACCTGTAGCATACTATAAGTTAATGCAGAACCTCTCACATGGTTAAACCTAACATTATGGGACCTCCTACTCCATTGTTTTAGTTGCATAGTTTCTATTGGAGGGTCGCATAGATTCAAACAAACCATATGCCCCTATCATCCTTCCCCGATTTGGAGTTTTTGAGGTATGATTATTATACAACTCAAAGAAACACCTGAGGAACTTTTAAAAAGTTTCAAAAAGTATAAAAAAAATATGAGTTCTCCAACTCTTAGAATTTCATTTCAAATCTTAGTTCAAAGAATATCCCATTGACAAAAAACCAAAAATTCAAAAGCCTTGGAATTCTACCGTGGCTCAAAACATGGGTTGTTACAACCTCAGAACCTTATAAATTCTCAACCATGAAAAACCCTAGGTAAAACAATAAAAACATCACCCAACCTATAAGGTTCTTGAATCCTCATTCAAATGATCACATTCTATTCCCAAATTCCCAATGCATTATTGAAGTGTACGGTGCTTAAGCCGTCCAAACCTAATCTAACACTCATTTTCTAACTAAAACAATAGAATGATGCTTACCCATGACCATTAAGCTAGTAACATAATCATGAAATATTATCTTTAAAAAAAATTAAATGGTTCTCCACACCATAGGTTTTAACAATAAAAATGATCTAATTCCAAGCCACGGTACCTCCACCGTCAGAATTGCCTACAAAGTGTAACCAAATCATTCTAGTTGTAAAAACCAAAACATTTTTGATTAAAATTACCCTTTTTTAATGAAATACCTTTTCCATATAAAAAACACATACACATATATTTCTATATTATATCAAATTGCATTTAAATGACCGTCAATTATCTTTACAATTCATAATATAGTCAGTGAACGGTGATAAGATGACTTGTATAAATATAGGGGTTTCAAAAATATTTTTGGAATAGACAAGGGATGTGATGGCCTCAACCTGTAGGATCATACCCAATGAAGAACATCTATCAGAGAATATGAGAGTGATATAATCTATAATATTTTCCCTAGACCAATCCCAATTTAAGATCCAACAACTTAATTGTGAGTGAAACCATTTACAGGATATGTTCAAGCTCATCATGATCATAGCCCAAACCATGCTCATTGAACGACCCCATAAAACCCCATCATCACACACTATACATGTAGGGAGTATTCTGGTGTAATAAAGAAATTTGCATCAATATTCTAGATTTAGGTATATGTACATTATTTTTTATAGAATATTGAATATATTTTATTTATATTATGGTTACATTGTAAATTATTTTTAAAGAACAAATAATATTTTTGGATAATATTCAAATTTAATTAAAAATCTATTTTGATGAAAGAATGGATTTTTGAAATAAATAATAATTTAATAATATATTATTATGAGATTAATTTTTCTAAAATATACAAGATCATAAAATTTTTTTACGATGTCAAATGTAATTTTATTAGGATTCAAAAACATTTATTGTTATAAACCCATGATTTTCAATAAATGAAATTTTTTATTTCAAAGGTGGAAATTCAAAAACAAAGAAAATTATTCAGATAAAATAAATATCATTATTGGAATTATAGTTTCGAAATTATGAAACATTGAATTTTTCTCAATTTACTAAGATTGTAATTTTTTCAAAGAAATTAAATACCGTATAAATATATGGTATGTTTTATGACATCATAATCTCCCAATAGTGATGTAATAAATACTATAAAAGGTATACCCGTCCAAATATATGATTTTACTTTAAAATAATGTTATTTTATTTTTATTTTTTTATTTTTATAAATCCTTAGTGAATCCTTCAATACTTATAAAAAAGTTTATGATTTTAAAATATTTTCATTGAATGTGTGACTCACCTCCACATAAGAAAGGGAAATATCATATTATCATTAGACCATTGACATAAAATATAATTTATTCCAATCCCCTTTTTAAGAAACCCTAGGAAAAATAGTGGAATGGTTTGTGGTTTGGAATAATTTATTTTGTAATGATAAAAACCCACATAATATAGAAATCCATCTAATTTCCTATATAAACCCACCAAATATCACATTTTTATTCATTAAACTCATTAAATATTAATAATAAAATTGAATTATACTCCCTATATCCCTCCCAAGGCTCCTCAAAGCTCCCAAGAAGCCTCTCCTAAGCCATGAGAGTCACACATCCTAGTAAGATATCATCTCTCTCCTCTTTTTATCAAGCACTTCATTGATAATATTCCCTTTTTATTTCCATTTAATTAAGTTGTGATACATTATTACCTATCCCCTTATGTTCCATTTAATTTTTGAATGATGGTATCCCCTTTCACTCCCATTTATACCTATTATGAACCCTTATGTACACTCGTTACTATGTAGAAATTTGATATGGAATCCTCACATACCTCTCTTTTATTCAATTGAAGAACCTTCTTTTCATATTATCTTATATAATTACAATTGGTTATGTTTTAATTAAACTATTACTATACCTTCACTATCTATTTAATGATTTTTTGAATGATATTCCATTTACACTCTCTAATTTTGACCCTTACCTTAGTCGTTACGATGTTTAATTTCCATAAATAATCTTCCACCCTCTTCTTCTATAAAGAATTCAGCTCAAGTAATGTATTATAATTTCCTTTTTGACTATTTTGGGATATGTTATTAAATATCACCCTTAATTTACATTTCTTTTAAAAATTATTAGATCACCCCTTTACCCCCATCAACCCATTTTTATGATCTTCTATATGACATAGTTATGCTTATGAAATTACACCAAGATTTTCAATCCATAATAATTGTGTAGTGAATCCTGTAACCATTTCATTATCTAGGGTATTCAACTTTACACATGAACACTTATTGATTTTGGACTTACATGTATTTCTTCTACACTCCATTATCAAGGAAAAAAATATTATGATCTATGAATCTATGCTGTATATTCTATGTTGAACACTTGAGCATGGGAACGAAATGATTATGAAAGGGCCAACCTGATAACACTCCAATGCATTGTGTAATGTTTAGTATCATGATATGTCATATTGGTAATGTTTTTTACCTGATTATTATATGGGAATTTATCCACCACGTGGTCTTGGTGGGTTTAGCCTTGATCTATTATGATGTTGTGTTTTAATTTGTTGCTATATTTTTCATGTTATAAATATTATTCTATATCATTCCATATTATTCATTTTATCTTGCACCTAATTGATATTCCTTGTCTAAAATGTATTATTATCCTCATGTTATCATATATTTATTCCCTTTTTATGATTTATTTCTCAGCCCATTCTTATGTATGTCCTTAGTTTATCCCATACAGTGTTCTATACAAAGGAACATTTTTTCATGTTAAATAAGTTTTTAATAAATGTTTTTTTCTATGTTTTATGATGTTATGTAATGTAACTAATTTACAAAATAAATTTTACCACTCAATCTTATTATTTGTAATAATTTTAATTTTATGTAATAAATGATGTTTAAAATTTAAATAAAGAGATATGTTGTTATAGTTGGTATCAGAGGATAGGTTTAGTTATTTTGGGATGAGTATTAGGAAAAAAATAGTCGAAAAACTTAGGCATAAGACTCTATGAATGAACAAATACATAAATTTTTGTGAGTATATAGAAATGGTTTTTTAAGTAAATAAATCCCAATTTGGATTCTACAAGTAGACGTCGTTCTGGCACAGTTGTACCTAGGAGTAAAAACTATGAAAAAGTGTTCCAGGACTGAATCGGGGTATCCTGGTACATGACAATGAGCCTCACTTTTCACATTGTTTTAAGGTCTTGGGGGATGTTATTTGGTAACTTCGTAATATTATTACACACCTTTATAACGGGAATAAAAAAATATCATAATAATATGTGGTAGGATGTAGATCATGGATAACATAGACTGAATCCTAGAAACTTATACGTAAAAAGATAACAATAATTTATCCCTTTAACATCATTGGATTCCCTATTTATGTGTTTTGCATTTTAAGATACTCATAACTAACATTCCTTTTATTCTATCCAATGTCCAGAAAAAGGTAGAATCATGCTAACAACCAATATAAATGGAAATGTGAGGATTTCTCAAATGAGATGCCCAACCAGATGTGAGAAGAAGTCACAAAAATTGTCACTATAATCTATCACTTAACTCATGTTCTTAATAGAAAAATGGATTAAGATGAGTGAAAAACCCATAACCCTAAGAAAGAGAAACTAATATTTGAGAGATTCATGTGACAATGGACTCATACTTTCGATGGATAATATAAGATTTTATCTATTCTTCAATGTTCTAAACAAGATAAGGTTGTTCTGGATGTTTATCGTATGGAGGGTGAAGCTAATAAGTGGTGAGAATTGATCAATAATATAAAGCCTAAGGAATATATTGATGAAATACAGTGGAAGGAATTACATAAAACGTTTTTTGATAAATATTTTTCCCACACCCCCATCCTAGGATGGAAAGTATTTACATATACTCAAGAAAAAGGTCAATGAACCTATTATGGTGTATGAGAAAAATTTCACAAAAATTTCATGATACACCTCTAGTTTTGTTATGAACCATGAAAGAATGGTTGAACACTTTTTTGTTTGGATAAATCCTAGTCTATGAAAATCCATCATGATTCGTGACATTGATAGCTATGATAAAATTGCCTGATGTGCCCTTAATGTCTAGGTGGAGATCTGTTAATCTCATGGGTATCATGGGGATAAGAAAAATAAAGTGTATTTTAATTCAAGTCTTCCAATTGATAAATCCAATGGTGCTAAGAAATTCTAGAACCCCACTTATCTAAGGTATGGAAAGAAGAACCCCAAAAATTTCATAAGAATAAAAAGGATATTCTTATGGTGTGAAAGAGAAGGGATCCTAGACAATGATTTCCAATTGGATAAACCCACCAATGTGATAGAGGAAAGGAATTATTCAATCAACCCTCCAAGTGTTTCTCAGTGCTTCAATTTTAAGTAAAAAAGGTATTTTATGAACTAGTGCACTAATCCAAGGGTTTTTAGAGGCAACCAACAACTACCAATGTAGAAAAAGATAGATTTTTCCATAACCATCACCATGGTGGATCCCGACAATGATGTGGTGGTAGGTATGATAGTTATTCATTCAAGAACAGAGAATGCACATTTTGATTCTAGTTTTAAGAATTCATTTATATCATGAAAGTTTAGTAGAACCTTTCAAATACCACCACAAAGCATGGATGCATAGATATTATTGAGACGGAAAGTGGGGAAATTATTACATACCATGTATATAAATCCTCACCAAACATTATTTTTATATTCAACTTCCCAAAAAACCTTTTTGTACCCCCCTTGGTGGAAATTGATGCAATTTGTGGCTTGGATTGGCTTTCCTCATATAGATGAAACATAAATTACCATGAGAGGGAAATCACACTCCAAGTGTAGAATCAGATCACGATTATATACAATTGTGAGGAGGATGGGGAGGAATCATATTTAGCACAATCATCTCAATCAATGAATTTATTGACCAATGATAAAGCATATCTAGCTTAAATTATTGATTCCAAGGAACAAACCACCCTTTAAGACATGACTATTGTAAGGGAACTCATTAATGTGTTTCCTAAGGAGTTAATTGGTCTTCCTATCACAAGGGAGGTTGAATTTTTTTATCAAACTTATACATAGGGAATTGAAAATATCCAAGACTCCATATAGAATGGCTGTTATAGAACATGGAGAGATAAAGAAACAACTATAAAATAATCTGGATAAATGGTTCATACACCAAAGTGCTTCACCATGGGGTGCACCAGTCTTGTTTGTCAAGAAGAATTATGGTTCAATACTCCTTTACATTGATTATCGTGAGATAAAAAAAATGACGATAAAGAAAAAGAATGATTTCACATGAATTGATGACTTGTTTGGTCAAATGTGTAGTGAACAATAAGTCTCCAATGTGGATATGGGATTGGGATATTACCAATTATGGGTGAATAATGAGGATATCCCTAAGTAATATTTTCATAAAAGGTAAGAGCATTATATGTTTATTGTGATTCCATCTAGAATCACTAATTCCTTAGAAATATTTTTGGACATGATGAATAGAGTCTTTAGGGAATACCTCAATAACCATTTGGAAGTATTTATAGATGATTTTATAATATACTCCAAAACAAAGGAGGAGCATGAGGATAATATGATTATTGTGCTAAAGTCTATATAAAAGGAGAATCTCTATGCAAAGTACAACAAGTGTGAGACCTGGTTGAAAGATGTATCATTATTGGAGAACATCATCACATGCATTTGGATATCGGTAGATCCTTCAAGGGAAAAAACAATTGAAGGATGTATGAGGACAACATATATGATAGATATTAGTAGTTTCCTAGGGTTAGTTGGATATTATCACTGAGTTACCATAAATTTCTCCGGATTTTCA
Source organism: Viscum album (assembly GCA_963277665.1). Taxonomy (NCBI): domain Eukaryota; kingdom Viridiplantae; phylum Streptophyta; class Magnoliopsida; order Santalales; family Viscaceae; genus Viscum; species Viscum album. Next base: position 1,323,439,532 of record OY728143.1, read on the forward strand.
AACCATATTACCAAGATAAAATGGAGGGGTGTCAAATTTACATGGAATAATGAATATGAAGAAAGATTCCTTGATTTGAAAAGGAGGCTTATCACTACCCTTATGCTCACACTACCCACGATTGGGTATCTTTTCCTAATTTCAATTGATGCTTCAATGAAGGGATTGGGATCCATGTTGATGAAAATGAGAAATTCATTTTCAAAGCCTCAAGGTAGTTGAATATTCATAAGAAATACTATCCCACACATGATCTGGGGTTGGAAATTGTGATCTTTTCATTAAAAATCAGGCAACTTTATCTCTTTGGGGAGAAGTGTGAAATATATATAGATCAGAATAGTCCCAAATATATATTCACATAGAAAGAACTAAATATGAACAAATGAATATTGTTAGAGATCTTCAAGGATTATAAATTCCCAATCCACTACCATACTGGGAAAACAAACAGTGTGGGAGATGCTCTAAGTAGAAACCACCCATAAATTCTATCATTGATAATAATTAAGAAGGATATGACATTCATATACTTGAAGAAGATGGACATGGGAATCATAAAGAAAGGAACATCATCAATCCTTTTTCAATTGATTTATCAACCATAAATTTTGGAAAGTTTAAGTGATGCAAAAAACGATGATGTGGGAATTTAGAAGAAAGTGGAAACTATTAGAAAATGAATATCTATAGAGTTCAATGTTGAAGAAGAAGGAATTGGGAGATTTGGGTCAAGAATATGTATTCCATCAAATCCAATATTAAAGAAATAATTTTTTTATGATGCATATATTTTTACTTTTTTCATTCCCCCATGAAACATAAAGATGTATTGAGATATTCGAAATCATTATTGGTGGGATAACATAATGAAGGAAATCAATGATTATACATCACAGTGCTAGGTATTTTAGTAACTGAATGATGAAAGGTATAAGTATAAATGGATTATTCAACCATTATCCAAAAAACATAGAAATGGGAATAAATCGTCATGTAATTTTTTATTAGACTTCCAATGACATGAAAAGTTAAACAATGCAATCTGGGATATTGTGGATCATATTACAATGACTGCACACTTCATCATAATTCGAGTGGATTCATCACTGGATCAAATGGTATATATATACATCATAGAACTGGTAAAGCATTATGGATTACCACTATCAATTTTTTCCGATCAAGATCCATGATTAGCCTCTATGTTTTGGAAAAGTCTCCAACATGCTGTAAACATTGATCTAAACATCAGTAGGGATTATCACCCTCAAAATATTTTCCAATTTTAGAAGGCTATCCAAACACTTGAGAAAATGTTGAGATAATCTTAAATGGACTTCAAAGGTTGATGGTACCAACATACTCCTTTTGTGGAGTTCCCATACAATAAAAGTTTCCACTCAAGCATCAAAATGGCCCCTGTGTAGCCTTTTATGGGAAGTGGTGAAAAAAAAACCAGAAAGTAGAGATGAAGTTAGAGAATGAAAAAATATAGGTCATAAAATGGAAAAAGAAATGGTGGAGAAGGTTAAGAACATCCAACATCAGGTCAAAAATACCCATAGTTAAAAAAATAGTTATGGTGACAATCATCGAGGAGACCTAGAGTTTGATGTTGGAGACATGATATTCCTCCACATATATCTATGGAAGAGAGTGGTGAGATTCTTAAAGAATAGAAATATTAATAGAAGGTATATATGCCATTTTGAGATCCTTGATCACATCAGAGTAGTGTCTTATCAACCAAAACCTTCACTGAACCTATATTGAGTACATGATGTGTTGCGTGTATACCTCTTAAGAAAGTACATACCAAACCCATCACATGTACTGAATCTAAACGTGGTTCCATTGGAGAATGTTATTTCCTATAAAATCAGAGGTTGGAGATCATAGATCATAAAGAAAACATTCTATGAAATAAAAAAATGACACTTGTGAAAATGTTGTGGAGAAACCAAAATATTAAAGAAGCAACATGAGAACTAGAGGAGGTGATGAAGTAGAGTTACCCTCATCTATTTTAATTTTGGAAAAGAAAATTTTGCGGGTGGAATTTTTAAATGGGGAAGATATTAATGACGATAACATTAATGAAGAAAATTACCCATTTTAATTTAATTGAATGCCTTATGGATTTACAAAAAAATACATATTTTTATTATATCTAATTGGATTTAAATGACTATTTAGTATATTTACCATTGATAATATAGTCTTTGAATGGTGATCACATGACTAATATAAATGTAGTGTTTTAATAAATACTCTTGAAATAGAAAAAGTAAGTAATGACCTCTACCAGAAGGAGTGTTCCCTATGAACCCCATCGATCAACGTTTCAAAGAGAGATTGAATTTTTGGGATTTTTCCTTAAATAATCCCAATCTGAGATACAAAAACTTAATAATGAGTTAAACCATTTATGGTATAATTTTCAACTCATCAAGATCACGACCCAAAACATGTTTACTAAATGGCCACATGAAATCCCCACCATCTCCCACATTACACTTGGGGAATATGCTGGTGTAATAAAGTAATCTTTATCTAGACCCTATAATTTGGAATATGAACATTAATTTTTTATAGAATATTGCACATTTTTTCTTCCTATTATTATTACTTTGTAAATGTTTTTTTAATAGTATTTTGGTTTAATAGTAAAATTCAATTAATAAATACTTTATGAATAATTAATTAATTTTTTAAATAAATAATATTTTAATAAAATATATATATTAAATTACATTTTATAAAATATAAATAATCACAAAATATTTTATGAAGTCAAATGTAATTTTATTAGGGTTTGAGAATTGTTATTGGAAAAACCCATCATTTTCAATAAAAGTCAATTTTAAATTTAAAATTCAAAATTCACATATTTAGAAAATTACACTAATAAAATTAAAATAAATTTTGGGATCAGGATTTTAAAATTAACCAACAAAAAAATTTCATTATTTTTTGAAACATTCAAATTTCTGTGTAAAAATTAAATACTGTATAAATATATGATGTGTTTTATGATAAAAATAATAGTCCAATAGTGATGTAATAAATAATGTAAATTGTATTATCTAAAAAGTATATGTTTTCCCTTTAAAATATTGTGATTTTAAATTTATTTTTTTTTATTTTGTAAAGCGTTTGTGAATCCTCTGAGGCTTATAAAATATTTTAAGATTTTAAAATCATTTATTTGAATGTTTGACTCACCTCCACATAAGAAAGGGAAATATTTTATTATCCTGGTCCCCTGAACTTATAAAATAATTTATTCCACTATATTTTTAAATAAACCATGGAAAATACCAAGTATGGTTTTCAGTTTTGAAAAAAAAAATTATATACTATCTGAAACCAAAATAATTTGGAAATCCCCATTTTTCCTATATAAACCCACCAAAGATCCTATTAATATTAAATAAAACTCCTTAAATATAAAAAAATACTATGAAATATACTCCCTAAAGTCCTTCTAAGTCTCCCAATGATTCCAAGAATCCTCTCTTAAGCCTTTAGATTCACACATCCAAGTATAGTATTCTCTCTCTCTTCTTTTTATCAAGCACTTCATTTATGATATGCCCTTTTGATTTAAATTTTATTAAGTTAGGATACATTCATAACTATAACCATTACTATACATTTTAAGTTTGAATTATGGGATCCAATTTAACTCTCATTTATCCCTATTATGTACCCTTAAGTACACCTGTTACTATGCTGAAATGCCGTAAGGGATCCTCACCTTCCTCTCTTTTCTTTAAATCAAGAAACTTATTTTGAAATTAGCATATATAATTTAAATTGGTAATATTTTCATTCAATTATTATCATATCCTTTATATCATTTTTTAATGAGATACCATTTACACTCTCTCATTTTACCCTTTCCTATTCCATTGTTATGCCGAATTTCTGTAAGCAGTCTCCCACCATCCTCTTGTATCAAGCATTCCTCTTTTGTTATGTCTTCTAATATTTGTTCTCCTATTTTGCGATATGCTATTAAATATACTATTTAATTTCTATTTCATCTATAAATGATTAGATCCCCCTTTCTTACTCATCAACCCATTTTTATGGACTTCTATATGATGTTGTTATACTGCCGAAATTGAACCTCAATTTTCCATGAAAAAATAATTGTGTAGTGAATACCATACCCATTTCTCTATCAAGGGTATTCCCCTTTATAAACATATAGTTATTTATTGGGGACTTATAAGTATTTATTACAAACACCATGATCATGGAATAAAATATTATGATCTATTAATCCAAGCATTATGTTATATGTGCAAAACATAAGCATTAGAATGAAATGATTATGAAGGGTGTTTCCTAATAAAACTCCAATGCATTTGGTAATATGTAGTATCAATATACGACATGTTGGTATAGGTTTGTACCTAATTCATTTATGGGAATTTTTACACCACAAGGTCTTGATAGGTTTATCCTTGATCTATTTATGATGCATTGTTTTAATTGTTTCCACATTTTCAAGGTTATGATTATCATGCTATATCGTGCCTTATTATTCATGTTCATTTATACCATGATGATATGACTTGCTTAACATTAATTATTATTCTCATGTTATTCCATGTTTATTCCCTTATTCATATTTATAGTTCATATATTTCTTATGTATGTCCTTGGGTTATCCCATATAGTGTTATGTACGAAGGGTAACTATATGAGATTAATATTTTAATAGATTTAAATATCTTTTCCTCATTCAGGATGACCTCTAAATAGTCATTGACCTAGTTGGAGATGCTAGTACTAATTTAACTGAATATATGCTCTATTTTTTTACCTTTCAAGTCATTATTTTCAAATCTAGACTATATATATATATATGGAAAATAATAAGTCCACAAATTGAGTAAAAGATAATATGTATCATTAGTGAATGAAATATTTTATTATTTTAGTTTAAGGATACCAATGAACATCTTATATTTAAATTTGGAAGGAAATAAATATTTATTCTTGTTTCCCTACTTCAGCCAATGGATTTTAGATCTATCATGAGCTTTATTCTACATAAAAAGTAATTATAATGAATGTTGGAAATGTTTTAGGGAAAAATAATTGATGATTTCCTCATCCCATGAATCATGAATACACTAATATATTTACTTAATATCATGGGTGATATGTTCAATGTAACTATTTTCCTCTAGTTTGGTGGTACCCCATTAAATATAACATAACTCAACCACTTTAACTTGTTTTTAAGGAGAATATAGCTCTCACATTGTATAGAGGGAACCCACAAGTCATGAATCACATAAATTATATCAATTTAAAAAATATTTTTTTTTGGAGAAAGTAATTGTAGAACTACATGATAATGTATATTTTAGGTTAATAAGAAAATGAGGGTGATTTTAAATATCCATTGAAGGTGGGTGAAAATGATATCATAGAACCCAGAATGATCTTTCATATTAGAGTATGATTTTCATAGGCAATGTTATGTTCTACACTAACCTTTTTTATTATTGCACAATGTGAAGTGGTCACTAGAGTTTACTAAATCTATCAACTGGTTGATTATATGATGGTCTTTAAAATTATATATATACTTTTAAGTGAAGATTTGACCGTCATATTTTCATTATTATAATGGATTGTGTTATATTTCATAGTGTTTAGCCCATGTATGTGTTCAAGGGGGAAGTCAGAAAGATTGTGTAAAAGAATATCCTTTTAAATATGTAACATTTAGAATAAATTTTATATGTGAATAAAAGTTTGAAGGCATTGTTGATTTATATGATTAAATACTATGTGGAGTAGTTTAGCATTTCCAAATGAATATATTCTTTATAAGAAAAATAATGATATGGCCTTTGGTTGTTTTTAAATGAAAAAAATTCTTTGTATAGAGTTTTAAAATATATATGGGTACGAGTGACATAATTTTTCAAGGATTAAATATATATATTAGAGAATCACCTTTGATAAGATTGTCTCTTTTGAAATGAATGTACACATCACCATATCTCAAGAACCAATAACACTACAGGTGTGCATGTTAAACATAGCGATGTGAGACTAGTGCTCTCCATAGAATTATTCCATTTCTCTATGATTATGTGATTAGAATATCTAATAAAATAGGGAGGTAATTATTTTATAAAACTCTCAACTACAACTTGAACTCCCCTGGGAGAAGGATTAATTTCTATATGATTGAAGTTACTATTTATAACTAGATTTAGTCGAGTAATTACTACGTGATGTTTGGGACTTATTCTCTTTCCATGTTAGGACTCGCATTATTGGAATCATTACATTTCCAAAAAAAATTGGTTAATGATATGATTCCTCCAATTTAAAACAATAACTAAAATAAAAAAAGCTAGTTATTAGAATAAACTAATTAATAAACATATAAAAGGAAACTTAGGAACATGTAAAGGATAAATCATAAATCATTTTAATATCCTTAGATATTATATTCTATATTTTAGTATATGTTTGTTTGTTTTATTCACTATTAGGTACTGCATTCTAATACCCAAAATAACTACACATTCTCTAATTCCAACTATAATGACCCAAATCTCATAAAAATTTAATAACATCATTGGGAATATAAATACTCATAAAAAACACATAATTATAGTGGTCTAGTTTTTTTGGGATATTAGTCTAGATAATAAATTATCTTAAAATAAATAAACTAAAAATATTAATTATTATCATCCCCATATTATACTATTATATCCCTTTAATATTTTATCTATACATGGGATATCTCGGAGGCATATATAAAAAATCATGAATTATAAATCCTAAATATTGCATAAAGAAGGGTACAATGGGGATTATAATAATCATGAAATATATGGAAAATCAAAAGGATTTACATTTAGTCATTACCAAAAATAAAAAATGAATTATATAATAATTGAATAATATAACATCAATTATGAATATGTACAAAAATAGAAAACATGACATCATAACCATAAGTCATGGTTCACAATAAAGAAAACATAACAGGGCGTGCATGGCTCATTTAATGTGCATCATACATAGTATCTCATCAAATAAAATAAATATCCATTGCATTAGGTGATTAATTGTTTGAGGCCCACTGGTTTCATCATAATTTTTACATGTATATATGTGTAACAAAAGAAAATACGACATAAAATATCATAAATAAATGATACCATGGTAAAAAAATAGGTTTTAATGAATTCCAAGGAATATCATAAAATAATAATGACAAAGTAATCATGAAATATTAAGTGATAATATATGGATATTATATTTTTTTGTAAAATGATAATATAATTTCAGAATAAAATATCATTTATAAAAGTTAAAAAAATATTTTTATAAAAAAATATTGGATTAATATATTTATCGAAATGAATCATTTGAAATAGAATTTCAAATAAAGAATTAAGTCTATAAATAAATGTAAATCACCAATAAAAATAAATAAGATAATTTTAAATGTTTTATTATGTAAATAAAAGAGGCTAGATGAGGATTCAGAAACATAGTTTTATGCTGATAGATATTTGAAGTTATCACTTAACATAAATTGTTGCTTCCAAAATATGGATAAAATGAAAAGGAATAGGAATATAAGTAATGAGAATAATCTTTGGTTATTAAATATGTGATAAAATAATTTAATAGGATGATAGAACCTTAGCATGGAAATATTAACATCGATAAGAGGGAGAATAACCAATCAAATGATTTTTTGGGGAATCCACTTACCATATGTTTGATTTTATTTATAGAAAAAATTAATATTGGAAAATAAATAAATGTAATTCATTAGTTAATAGTTTAATAATATTCTTCATTATTGTTGCTGTTTTTATTTTCTTTTAAATTAAATTTCATGATGAAATTATATGATTTATATTGTCTATTTAAATTATTTTTATAGTTTTGTTATTTTCTTTGGATATTTTGTTATCATAATGATAATGGTCCTTATTCACGATCACATATATCCATAAACTCCAGCATATTCAAAAAGCAGAGTTTATATTACTAGATAAATTAATAATTTTTAACATAAATATAAATGTTTTATTATATAACACATGGTACTGAAACTTTTTTTGTTTAAAAAGTACTAGAAAGCATGATAGTTTTTTTTAAGAATTTAATACCAATATATTTCAACATTATAGATTGTTAAACATGTATTAATTTTGTCATTTCTGGCATAATTATGCATAAATAATATAATGAAACCATCCAAGGAGGTAGCTCTATAAAATGAAATACATCTTCCATGGAGGCATTGAATCCACTATAATATGGGGAATTGTTTTTAGAATAATGATAGGAAGTGGGATATTAGTTATTTCTTTACTATAATAACATTTAATTATACTTATGATACATATATACTTATATTATTATGGTTTGAATGTAATTTTCAGTGGTGAAAGTATAAGAAAACTCAAAAGAGTTGGGTTGATATATTTTTCATTTTGAATTGGAATTCCTCACCTGATATGATAGTTAAGATTTAATTAATGATATTTTGTGAAGATAAAACAAATTAGAATAAATTTAATAGAGTTTTTAATGGGATTTTTTCATTTATTTTACAAAGTAATATGTTATATAAGTGAGGAGAAACTGGTTATAAGTGGGGTGTATTTAAAGGTAATAGAGGGTATTCTAAAATAAAATAGTGTTGAAATTTTTATTTTTCCTCAATACAATAAAAATTATTTATTTTTTTAACTATTTATTTAACATTATTCTTGTGAGGATGAGATAATGTTTTCATACACCATTAATTATGAAATTAAATATATATTTAGTTTATAATGTAAAATTACATAATTTATTATATTTTATTATTCATCATTATATTTTTATATTTATACAAACAATTGATAGTTTAACCTTTCTAAATTTCAATTTGTTGGTTCCCAAAATTTCATTATTTAAAAAAAATTCTATGTTAGGTAAATTTAATATGTTGTTCTTGTAAAAATGTTATTTTTTTATTATATTAATTAAGATTTGTTTAACTAAAAATATTTACATATACTTACATATTTTTATCATAATTAATTTAATATTTTATAATAATTTAATACATATATTTTATTATTTAATTAATTATAACATAATGTTTATTTTTAACCATCATTTACACTAACATTCATTTTATAATTGCAACAGTGTGGATTTTCTTATTCCAATCGTCAGTTTACCATTCTAAAAGCTGTGATATTATTCCAATGGTCATATAATTTTTCAAATCCTATAAATACAAATTATCATTCTCATTATTCATTCCCCATATTTTCTCTGTCGGTTCTCTACTCTTTGTTTTAAAAACTCTTACCTTGATTTTATATATTTTTTCTATTATATAGTTTTGTTTATGCTTGTGATAATTTTAGGAGACTACTGCTAACCAAAATTACAAATTCTACATTGTATTTTTAGTTATATTTTTTCCCTATAGTTATATTTTACATTTTATGAAATTTTTCCCACCTTTGTATATAATATATTATATTTATGAAATAAAAAAGTTAGTATTCTTGTTATGCAGAACATTTATTTTAGCTATAAAATTTCAAAATACAACAGACACACATATATATGTACATTAAGTATGGAACTTTCATATAAAATGACTCATTCATTACATGTATTCTAAAAGAGACGTGGATAAGTATTATTTATGTCGTTGGAACAACACTCAATGTTATTTCATTTCCCAATAAGTTTTTCTCAATCCTTTATCTATTTTATATTTCCAAGTTTGTTATTAGATATTATGATTAGGTAATTTCTTTATGATGGTACAAACTATTTGTAAGAACCCAGTTCTTATTCTTGAGGTACGAGTTTATTCTTTTCCCTTTTCCTTAAGTGTTTTTTAGAAAATTAAGAAAATGGGGTAAAATCCCAAATATTTTGGCTACACGTCATGTACTTTTCCACAAGATGTGTACTTTGGCCGTGTGGAATGAGTACACAGGGGGTGTAGGCCTGTTGGCAGTGAAGGGTGTAAAAAATGACTACACACCGTGTACTTAGTATATGCACTCCATATAATCAGTTGATATGTGAACAATAAGGAGGTGGTAGTAGCTTCCAATAGAGGGACATTACATACCATGTATTCAGAAATACACGTTGTGTAATCATGTTGACAAATGAAAAGTGAGGCGGTGGAATGTGGTCGGCGAAGGAATAGTTAAAAAATTGGAAGTACACGCCGTGTACTTGAGAGTACATGCTGTGTAGTTGTGTTTTTTGTTATAAACTAGAAATAGCCTCCTATTTCAAACTAGGAAGCTTAGAATGCCGAAAACTCATGTGAGAGATGGCCGAACATTAGAAGAGTTCCCAATCGAACACAGGGACTCCAATTCCTTTGTCGACGATCATGTTTGGACCGCGCAGGTAAGCCATTACCTCTCCTTGTGCGTTTCTTTCCAATTATTTCTCAACGGGAAATTATTTGGGTTTGAATGGGTGAATGTTTATCCCAGATATGAGTCGTTGATGGACGATTCAGGAGGCATATTTCACGTATATCGATCTGTGACGATCGAGGTAGTTGGTCTGGTGTTTAATTCTAATTGTTGAGTATTTTTGTGTACTGTTGTGCTATGCACCCATGTTTGGGGTGATGTATGGTTGATGTCTTGACTGATAAAATAGAAAGTATTGCATAGGTAAATTAATTATTATGTATAAACTATTGTTTGGGACCGTTGCTTTGATCCAGGTCCACCTAATAGGCGTGTTCCCTTGTTTAGTTTTTTGTCCAGGATACCCACTGGTATGCTGAGATTTAGCATGATTTGAATTCTTTTGAGCGGAAATGTATACATAATTGCTTTCTTATGTGTTGGGCTTGTCCCGGTTACTTGCTTAGCCTGAGGGAAGTGTTTTGTTTATAATGAGGGAAACATTTCGTATGCCTATGGGATGTACCTTCCGTGCCTATGGTCAATATCTCATACACCGGTGGGAACTATTTGTTATGCATGTGGGTAGTAAACTGCAGGTTTTGATTCCAATTAACAGAGGGTAAGGATTTGCATGTCTGCTGACAACGTTTACTTGTATATTCACTGTGGTGATTTATTATGTTGAACCTGCTAAGCCAAAACACAAGCTTGGCAATGATAAACAATTAATAAAATGGCAATGTAAATGGTAGGAATGTTTACTTTTTAGTACTTCCTAGTTTACTCCATTTCATTACTGTACACTACTATTGCACATTTCCACTGACTGTTGGGCATGGGCCTTTGGTGGTTGCCAATTGTGATTTATTTCTCACACCCTGTGTGGGTCATGTCTTGGGCCCAAACATATTTTATTGTTGTAGGTGTAGATAAGGTAAAGGGTCCCGATACAGGTACTTGATTGGTGGAGAGGAGTAAGAGAGCATAGGACCAGGCTTAGGCTTGTGATGTTGTTCAGTTCCTGTTGAACTATTTTGTTTTTCTTTTATGTACTTGTATCTTATGATGTATTATATTATATTTTAGTGTATCTTGTTTTGACTGCTTCTTTAGGTTTGGACATATTGAATCATCATATATATATGACTTTTTATTATGTTTTCATACAGTTTCATTTTCTATTTTAGTTCTCTTTTTTTTTTACTTCTTCTGCTTTTAGTATGTTTTTATTTTCTCTACTACTATACACTTTGACAAATGAGGGCATAGTTTCCCCACTATTACACCTAGGCCCTCACTGCTAGTCGGCAGCCTATGGCGTTTGGGAAAATCCTCTTGAGGTCATGTGACCAACTAGGTTTGGGGAACCCATTGTGTGGCACCTGGATCTGGGACGTTACAAAGTTGTATAAAGGGAATTTCTATTCTTTGATTTACCGTTTGAATCCTATAGTCAGGGATATGACAAAATGGGTATTTAGTAATAAGATGTGCCTAAGAGTAGCTAACCCGTGTACAAGGAAAAGCCAATTTTCATCGTGTTGTAATTTTACTGATTTTTTAAATTACATTTGATTTGATTTTTATCATAAGGTGATGAACTTTTGGTGTTCTGTACATGTATTTTTTATACTTGTTTCTATTTAGTCGCAACACGATGAGATGAGGGTATGTCATCTCATGCATCATTTAGGCACATGTTAGAATCACATGCCATGCATAGTTTCCATGCCATGTAGGTGCATTATAAATTTCATGTAGTTGTGATAGATGATGTTCTATAAAATGCATGATGTGGTGATAGTTACCTTGTTAGATACACCTACTATGATAGGGTATTGGTACATGTTATGGTTGGGTTTAGGGATGCTAAACTTCGGATCCTAAAAAGTATGGGCTCTCTTGGACCAGAATTTAGTGGATCATGATCTAGATTTTGTTTTGTTTTGTACTATAATGTGAAATTTCCGGTGATAAACATTGATTCGGGTTGAGTATGGGCCCCCACGGATCGGAATTTGGCATACTGACACTTGAAATTAAAGAAAAAGGAGATTCAGAGTGGTTTATGATGTGTACTGACCGGAATCCCAGACAAGACGGCATGTGGTTCTATAAACACACGCTATGTACCCTTCTGTTTGGGAAGAAGTTAAAAAATTTAAAGTACATGCCGTGTAACCTATGTACACTCAGTGTAGTCTCTAACTGGGTCGTTGGCCGTGTATGCAGAAACATGGGAGGGAAAAACTCTAGAGGGAACATGCCTTGTACCGGTTGTACACGCTGTGTCATGTTGACCCTATATCTGGCTGTGTCACTAACAAAATGGTGGGAGAAATACTTTCTTAAACACACTGGGTCACTTTGAAACACGCATTGTAGTATACCCTGGGAATCCCGCCATGTAACTAACAACATGGGCAGTTTGAATCTAAGCCACACACGTCGTATCTATCTGGAACACGCCATGTAGTGTGAGCTGTGTACCCAGCAATATCACGATCAAAACGGGTCAGTGAAGCTCGTCTAGTACACGCCGTGTAGACCTTATACACGTCATGTAGTCTCATTCTAAGAATATCTGTGTGGCTAAGCTGTGTAGAAGGACTCGGGCAGGGAAAGTAAATTCAAGTACACATCGTGTGTGTGGATAACACGCCGTGTGTTTGGGGTGTTACACGACCAGTGCTGGTGGAGTACATGCCCATGGTAAAGACTTAAGGGAACATTCCGTGTAGTTATTATAGATTTCGTGTAGTCTTGTTTTGAAAAACATGAGTGTTTTCTTTATCTTGTTCCCTTTTTACACTCCTTGTCTTCAGTCCTTGATGGTCTTAATCTATGGAGCATGATTGACCTTGTAGAGTCGCGCCGCCAAGACGACAACTGGTTGTTTTCCAAGAGATCGCCAACAATTATACTCCTGAGAGGGTATCCCACAGACTACCTATGGATACTCCAGCAGAGCCAGATGTGGCACTAGCCGTTACACTGGACGCAGGCGCGGATGTGCAGTTCTATGATGTCTTTATGCGGTTCATGCATACCTTCCATGGAGCACCGTCGGCTACCACATCTATAGAAGAGCTGACACGAATATTCCAGCAGCAGAATCCACCTACGTTTTTAGGGGATGGCGGACCACATGCTTTGAAGTCTTGGCTGAGTTCTATGCAGACTAACTTTAAGCATCTAGAGACGCCTCCTGGGAGGAGGGTCAAGCTCACTAGTTAAATGTTGCGTGATACTTCCAAGAGATGGAGGGATGTTACCACATAGACCGAGCATCACTGAGACATGGCGTGGAAATATTTTTAGGCAGTCTTCTATGATGTTTTCTTTTCGGAGACTCTAAGGTCAGATCGAGATGAAGAGTTTATGAATCCGTAGTAGGGCGTCGTTTTAGTGATGGATTCTTATGACTACTTTACCAAGCTACATCGTTTTTAACCTGTTCTGGTGAATGACAAGACTTCGAGGGCTACATGCTTTGAGGATGGTCTTTCACATGACATCCACACACTGGTGAATGTTTTCACGTTACCCAAAGTGCATGCTATTGTGAATGAGGAACTGATTACTGAGCGGAACCTATGGGAACCTAGTGGTGAAGGCCATGGCGGCTCAGCCCCAGTTTCTGGTACTATTTCTACCAGCAAGAGGAAAAGGCAGATGTGTTTCATTCATGGTGGCAGTAATAGCCACAAGAATTATTCATGTGGCTAGATAATGTGCTACCAGTGCTGTAAAGAGGGGCACAAGAGACCGCATTGTCCATGTGACCTAGTGGAGTGCTGAGCTTGCAGCAGGATGGGTCATCTAAAGCATTTTTGCAGGGAATTTCCACTAGTGGCTAGTGAGAGGGTTTTTGTGTAGACTTCGCAAACAGGATAAGGTACAACATCTTCTTATCAGTCTAGGAACTAGAATACATCAGAACTTTTAGGCTGAGATGGTGATTGTGGCCATGGTAGTCAGACATGAGGATCTTAGATACAACAGGGCAGGTCAGTTCAGGGTAGCCAGGCTGTGTCGTAGGGCCGCGACACTAGGTAGGCATATACAGTGCAAAAGACCCAACAGGAGCAGGATACTGGGCCTTCCACTGTCAGAGGTACTATTCTATTTTCTTCTCTTTTATCTTTTGCAATTTTTAATACTAGTTCTACACATAGATTTATATATGTGCCCATTGTGGAGAGCCTTGGGCTCTGTGTTTCTTCTTCTTCTGATATCATTACACTAGACACTCTGTAAGGGATTTGAATGGCATGTGTTCGTCAGTGTAAGGAGTGTCCCATAGAGGTTGTTGGGTGTCCCATTTGGTAGGACCTCTATGTCTTGGAGATGACAAGCAATTATTTCATTCTCGGGATGGACAGGTTGGTACCCTTTCGAGCCTTTGTAGATTTCTATTGTCGTAGGGCCAGTTTCACGTCACCATAGGACGGAGAGTTTCTATAAAATGGCGACTGGGATGTCCAGGCGGGCCAAGCTGGACCCGAGCATCGTGGGCGAGGTGAAGTGACAGCCACGATTGTGAGTTTATATCTGGACGACCAGGGAACTTGTCAGAAGGATATCCCTCCAGTTGTTGATCGCTTCAGGGATGTCTTCCTAGAATAATTTTCAAGTCTACCTCTAGAGCGAGAGGAGGATTGCACTATTGATCTTGTGATAGGAGTGGAACCGGTGTCTATTCCTCTTTTTAGGATGGAAAGAATGGAATTGAAGCAGCTCAAGAGGTAGTTAGAGGAGTTAGAAGCCTAGGGTTTCATCCTACCCAGTATTTCTCCATGGGGTTCGTCTATCCTGTTTTCAAAAAAGGAATACGGTACCCTCAGACATTGTGTAGATTATCGGAAGCTGAAGCAGTTGACGGTCAAGAACAGATATCTCATGCCAAGGATTGATGATATTTTTTATCAAATTTGAGGAGAACGAGTGTTCTAGAAGATTGACATAATATCTGGATATCATCAGTTGCACGTAAGACCATCAGTCATACCTCTTACAACCTTCCAGAGTAGATATGGTCTATATGATTACTTGGTTATGTCGTTCGGACTCACAAAAACACTAGAAATTTTCATGGATCTAATGAATCATGTGTTCCAAGCATATCTAAATTATTTTTTGGCAGTCTTCGCAGATGATGTCTTGGTGTACTCTCACACTCGACACGACCATACCACCCATCTTGAGATTGTACTGAGTACACTGAGAGAGCATAATTTATATGCTATGATCTCAATGTGACACTTTTGGATGGAACATATACACTTCTTGGGTCATATTATCTTAGAGGCAGGTGTTGTAGTAGACCAATAGAACGTGAGAGCAGTAGTTTCCTGGGATCATCCTAAGAACGCGTTTGAAATACTGAGTTTCTTGGGGCTATTTGGTTACTACATGTTCTTTATACAAGACTTCTCCCACTCAGTAGCACCGTTGATAGGTTTGACTATGAAGGGTATGAAGTTTGTTTGGTCAGAAGAATGTGAGACAGCCTTTCAGGAGGTGAAGGGAAGGTTGACATCAGCACCGGTCCTAATACTTCAAGAGCACGGGAAGATCTATATAGTTTACTGTGATGCATTAGGTATTGGGATAGGAATATTATTGATTCAGGTCGATTAATTAGTTCTGTACGGTTCTCAATATTTGAGGCCACATGAGAGGGATTACCGGACGCATGATATCGATTTGGCTGCTATTTTTCATGTGTTATGCTGCTAGAGACATTAACTATTTGGAGAACATTTTTTTGGTTTTTATGGACCAAAAAATTCTAAAATACATCTTTACCCAGTGTGACATGAACTTTGGACAGCAAAGGTGGGTAGAATACCTTCAGTACTTCAACTTTGAGCTTGCCTATACACCTGGTAAAGGTAACGCGATAGCCGATGCACTGAGTTGGAAGACTCAAATACAGGCAGTGCAGGGGGATAGTGGTGAGTGGAAACTTATGGATTTATTCTCTGAGATGCATTTAGATGTGCATGATAGTCATGAGCAAGACTATATTTTATCCTTAGCTGTGACTTCTACCCTCTTGGATATAGTGAGGATGTGACAGCTATCTGATATAGAAGGCCTAGTTCTACTAGAGTCGGTGGCATGTGAGGACCCTTCTCCTGGTTGGACGATAGACGATGATGAGGTATTGTGTATCCATGGATGATTGTGGGTTCCAAGAGATATACACAAGGATTTGATATAGGAGTTTCATGATTCATCTTGTTCAGTACATCCTGGAGTTACAAAAATGTACCGTTACATGAGACGTCAGTATTGGTGGTTGGGTATAAAAAGAGAGGTAGCGGGTTTTGTTACGAGATGTTCCACCAGTCAGCAGGTGAAGGCGGAGCATTAGAGGCTACCGAGACTGTTACAACAGTTACCCAATCCAGAGTATAAATGGTATGATTCCATGATGGATTTCGTGACTGTGTTGCCGAGGTCACCTTGAGGCAGTGATATTGTGTGGGTTGTTGTGAACAGTCCTACGAAGGTAGATCAATTTTTTCCGATCAAGGAGACCTTCATTGTTGATGAGCTCGGGAAGTTGTATATCAGAGAGGTTGTACGTCTTCATAGGGTCCCTAGTTATATAGTTTTATATAGGGACGCCCATTTTATGTCTCGTTTCTGGCATAGTTTTCATTGGGCATTGGGTACACAGGTGCTTCTGAGCACTGTTTACCACCCTCAAACTGATGGCCAGTCAGAGCATACAATACAAGTGCTTGAGGACATGCTACGTGCATGTGTTCTAGACCTTGGGGGCTCTTTGGAGAAGCACATACCCCTGTTCTTGTTTTCCTACAATAATAGTTTTCAGGCAACTATGGATATGGAACCTTACGAAGCATTATATGGTAGGTCATGCTGATCACCCTAATGCTGGATGGCGGCAGGTGAGGCAGCTTTACTAGGACTAGGTCTCATACATGAGACTTCAGAGAAGGTCCAGTTGATATAGAAGTGGATGTCTACTACACAGTCTCGTCAGAAATTTTATGCTGATTGCTGCAGATGACCCTTGGAGTTCATGATCGGGGATCTGGTTTTCTTGCGTGTTTCACCAAGGTTGGGACACTGGTGGATCAGTAGATAGGGTAAACTTTCACCGAGGTATGTGGGGCCGTTTGAGATTTTGGAAAGAGTCGGGTTGATTGCCTATCGGTTTCAGTTCTCACAGAGGTACGATGCCATTCACGATGTCTTCCACATATCTCAGATATGTCGTTATCACTCATGCCCATCTCATATTTTTCAGCGCAAGGAGGTTGAACTATAGGTAGATGCATCCTTTTAGGAGCATCTGCTTTGTATTGTTGATAGGAGCATAAATGTTCTCTGACGCTGGTCAGTTCCTCTCGTACAGGTGCTATAGAAACATGGCCGAGTTCAGGAAAAAACCTGGGAGCGGGAGATCGACGTACGTGCTCAATGTCCAGAGTTGTTCAAAGCTTTATCTTCACCACCCTTGGAAGGTAAATTTTGGGAAAAATTTCTTTGAGGGGGGAATTTTGTAAGAACCATGTTCTTATTCATGAGGTACGAGTTTCTTCTTTTCCATTTTCAATAAATTTTTTTTGAGAAAATATGGAAAATGGGATAAAATCCCAATTATTTTGGGTACACATAGTGTACCTTTCCACACACTGTGTACTTTGACCTTGTTGAATGAGTACACAGGTTGTGTAGGCCTATTAGCGATGAGGGGTGTAAAAAATGACGAAACATCATATACTTAGTATATATACGCAATATAATCAGTCGACAGGTGAATAGTAAGGTGGTGGGAGTAGTTTCCAGCATAGCGAGAGTACACACCGTGTATTCAGAAATACCTGCCTAGTAATCATATTGACAGATGAAAAGTGGGGCGGTAGAAGGTGGCCACTGAAGGAATAGTTAAAAATGGGATGTACACATTGTTTACTTGAGAGTACATGCAGTGTAGTTATTTTTTTGTTATAATTCTTAATTAGCCTCCTCTTTTAATAGTGGAAGCTTAGAACACCGAAAATCCATATGAGAGATGGCCGAACCTTGGCAGAGTTCTTGACCGAACTCCAGGACTCTGATTCCTTCGCTGACGATCACGTTTGGACCACACAGGTAAGACATTCCCTCTCCTTGTGAGTTTCATTCCAATTATTTCCCAATGGGATGTTATTTGAGTTTGAATGGGTGAATTTTTATCCCAGATCTAAGTCGTTCATGAATGATTCAGGAGGCGTCGTTCACATATATCGATCAGCAAAGATCGAGGTAGGTTGTTTTGTGTTTAATTCCAACTATTGAGTGGTTTTGTGTACCATTGTGGTAGGCGCCCATGTTTGGGGTGTCATATGGATGAGGCCTTGACTGATAAAATGCATAGAATTGCATAGATAATTTAATGATTATGTATAAATTGTTTTTGATTGCTACTTTGATCCAGGGACACCTTGTGGGTGCATTCCCTTGTTTAGCCGTTTAGCCAGGATACCCACGGGTGTGCTGAGATTTAGCATGCTTTAAATTTTCTTGAGAGGAAATGTATACATAATTTCTTTCTTAGGTGTTGAACTCAACCCAATTACATGATTCGCCTAAGGGTAGTGTTTTTTCTAGCCTGAGGGAAACATTTCTTATGCATGTTCGCAGTACCTTCCTTACCTGTGGGAAATATCTCGTATGCCTATGGGCACTATTTGTTATGCATGTGCGTAGTCACCTGTGGGTTTTGATTCTGATTACCTGAGGGTAAGGATTTGAATATCTGTGGATGACGTTTAATTGTATATTAACTATGGTGATTTATTATGTTGAACCTGCCAAGAAAAATCACAATAATGGTGTTTTTAAACAATTAATAAAATGGAAATGTAAATGGTAATATTTTCTACTTTTGAGTACTTCCCAGTTTACTAAATTTCATTACTGCACACTGTTATTGCACATTTCCACTAACAGTTGGGCATGAGTCTTTGGTGGTGGTCTACTGGGATTTATTTCCCAAACCCTATTTGGGTCATGTCTTGAGCTCAAAGAGATTATATTGTTACAGGTGTGGATAAGGGAAAGGGACCCAATATAGGTACATTATTGTTGAAAAGGATTACGAGAGCATGGGACCAAGCATAGGCTTGTGATGCTGTTGAGTTCCTTCTATATTGTTTTTTTTTGCTATACTTGTATCTTGTGATGTATTACCTTAGATTATAGTGTATCCTATTTTGAATGCTTCATTAGGTTAGTACATATTGCATCATCATATATATATAACTGTTGATTATCTTTTCCTACAGTTCTTTTTTCTATTTTAGTTCTATATTGTTATTGATTTTACTTTTAGCATGTGTTTATTTTCTCCGTTCCTCTACACTTTGAAAAATAAGGGCATAGTTTCCCCACTATCATAAATTGGCCCTTACTGCAAGTCAGCGGCCTCTGGTGTTTGGGGAAATGCACTTGAGGTCATGTGACCAACCCGGTCCAGGGCACCTATTGTTGTGGCACCCGGATCTGAGATGCTACACTATATAATGTCATTACTGATTTGATTGGTGGTGGATGTTTAGAATCTATTGAGGTAAATGGCTTTTCATTCATCATATTGTGTAGTGAATCATTTTTTTGTATTATGAATTTATTATTAAATCATATTAATTGATATAAAATGACTTATAAACATAGATATGTGTATTGTTAAGGTGTTTTTTATGTGTTTGGATTTTTTGGAAATAAAAAGGAGTAGTTTTCAAGTGTGTGAGTGATTCCTAAAAATATGAATTTGGGAACATTAGGGATTTTATAAGTTTCCTTATTGTTTGGTTATTTGATAGAAAATTATTAGGTTTATTCTTTTTTAAAATTGCAATTAATTATTTCTTATGGATTAATTGGGCGTTTAGGGTAGGTTTTAGAAAAGTATAGTTCAGTTTGATGGACTTATTGGATTATGGTAGGTTGGTTTTAGAATCACAATTAGATTATGGGGTCATCAAAAGGTTTACAGAGGTTTGTATTGGAACCTACACCATTGGGTGTGGGACTTGAGGTTTTTTTTGAAATCTATCTTGAGTGTGGGTTATTTAAAGATAATTATTTTTAGGAAATGGTTATTAATTAACCTCATGTTTGAGGTTTAGTGGCATGTGATATTATTAACATTAAACTAATGACGGTGTGACATGATCAGTGTTTATTACATGAGAAGTTGTTTTTTAATAGGTGTTTATTTATTATAATAAATATCACGAATTGGGTATGACTTTATAAAAACTCATTTTTTATACATGGTTTTCACACATATGGGGTGAATCAGAAGTCATTTCCAAAATCATACTCATTTACCGTACTCACCCTAAGCATATACAGCTTGGTGTACATATAGATAATGTTTTCTTCAGTTGTAGGTTATGGGTATTGTTGCATCATTGGCTGGGATAAAGAAACAGAGTTTGTATTTTGGATACTAGTGGAGGTTGTGTCAATAGTGGTGGGGTTTTTTTGGATTGAGTTTTATGTATATCAAGTGGTTTTCAATATTTTTATTAGATTTAGTGTTTACAGTTTCCATTACATTCATTGAATCCTATTACCTATCTTGTTATACTGGTATTTCTTATTGATATTGGGTTATTACATGTTTCTGATGACTTGTATTAGTGATTTCATCATTAATATCGATCTTTGGTAGTCGAGGAACAACAAAAAAGGCTGCATAATATTTTGATTCATCTTAGGACCTAGTATGAGTATTAAAAACTAGTAGATATGTTATAGTGTGTACATATATATATACATAAGAAACTCATACACACACATGTATTTCTCTACATGGGTGTGTTTATTTATATTTAGGTTAATAAATTTTTATACATATTCATTTATATCCAAGTTAATATATATAATTATATCACAAATATTCTATATATTATTTAAAAATATATTTATAAAAATGTATTTATATAATGAAAATATATATTTATATTTATATTTATATAAAAATAAATAAATAAAATTAAATATATTAATTAATATAAATATTTATAAATACCTTTTTTTAAATATATAAGTAAATAAATATCCATACATTTCAATATATATATATCGATGTGTGTGTGTATTCATATATGTTATATATCACATATTGATTAAAGATGAGTTGGATTAAAGGGGTTATTTATATTAAGAATTTTTAGATGTAAATTTTATTAATATGAATAAATATTAATATTTTAAATGTTTTATAAGTTAATAAAATTTTTGGGTTGAATTAGGTTAGTGATTAGAGTGGCTTTTGAACAGTCCAAATGTAGTTTCAGATTTGCTGGGGGTGGTCTAGTGTTGTGGGATGGGTCATAGATAGGTATGGGTGTGATAGGGGTGTTATGGGATGTTAGTAGGAGATGATATTTGGTTGGAGGGGCTAGTGGCATGTCTGATGACAATTATGATTAGGTGAATATTAGGTTAGGTGATTCTAGGGTCACTTGGGTTTTACCATTGTGTAGGATGTGGGTGGGTCTGTTTGTGGGGCTCAGGTAAGGGGGGTTAGGTATGGCTACCCACGATACTAAAACATAAACAATACATTGATTTCATAGATTAATTAATTTATTCCTAAACCTATCTCACAAAACAAAGAGTAAAGTGTCTTGTTTCATATAGAATAGCTATATAAAAATATGGTTTTATAATACTTATGAACATTTCTCAATATCATTTCTCTTCTAAATCCTCTTATAGACATCTATTTTAACATAATCATATCCATAACATGGAAAATGGAAATATAAGAAGGGATGGTCTCAAATGTTTAGTAAGGAAAACATATTGACTATTCATAATTATAAGATCATAAATATGTAGTAAAACGTTATTGTGGGAATAATATATGGTAAAATGATCCTTAGATCATAAGTGAAAAAAACATGATTAGCCATTAAGGACCACAACATTGGATCATAAGACCACAAACAGGTCATAAATATTTTGATTAAAAACATATAAAAATCAAGAAATCATTATATAAGAAATCAATATGTCTTTTTGATGTGTTATATTAGAAAATTCATTCAAATTCTATAAATATGGAACATTTTATATCTCTAGTGGAAAAAAATAAGCATAAGAAAATAAATCAAAGTTTGTTGACCCTTTAATTTTGTAGAAAAATAAAAATGTATCCTCACTTTAGTTTTGTGAAAAAATAAAATTTTGTAAAAACAAAATTAATTATAGAATAAATATTTTTCATATTTATTAATATTAATTATAAAGTTACTTTAGTTATATTATTATTAAACAATTTTTAATCCATAAGGAAATTGTATTAATTAAGAGATTTTCTTATAATTTATTATTTAAAATTTTATGATTAAATTTTAGAATTTTATTTTTATAAAATTACTATTACTTTCAAAGTAATATTATCAAAATTTAATTTGGGTGATATTTGAGGATTTTTCAAAAAATATTTATTTTTCATTGAATTATGAAAATACAAATTTATCGAAATAGAAGTCATTTCCTTTAATAAATAATGTTTTTAAGAGTCTCCATATGTTTTAAATAAGTTGTAAAGTCACATAATTATTTTCTATTTTTATTTAATCCACCTAACTACCTTTGAATAGACATTATATTATTTTTAATATATATTTTGTTTGGGTTAAAATTAGGTTTTTCTAAAAACATTTTCAAAATGCCGAATGATTCACCTTAATAAATAATTGAAATAATTACAAGTGTGGAATTTTTTAATTTAAATATATAAAATATATATAATTAAAAATTATTTAAGATTAATACAAAGATTATTTTTAGTTATAGAGTTAATATAGAATTATTTTTTTCTAAAACGAATACTCTTCTTAAAGACATGTTGTCTCATAGAGACTCTAGGATTAATATTAAAATTATTGTTCCAATTTTGTGAATTGAATTTGAAAAAATTGGTTCCATATTTGAAATTTGAAAAATATATAATTTATAATAAGTCCAAATTAATTTTTTTTAAAAGTGATTATAAAAAATTATTAAAATTAATCACATCAGTTAAGGGAAAAAAGAGAATTACTAAGTGACTAAACATTAATCCTAAGGGTCCAAATGACCAGAAAAATATTCGAGAACCCATTAGATGGACATATATAGACATTATAGCTATTATTATCTAATTTGGTGAGTTATTTTATCCACATGTAATGGAATGTGTGGGTGGAATTTCTTCTTTAAAAAATTTACAAATTTTCCACTCACCTTCTTTATAAAATCCCCCCACCTCTCCCCATATCTTCACACATATCAAGAAATTTGTCTTAAAAATTACCTTAAAAAATAAATTCTCAACTTCCATATTCTAATCCAAGAAAACATACTTTTTAATCAATCTAATAATGTATGTCTTATGGTACAAACTAAAAAGAGTTACCCAAAGAAGAGGTAATGTTCATCAATCTTTATTTTTGTATTATTTCTTTATCCAACCCCCTTAAATTCTTATTATAATATGATTATATAATTACATAATTATCCTCGATATATTTATAAGTTTTTATATTAAGGTAATGACCTAAAAATTGACACACATCCATCAAATGGGTTACAAAACAATTATTCATGTGTACAGTGCACTACTACCTCGCAAAACGATGTCATTCATTTTTCCATTACCACCTTTCATGGTTGGGAATTATGATAGAAATAATATTTATATACGATATTCATGATATTTATATAATTATTATACATTTGTAGTAATTATATCATATAAAATTTTTTAACATTTATTATCGTAGGGAGTATGATAACATCACTCATGTGTCCAGTGAACTACTACCTCACGAAGCGATTCAAATTGTTTTTCTATATGGTGTTACATGAAAGTTAATATGGGTTAATATATTGAATATATATGATATAAATATAATATATATGACATTAATGACATAATTATATTTTTTGAAAATATAATATATCATTTTTTCTTACCATTTCACACATTGAAAATTTGAAAATGTTGTTTGTGGACTTGTGGACTATAGCCTCCTCGAAGCAATGTGATTCTTCTTTTTTCATCACCACATCATAAAAATGATAAATATATATATATAAATTTATAAAATTAAATAATATGGTATTTATGATATAATGATAATTATGGAAATAAAAATTTTACTTTCCATCTTTCCATATTGATCATTGAAAAATGGGAACGTTACTCATTTGTACGTACGAACTTCCATAGCCTTGATCGTAATGTGGGGTTTTTATACCCATATTTCTTAATTGATTTTAAAAATATAATTGATGTGAAAATATTATAGTTGTGTCTTGATTAATATTCTATAGTTGTTTAAATAATATCCTCTTTCACCTTAGTCAACCTACCAAAGTATGTTTTTACACATAAACTGAATATTGTCAAAACATCTGATTTAATCTTAAATGATTAAGTAATTGTTTATAATTTCATAATAAGTGAAATAATGTTAATAAAAAACATGAAATGGTTTATCAATAAAGTAAATAATTAACATAATTTTATTATTTATAAATATAAATACACATGTGATAAGTCGGTCTCAAGGTAAGAGACTTCATCTCAATCTCTTTTAATTGAGGCATATTTCAATGTTATACACCTATACTTTTTTATGAGGTGCATACACAACACCATTGAAATGTTATATCATGAATTTCTCCATTCATGTGGTATTTTTAGTTTTTTTATTATTATAATTCATGATTATTATGATTGAAATATTTCAATGCTGATGCGGGACTTATTCCTTAAAAAATTGTTTTAATATTTTCCTTCCAACTATTCATTTTCCATGTCTATGTTTTTAAAATGTGTTTATGGACATAAAATATTTACTATATATATATTTTTTATCTTTTTACTTTATTTAAATTGTTTTCAAAAGGAATATTTGTATGTGTTTTATACAGAACATTTGGACAAACACAAAAAAGGAATGTTCTATTCCTAACGTAAATAACAACAATGAATTTCCCACTATCGTGGTAATTATTTGATTTCAAGATTCTTTTAAAATATTCTATGATTTTTTCAAAGAAAACCATATTCCATTTTTTGGGTTATTTTGGAATTGAAAATAGTTTTCCAAAAGAAAATTATATTCTCATTACACCAAAATAGACGTTTAATGGTGGTTTAAATCCATATTAAATCATTTTATGATTATTTTGGAAAATTATTGCTAAATTGTGTGTCGGCATTTATTTAGTGGTGGTTTTTTAAATTTGGGGGAATCATTTAGTTCAAATTTAAAGCACCGTAAAATCATTTCCAACTGATTTTTAAATTCTTCTAGTTTTTTTATTTTTCATTCAATTTTTTTAAATTATCTTTTAATTTTTCATTATTAATATTTTTTAATATTTAATAATTTTGAGTATAAATTTATTATTTATTTATGTATTTATTATTTTCTTAATTTATAATTCTTGGAATTAATTAATTAATTAATTCTTAAATTATGTAAATTTTTTGTTGGGTGAGATTTGAACTCCTTATCTCTTGCTTATTCACCAAAGGCATTACGACTATAGTAGGCTCTTCATGTGGTGAATAAATAGAAGTTAATATACTTATATATATATTGACGGGAAAAACAAATAATACATAACAAATAAATAAAAAACTAAATAATTAATAGCCAATAATTAAACATCAATAATTAATAACTAATTAGTAATAAGTAATTATTAATAATTATTAATTTCTAAATACTAATCAATAAATAAAACATATAATAATAATAAATAAATTAAATCTAAATGAATAATATATATATATGGTAATAAGTTGAAAATAATAAATAATAAATAATAAATAATAAATTGCAACTAATAAATAATGTTTAAAAAATAATAAATAATAATAAATCAAAAAATCAAAAAACCAAAAAATCAAAATAAATAATAAAAAAACAATGAATAAATGAATAAATAATAAATAAGACATTAATAATAAATTAATAATAAATTAACAATAAAATAAGAGGAAATTAAGAATAAGATAATAATAATTAAAAAATAAATGTATAATTACTGTATACGAAATAACTAGATAATAAATAAATAAATAAATAAATAATATATAAATAAAAATAAAAAACTAAACCGTATTTAAATAATAAAATAATAAAATAATAATGAAAAATAAATAAATAATAAGTAATAAGTAAATAATTAAATAAATAGATTTATAAATAAACAATAATTAATAAATTAATAATTATCAATTAATTCATAATTAATAAATAAGAAATAAAAAAACATTAAATAATAAATAAATAAATAAATAGTAAATAATAAATAAATAAATAAATAAATGGAAAATAAATTAGTAATAAATATATAATAAATAAATAATAAATATTTACTAAAAAATAACTAATAATTATTAAATAAATATTAAATATTTACCTAATATTATTTTAATAATATAAAATCAATAAATAATAATTAAATATTAAATAAATAATAAAATAATAATTAGTAATTCATAATTAATAATTTAAAAATAGTAATTAAAAAATTATAAATTATAAAATAATTTAATAATAAAATAAGAAATGGATATAAATATCTATAAATTAATATACATATAAAAAAATATACATAAATATATACAAACACGTATTAATGTTACATAACTTTATATAATCACACTCATATATTTAATTTTATGTCAATATAAATATATAAATGAACCCAAGTAAATATACATATCTCTCTATATATATTTACACATATATGATGTAAAAACTATAAACATAAATATTTATAAATATTTAAACCTGTATATAAATATACAAAAATATTCATAAATTCTTTAAAATAAATATATATAATTGATTATAAATTACCAAAAGAGGGGAAAGCATAATAATTGCAGTACATTCAAATCAATGGGGATTTAAATATAAATATCTATATGATTATCAATACAAATGAATTTATATATGTTAACATTATTTATATATGTGTATATATATATTCATATAGTTTTACTATAAATTCATTTATATGCTATATTTATTAATAATGAAATATTTGTATAAAAATACATTTATTTATGAAGTATACACCCAATATTATTGACACACAACAGTATATTCATATTTCTAAAATACACACATAAATATATATATATATATGTATTTTTTTACATATATTATAATATACACATAAATAATTTTTTTATTAACACTGACATGTTTATATATATAAATTAGTTGTATAAGTGTATATATATATAAAGTAATGCATTTTTGTGTGGTGAATAAAATAGATAATTATTTATTTTAATTGAAATGAAAAAAATACGTATTTACCTATGGTTTATATGTTTAAAAATATATATCTATGTAAATATGTATTAATACAAGTGATTTATTATATGTAAATATATGAAAATATAAATATATTTAATTATAAATAAAAGCACACTGTGAAAATTGATAAAACTTTAAAACCATAATATCAATTTGAATGAAAGCCCTGAGAACCGATTCAATATCCACTGAAAAAGACAATAAGATCCACTTAAAAAAAGCTGAAATTCCATCAAATTCTAATAAATTGAGATAACAAGACTAAAAACATATGTATGGAGGACTTCTTGTACTTTTTTGCATTAAAAACATGACCTAGTTTTCCCAAGTCACTAGTACGTAGATCTCGCCGCATGCTTCAATTTGATATTTGGTAGAGCCCTAACGGATACCCAAATCAAAAGTTATGGTCATTTGAAGTTCAAGTATGATTTGAAACATTCCTTGAAAGTATAATAAATTTTACGAGTTTAATTATTATAAAATTTAAATCTAATTTTGGTTCAGTTCATTTCATAATATTTTATTTTACTCATTATGAAGCTAAAATGAACTCTCAAATCAAGAGTGATGGTTAATTAATGTCAAAGTTTGATTTTCAAGTTATTGAAGATTTTTTTAGTTTCAATTTATTATGAACTAAAAATCAAAAATATTTATTAATTAACACATTATAGTTAATTAAACTTTTAAATAGTAAACTACCTATGATAGTAGATAATAACCAATAAATCATAATTAAATATTTATTTTTCTATTTAATATAATGATGATTTTTTCAAAATAGATGATATTTAGTAGTAGAATAAAGTTATCAATACAAAAAAGTTATTTTTTCTAAAAAAATAAAAAATAAAAAAATATTTAAATAAATTTAACTGTGATTTTTAAAATCAACGCACCTTTGTCTCCCAAAAAAACATTTGTGGAGGCTTTCAAAATTGATATTAAAAAACTACCACTAAATCTATTTTTCAATATAGTAAATTGTATTAAAAATGAGTTTTTAAAAGTAAATGGTATTTTGGTAACCAAAATTGGTTTTCTTACAAATATTAAAGTGATTTCTAATATATTTTATTATGAAAAATTGAGAGCATAAATTATTTATTCATGATATAGTACATTAGAATTGAAATATGGGGCTATCCCAATACCATCAAGTGAGCATGTTATAGATTGTTGATGGGTTATCCCAAATAACACCGGGTGATCCCATTACAACTTATATGATGAGGTGGCCCATATAGCATCAGGTGAGCTTGTTAATGCGTATATGATGGGGAATCCTAGATAGCATTTTTTGAGCACCTTATAGCTATCCAATACATTTGGTAATGATAATGTTATATTTAAACCATATAGTTATTCTAATTAAAAGGGTTTTGAATGGGTTTTATGTATATGATTCTATAAGTCACTAAAAGAGTTTTTAATTTTTTGCTATGATTTTTAATAATTTTCTTTGAGAAAAATGGGGGGTGTTTCATGTGAAAATGTTTTATTTAATATTCTCAAATAACATTGAAGGTAAAGGTAAATATTATATGAATTTTGATCTATTCATATAAAAAACGTTTTTCATTATTTCGGTATCCCTTACTGAGGTTTTTGTGCTCATCCCACATGTTTAATGGTTTTTCATAAGATTTATGTATAGGTAAGGGAATGGAAGAAGAAAATTTTAATTCCATGAATATTTTCCATGAAATAAATCATGCTTTACATTAAAATATTTATATTATAGGAAAAAGGATAAAAATAAAAAGTGTACACATTATATTATTTGGTTTTGTAATGTATCAGTTATGGCCTAATTATCTAAAACTCAAAACCTGAAAAGATCCTCAATGTGAAATAAAGTAAATTATTGAATGAAACTCAATAAATTTGTAATGTTTAAAACTGATTCATTAGAGTTGGTAGCAAATGTTGGTTTTGAAAAATTTATAGGTTAAGATAAGGATAATATAATCCACTTCAATGATATTTCCTTATAGTTAAATTAAAATGTTATAACATCTAATGATTAATATGTTTCTTTGACTAAACATTTTATATTCAAAATATTTTTTCATGGAGGAAACATGGAAGCTTTATTTTGAAGGAAACACGAGGAAAATATCCTTCCAAATTAGCATCTAAATATGGTAGGAATTTGAATAAAATGGTTTTTCATAATGATGGATCAGTTTACAATAGTGATAAATGGTGGTGGTATCCATAACAGAGAGGAAGACAATCTACTATGAAGGAACTTTCCTATTATAGATCATTTCCTAAAGAAAAATCCCCCATCATTTAGTCGATCATCTAACCTTGTGGTACCTGAAGGATGGATCGATACCCTGGAAAAGGTATTTGATGTTATGGGATGTTCATAAGATCAAAATGTAACCCTTTTCTTTTTTCTTTTTGATGGTGAAGTTGATCTATGGTGGTATTTAGTTAAGAATACCCAAGTTAAATATTATATTGATGCCATGGAATGGGCAAACATCAAGGATATTTTTCTTGAGTAATATATCCCTATGGTTTTTAATATTTGTATGGAAAAACATTCTTTGAATCGGGGAATAAAGATTAAGAAAGTATAGTGGCATACGAGTAGAACTTCACAATATTGTCTAGGTATGTGTCTTATTTTATTCAGGACACTGATAACAATATTAATTCGTTTTTCTATAGGTAGAAACCATTTTTATAGTTATCATCTACTGCACAATAATTTAAATCTTATTAGAAATAGGTTCATTATGTTGGGTAGTTAATATAGAGTTTGCTGACACTTGTGTTTCTTGAGATGAAAATAGTAAGAAAAGGTCAATGTATTGGGAAAAAAAGAAAACACCATCTATGAATTTTGAGGGAAATCCTACAAAATGTTCCATGTGTGGAAATTAAATTTCAAGGAATATTTTTTAGGATTTTGGAAGGGTTTTTTCTATGGTTAGTTTGGTCACGGAGCTCATGAATATAAATAGAACGGTTGTAAAAAACCACAGAATGGGCTAACTGATAGATTTTAAACATTGAGGTTTTTTTAATGTGTTTTTCCATTATATAAATGTGTTTTTAATGATCGATTCATATGATGTACATCATCTTGATCATAAATAGAAAGGTATTTCAATGTAATTATCTACTACTATAGTTGATGTAGGGGCATCAAATAAAGTCATGAAATGAATGTTACTTGTGTATTCAAATTATTCTAATACCCTATTAGACTTTGGATCTTCACATTCATTCATTTCAGATAAATTTTATACTAAATTTGGGATATCAGCTCATTAACATATGATAAAACTATTATTGAAATCTCTTGGTTGAAGTATTAATGAAACCAGGATTTAAATGAATCTTTCTATTTCTATCTGTGGTATTCTATTTCCTAAAAATCTTTTTTCACTAGACATACTAGAGTTTGATATCATTTTTTGGTATGGATTGGATTTTAGTTTATCATTCTAAGAGAGATTACATTTCTATGATTTCTTTGTTCATTGAATTAATTCCTTTGAATACTTTCCATGAAGTTGATAAAATGTTTATAGATGAAAGTAAAAGATAGCTAGATAATATTGTTGAAAATAATGAAATTTTTTAAATTAGTGATGTTTCATTAATAAATGAATAAATATATATTTTTAGATTATTTTCCTGGTTTATTTCTTGATTGAGAGGTTTAGTTTACTATTGACTTAGTACCTAATGCTAATACTATCTCTAAATCCCCTTATCAAAAGGCTGAAGTAGAACATTTATACACGAAAAAGTGAATGGAAGAGTTATTAGTTAACGGTTACATTTGACCAAGCACTTGTTCATGGGGTGATAGTTTATTATTTGTTAAAAGTAAATATGGTTCAATGATAATTTTTATTGATTATAGATCCTTAAAAAATATCATTGTTAAGAACAAGTAACTTTTTCCACATATCGATGATTTATTTTATCGGCTCCGTGGAACATAGTATTTTTCTACGGTTGACCTAAGGTTGGGGTACCATCAGTTGAAATTGAAGGAATTATACATTCTAAAGACTGCATTTTGGACTAAATATAGGCACTATGAATTTTTAGTTACATGTTTTGGGTTATCTAATGCACCTGCTATATTTTTTGGACCTTATGAATAGAATTTGTCATGAGTTCTTGGATAATTTTATGGTTATGGTTATTGATAACATTCTAATATATTATGGGTTATATAGAGCTCCTCCATCCATTATATCAGACCAGGATCCTGGGTTCATATCTAATTTTTGTAAAAGAATTAAAAATTCATTGGGTACTGAAGTAAATTTTAGTGCAACATTTCATCCTAAATCTAATGGAATATATGAGTAGAAGATTCATAACATGAAAGATGTGTTTTATTCTTTCTCAATTTATTACTAGGTAAATTATGACATACATATTTCTTTGGTATAATTTTCTAATAATAACAATTTTCATTCTATTATACATATGTTTCCATTTGAGGAATTATGTGGAAAGCAATGTTGGATAATAGATTTTTGGGATGGAATATGATAAATAATGTTTATAGGACAATATATAGAAGAATATATGGATTATAAGGTGAGGTTGAAACACTGAAACATGAGGATATCTCAGAGAAGGCAGAAATGTTATGCAGATAACTGGAGAAAAAAATTCTTTCAAGGTAGGTGATCATGTATTTTGGAGATTTTATCAATAGAAAATTGTGATGTGTTTTGGTAAGTAGGGGAAGACAATTATACGGTTCTATGTACCATAATAAATCTTAGATAAATTTGGATCATTTTTCTACTAAATGGACATACCTCTGAGTTTATCTTAGGTTCACAATGCATTCCAGGTTACAATGTGAAGAAAATATGTATCGGATTCACCTCAAGTTTTGATATCTGAATTATTTCATTTGGAAGATAATATATATTATGAGTAATAACCGATTCAGGTTTTTGAACAAAGAATAAATGTATTTCGATGTAATGTGATTCATTATGTTAAGGTTTTGTGAAAAAAACAATATGGTTGAAGAGGTGATAGAAAAATGTGAAAATTCTATGTGGGAAAAATATCCATGCATATTTAATATCTGAATAAATTTATGAAGATGAAATTTCTAAAATGGGGATGAATTTAACAACATATGTAATAAAAAAATAAATCATTTTCATAATTATTAATATGAATTAGATAGTTACTATAGCCATATTATTTAATAAGTGAATAACATTATGAGGATGAAATTTTAAAAATGGGGAAGGATTTCACAACTTACGTAACAATATAATAAATCATTTTCATATTTATTAATATGAATTAGATAGTTACTATAGTTATATTAGTATTAATTAATTTTTAATCAAAATGAAATATTTTTAATTAAAAAAATTATTATAAGGTTTTGTTAAAAATATTAATTTCATAAAAATTTATATCATTTTTGACATCATAATATCAAAATTTACTTTGGGTGAAATTTTTGTATTTTTTCAAAAATATTGATTTCCCAGTGAATAGTGAAAGTAAATATTCTTGTAAAAAAAGTAAATTCTTTTAATAAATTATGTAATTTAAGATTACCAATATGGTTTTAATAAGTTTCAAAATTGTTCTATCATTTTATAATAAAATTATCTTTGGACCCATCTTTAATACAAACCTCATTGTCTCGCAGAGACTGTAGGATTATTCTTAAAATTAATTTTTTCTACTACTATGAATTTAATTTAGCAAAATGAAATCCATATTTATTATAAAAATAATTTATAATTTATAATAATTTCAACTTTATTTTTTAAAAAAATTATTAGTGAATAAAAATAAAATTAATCTCGGTGAATAAGTTAAAAATGAGAATTATTCGGTGAAAAAACATTAGACATAAGTGGAGAAATGGCCTAGAAACATTATTAAGGGACCATTATATTGATTCATTTACACTTTATCACTTATATTATCGATTTTGGTGCATTATAGGATCCACATTATATATAAAAAACATCGGTGGAGTTTCCTATTTCAAAAATGTACAAGTATGCCTCTAACCTCCCTTATAAAGGCCCCCGACTCTATTTCAATATTAAAACTAATAGAGAACTTTTATTCATATAATACCTAGAAAAATAACTTCCCTAGTTACCTAATCTCATATTAGATTCTTTAATTTGTACATAATTCCAACCAAGGAACTCTTTTGGTGAAAATCAAAAGGAGTTACCTGAAGAAGAGGTAACTTTCATCAACGTTCATTTTTGTTTTGTTTCTTTCTCCACCCCCATAAATTCTTATTATACAATTAATATATAATAAATTCAGTATTTTAAACATAATAAAATGTTTTTATGTTAATGTTATGACCTAAAAACTCACACACTTCCATTTAATGGGTTATTAAATCATTATTTGTGTGTACGGGGTATTACCACCTAATGAAACTATGTTTTTCGTTTTACCATTACCTCCTCTCATAGTTGGTAATAATGATGATCATACTCTTTATATATGATATTTTTAATATTTATATAATAATTATACCAATTTATTTATTATATTATATACATCATCATTATATTTCATTTTTTAGGGGATTTTATTACATCACTCATTTGTACGGCATACTACCACCTCGTGATGCAATGCAAAGAAATTTTCACTAACTTGTTACATGAAAGGTAATAAGGGTAATTATAATCAGTATATATGATATAATTTAAATAATTATTTAATAATTATAGAGTTATATTTATGGATATTTAATATATAATTTTCTTCTTACCATTTCACACACTGAAAAAGTTATAATGTCTTTCATGGACGTGTGGACTACCGCCTGCTCAAAACGATGTGATTAATCTTATTCATCACCACATCAAAAGAATGATATATATATATATATATATAATAAAATAAATTCATATTTATGATATATTTTTTATTCTATAAATATAAATTTCACTTACCATATTTCAATATTTATCATTGAAAAATTGGAATGTTACTCATGCGTGCGTACGACCTACTGTCTCCATGATCGTAACATTGGTTCATTTCTATTACAATATATCAGTATTGATTTTAAAATTATAATTAATTTATAAATATGATAATTATTTCATTATTTTTATTCTTTATATGTTTAAATAATTAACACTTTGACCTTAGTTAACCTATAAAAGTCAGTTTTGACATATAAGCCGAATATGGTCAAAACATCCAACTTAATATTATTTGATTAAGTAATTTAATATAAATTTTTATTATGTGAAATTAAATTAATAATAAAATTTTAAAGGTATTAATAATAAAATAAGTAATTAATATAATATTATTATTCAGGAAGATAAGTACTCCCATGACAATTCAGACTCAATGTAAAGGGCTTCGTCTAAATCACCGTTCATTAAGACCTATTTTGATATTATAAAGAGATACTATTTTATAAGATATATATAAACCCCCTTTTAATTTTATATCATTAATTTATCTATTATAATGGTATTTATAGTTTTTTAAAATTTTATCATTCATGGGACTGATGATTTAAAAATTTCCAAAGAGATAAGGTCCTTTTTCATTAAAAACATTCCTTTTAATATTTTACTTTCATCTCTTCTTTTTACATGTATATGTTTTTAAAATTGTTTTATGAAAATAAAATATTAATGAAGGGTATTTTATTTTAAATTTTAATTTATTTTAATGGTTTTCAAAAGGAATTTTTTACGTGTTTAATACAGATCATTTTGACAAATGAAATAAGGAATGTTATATTCTTAATATATTATACCAGAATGACTTTTATGCCATTGTGACCACTATTTAGTTTCAATATTCCTATACAAGATTTAATTTTTTAATCAACTAAAACCATTTTCCTATATTTATGGGTATTTTAGTATTGAAAATGGCTTTTCAAAGTAAAATGGCATTATGTTATTAAAAATGGTTTTTAAAAGAAGCATGTATTTTGATATCCAAAAGTGATTTGATTATGTGTTCAGAAGAGTTTTTTAAAAAAATTATGAAGAAATATTGAATGAATAAAAAAAATTATTCATGATTTGGTACTTGATTATTACATGATGGGGTAGTCTATATAGAATTGGGTGGTCCTGTAATAGCTTATATGATGGAGCGACATAGAAAGCGTCAGGTGAACCCATTACATCTTATACGATGGGCCTATCTAGATAACATTGGGTGATCACATTGAATCTTATTCAATGGGGTGGATGAGATAGCATTAGGTGATCCCATCTTACCTCCCCAATTCATTGGTTAATGATTATTTTTGAATTACATCATATGATTATTCTAAACAAAAGGGTTTTGATAGGATTTTTTGTATATGATGGTCCAAGTCAAAGATGGAGTTTTTAATTGATTTCAATGGGTCTTGATGATTTTGTTTGAGAAAAATAGTTTTCTTTTTTCATGTGATTTTTTTTTCTTTCGTATAATAAATGAAAATATGATAAAGCGACATGTAATATGAGTTTTCATGGTTTCGCAGGACTAATGGTTTTCCTTATTTTTGAATTCACTGATAAAGTTCTTATACTCATCCCACATTAAAAAAATCATAGGATATATGGATGGGTAAGGGAATAGAATAATTGAAGTTAAATTTCAAGATTTTTTTCTATGAATCAAACCATAAATTATATTAAAAGTTTAATGTTATGGAAAAATTGATATTAATTTGAAGTTTCTACT
Source organism: Viscum album (assembly GCA_963277665.1). Classification (NCBI taxonomy): domain Eukaryota; kingdom Viridiplantae; phylum Streptophyta; class Magnoliopsida; order Santalales; family Viscaceae; genus Viscum; species Viscum album. Next base: position 1,323,476,097 of record OY728143.1, read on the forward strand.
TTTTATTTTAAATTTGTTTTAATGTATGAATTATTTAATTAATTATGTTAAACTGTAAACGTGAAAATTTTTATTCCTTTAATAAATTTTCATTTTTTAGTTATCATCTATTTTAAAAATCGGGTGTCAGAATACTTGATCGTTTTAAACTAGTTTTTTAATAGAGTTATTGTAAATAATGTTTTCTAAAGGTGCATCATTTAAAGATAATACTATGTTTTTGAATTATTTTTAAAAATAATATATAATTTTATAATTTCATTTCTTAACTATTTTGGAAATATTTTTTTATAATGAAATTGAAGATGATGTCATTTTAGTGAGTTTAACGAATAAAAGGTGATATATTAATAACATCATTAGATAATAATATTATATAATTATAATAATTTTTAATACTGAATAAATTATTATGATAGGTTTTTACAATAATATAACATTATTTAGTCAACCATGACATAAAAATTACAACCTCAATCATATAACTCAAAAAAATAGACTGAATAAAAATGTGTTATAATGATTAATCAATTAAGAAAATGGTATATTATAATTTTAATTTAACAATTATAGAATATTTTAAATTTCATAATTACTATATATCATCATTAATGGAACTTTTTATAACCATACAAGATATGTGGTTATGAAAAATGAAATTCTTTGTTCGTGGAGGTGGTAGTCTACACGTAAGAACAATTAACAATCCCATTTCATAAAGAATAGGGAGAGGATAGTGGTATATGAAAAATAAAAATTTCATAATTTTATTTATAAAATAAAAAATTATTTATTAATATAACCCATTCTTATTACTATCCTTATGTTATAGTGATGGAAGTTAAACTTCATCGTGTCATGAAGATGATATTCCACATGATCGATTTAATTCTGATTAGTTAGTTGATAAAAAATATTGAATATTTGTTGTCTAATTAATATAATAAAATATTAACATAATAATGATATGTTTTTCATTATATTTAAATTTTAATAAATGATTTTATAAAGGGGTACAAAAAAACAAAATGGGAGAAGCCAACACTCATGTTGGGAGCTTGGGATTTCTCTTGGAAAATTCCTTGGATGTGAAGGCTTTCAGAACACTTAAGTCAAAAAGAATATTTTTGAGGTAATATAGGGTTATAGGGAGATAACAATTTATAGTTTGAAGTATTTTTTATATTTTTATGTGTAACAACAAAGGGTGGAAGTGGTATACCATTATAAGAGAATAAAATAAAACTTTTGAAAATAGAAATATTTTTTAGTAATTCCATGACACTATTCAATGGTTAATGGATTAAAAGGAGAAAATGGATGTTTATGACAATATCAGGTCAAATTTCCTCTCATTAATTCATTTTGAGAGAAATCAAGAGTGATTTAAGGATTTTGTTACTTATAACCATTTACCAAAATTAATAATTTAAAATTAACATTTACCTTGGGAATTAATTTTTTTTCTTTTTAATTACGATTAATAAAACAAATTAATATTATATCCTTACAAATAATTTGAAATTTTTTATTTCAATTTTGAAAATTAATTTTAAAAATAAAAATTATAATGGTTTGAAATGTTAATTTCAAAATAAACACACTTAATAGTGTTAAAACAGGTTTTAAGAAATTAATGTTTATAAGATTTAATTAAATATATAACATATAATTATATTGGACAATAATTTTTATAAAATATATTTATTCATTATAGGAAAATAATATTTTAGAGGCTTTCCCGGAAATAAAATTCAAAATTTGACAATTTATACACTTAATTATAGGATATTAATTAAAATAGTTATTTGAATTAAAGTAACATTTTAATTTTGTTTTAAAAATAGTGGTCATGGGATTATAAGTTTATAGAGTATTTTAAAATGAATAATTATTCTAACAAATAAGTATTTTATTACTTATTTTTTTAATCATATTCTATAATATTCTATAATTATACTATCAAGAAAATTATAATTTTCATAAAATCATATTTTTCAACTACAAATCAACCTTTTTAGAAAACATAAAAAAAACTAATACTATATAAATTTTTTTTTGATGAATTAATAAATGAATTTAATTTTAAAAAATTTAAATTCAAAAACGTGTAATTTTTTTCAATAGAAACTAAATAATACAAAGAAAATGGATTTTATTGAAAACTGCCTTTTTCAATAATAATTAATATTAATTATAAAGCCTTTAAAATTATTAATGGTTCACCATAATAGTATTTATTATAAATTTATTCAACAAATTACCTTAATATATCATGTTTTTTATCGTTTTGTGTACCATACAATTCATGTTATCAAATATAACATCAGGTTTACGAAGCCCAGATTTTCTGGTCATTACATTCAATAACCATTAAAGAATTTCATACATAAAATATTATTACAAAAAGAAAAAATATAGTATTTTCTTATCAATGATCTCATCCATAGGTTCCCAAGTATCTTCATTGAACTTTTGATTTCTCTACTAAACATTGACCAAATGAGTGTCCTTGTTCAGATACACCTTATATCTTTTATCCACAATTTCTATTGGTTGTTCCCCATTATATATATTATGTTCTAGGTTATTGTATTTTGAATATTATACTTGTTATGGGTCTTGTATTTAATTCATCAAAATTGATACATAAAATATATCACATACATTGGATATGTAAGGAGGTAGTTCCAAGATATAAGCTATTTCCCATAAATGATCATGGATCTCAAAGGGACTGAAGTACCTAGGGATCGTCTTCAATTTCTTACCAAATATCATAACACACTTACAATAAGATATCAACATGATTGAATTTTAATCAACTAAAACCTCTAGATATCATTTAAGATTATATTCATAGCTCTTCCATAAACTTTATTCCTATTTCACATACCGCTAAATTGTTTTAACCTCCTCTTTCATTCCCTACAAAAGTTTAAGTCCAATCAAGTTCCTCTATCAAAATCAATCCCATCATATTGTATTATTATATCTCTTGACTTATATATCTTTATATATGTTCATTTAAATACAAGAATAGAAACTTTTATTATTTTCTAACTCTACCAAGTGGAGGGGTAGATCCAAACATCATTGGAATTATATAAAACAAGATCTCAGTATATCATTTAGATTTTGGATGGTCCTCTTACACGAACCATCTTATGAGGGTGATATGAAATTTTGAATCTCAAATCTATCTCAGATTATTTCTAAATTAATTTCTAGAGTCATGAGGTAAATTCTGTATCTCAATAAAATATAATGGAATGTTTCACCCCATTCATTTTTAACACTTCTCTTATATGTTCAATATAGAATTTTTAAGATATAAATATTCATTGATGGAGATAAAATTCACTAACATTGTATTTTGATTAATGACTACCCAAAAATCATTTTTATCCATAAATGATTTGGGTCATCACATAACAAAATCCCTGTAAAGTTTTTCCTATTTTCATATAGGTATGCGTAATGGATGAAACATACCCGCAGACATTTTTCCTTCACCCTTAGCATTCTGGAATACCAAGCATCGGGATGTGTATTATGGGATTTCAATATTCATGTTATGCCCCAAAATGTTTTTTTAGATTACCACACAATTTCATGCTGTTAAAATGAATAGAGAAATATGATCTATTGAAATTATCAAAATGAACCTTCTTCATCTTTTGGTTTTTATGGGAAACGTATTGGGGTTTTAAACCTTACTAATTTATTTTTATTATGGTTGAACTCTAGAATACTCACTTCTTTTCTTGGTAGATGAAAATCATATATCAGGGATTCTTTGATATTCTCATGAATGGTTATTTTAATAATAATTTTATGAATAATGGGTCTTCTTACATCCCTTATTAATCCAAGATTAATCCATTGTAATTCCATGAGTATTGAATCATTTTATATCCTCAATTTGGATAATATTTAATGAACCTTTATGAATCAGTAACCATTCACAATGTTTTCCATCCTAAAGAGGTAATGTATTAAATTGGGTTAGTAATTGATAAGTTATAACCATACCATTTTGTTCAATTTTAGATCTTTTGGTGTAAATATACCCTATAGACCCTTATTATCAGTATAAAAATCAAACTTCTCGCTATAGAGATGATACCTCCAATTTTTTTCCCAATATATGACTGCATTTAACTCCATATCATGATTTGGGTAGTTTTACTCAAGATTTATTAACTATAATGATGTATAAGTAATTAATTTATAAATATATATAAAAACACCTCCCAAACCCCACTAATATACAATACTATATATCAAAAACTCTTCTATACTCTATGGTATTGAAAACACAGGTGAAGTGACTAATATCTTCTTAATCTCATTAAATATTTCTTCAAAATATGTTGTCTAGAAGAACTTCACTCCCTTTCTGGTAAATTTTGTTGGTGGATTGGATAATCATGAGTTTTTTCTTATAAAAAATTGGGTGTGTCTTTCTAATCCAAGAAAAATAATATTTCAGTAAAAAAATTTGGGATCATATTTTTTTTATATTAAATATATCATTGATATGTCCATAATATACCCTCATTGGTGATAGTATGACATACGAAGAAAAGTATTTACATCCAAAATTTATAATTTTTGTACTTAGAATATAATTTTTCACTTCATAATGTCGTTATATAAAATAAAAAATTCTCTAATGTTATTCCTTTCTCTTGGAATATAAGTGAATTTCATCAATAAATACATCCACCAATATGATATGGTAATATATAAAGAATATATTAATCAAATCCATAAATATGGAAGGATAATTTATATGACCAAATGGAATCACTATAAATTTATAATGTCCCTGACATGTATAGATATTTACCTTGGGTGTATCTTCTCTCTTTACCCTCAATTTCTAATATCCAAATCAAAGGTAAATCTTGGAGAAACAATGATCTCCTTATATTTGATTGAAAAATTAATCAATAGGGGGAAGCTGATATTTTCTATTTATCATGATCTTTTTATTTCTATAATAGTTAATGAATATGTTCATTGATCCATCTTTCTTTCTTTTTTAAATCACTAGTTCACCCAAGGTGAAGCACATATAAATAAAAATCCATTATCAAGACTATATTATAGTTTCTTATTTAATTCAACCATCTTAATGGGGTATATCATATATGGACTCTTTGAGATAAGAATAGATCCATTTATTAGTTCAATTGAAATATAAAACTCATGATCTAAGGGAATTCTAGAATGTTCATCCAGAAATACATTAGTATACTCCCATATAATAGGCATTTCATTAATTATGACTTCATCGTTGATCAATTGAACAAATAGTTCCTCATTTTTATATATAATATCTGATATTATAGAATTTTATTTTGAATAGAACTCATAATCATCCTTTCATCTATATTATATCAGAATATGGTTGGGGATAGGAAATGAGATCTCATAATAATGATAGTTGATATGTTCTCTATTTTGGGATTGGTAATTAATACATGAAATAACATAAAGATTTACTAAGGGTAGAATAACTAGATTCATATGTAATATCTTACCAAAAAAATTTATCAAAGTAGAGTTATATATATATATTAATGGATATATTCATTTAGCCTGATATTTTTATAGAAAATTTTTTATCCATGTTTTGAGGTGATAAATAAACATTCTTAGGAAACTTATTTAATATAAAAAATTTTAATACCCAATATATAATAAATAATTTTCAGATATATAATAAAGAATGTGTGTTCCTTTCACCGCTTCATTATCAATCTCCAAAGTAGTATTAGAGATATCATACAGTCTCCCCTAATATCATGGTTTAGGAGATTTTTAGGCATGTTCTCTTTAATGGATCAGTGTTAGGGTAGTTATTTTCATAATTCCAAAACTCTTTTCATATTAATATTTAAATTATGGGTGAAACATTGTTCAATGGCTTCTTCTCTTCTATTGTGTTAATATACCTCTTAGAAAAACATTGAAATTTTTCTATAATATTTTATAACCTACCACACTTAAAACACTTCCCTAATCCTTTTAGGAAGTTTCCCAAGTGATCCATACAAACATTTTGACACAAGGGATGTTAGACATTATTTACCCCTTATAGATTATGATAAGAACTTCCATGATACTCTAGATTTATTTTATTTCCTCTAACTAAAATATACTCTCCAATTTCCATATCCACCTTTAGATCACATCAAAAGATATCCTCATTGTTTCTAGAGTCTCTTTATATAATTCCATTTAAATATAATGTTTTACTTCACTGAACAAATGGTTAATATTTATTTAATATTTTTTGGTATAAATAAATGCATACCTTATGAGCCTCATCAAGTTTTCTTCTTTTGTTTCATCAAATTTATTTTTATTTTATATCTTTTTAAATAATTACCACTCTATCATTAAGAAAATAGTTCATGGAAATATCTAAATGAAGAATAATTTCTTAAACTCCTCCCATTCTATAGAGTATAATTCCTCCTTTTCTATCATATTCTTAATGATACTCCATAATTGGTCAGCATATCTTTATAAATTATTGACAACTAAAATGAACTTATCATTCTATAAGAATATTAGGAACTAAATTAAATTTCTATTTCATTGATGATTTTCTTAGAAATAAGTAGAATAAAAGAGAAACATTTAGAGCGTGGACACAAAAACATGAATGATTTAATAGAAATCTACTCCCTTTTTTATGAGTATTTGAGATAAAAAAAATTATTGTTATTATTAAAAACTTGTGATATTTTCATGATCATTTATATAAGTCATTTAACAGTGAATATTATCCCATTTTTTATCTCACTCGAACAATATTACCATTATCCCTCACACTCATTATTAGTTTGGTCAGTCCCTTTTATAAAAATTAAATTTAATAAAGGAATGTCTAGTGATATAATTTATTAAATTTAGTGAGGGAAAAATATTATCTTAGAATAAATAACACATAAATTATGTATACATCCTTACATAAAAACATCTAGTATTAAATCTATGTTTGAATGATAATTTTATTTATAGTTAGTTTTACTTAAACATATTAAAATCCCTCATATTTTATAACACATACAAAATTTTCTCTAAAACCATTCCTTATAGACCCTCTACTAGAATTTTCATATGATATAATCATATCCATAACCTGAGGAATTGAAATATGAGAAGTGGTGATCTTGAATTCTCTATAAAGAAAACATATAAACGTGTTATAACAATTTGATCATAAATATGAGGTAAATAATGAGTATGGGAGTAGTATCAGATAAAAATATCATGATATAATATGGGAAAAACATGATTGATCTTTATAGATCATGAAATATGAAGATAAGATTGAATAAAGAACAGGGAAACATAGATTAGAGGCATATAATAAACATGAGATCATTTCTGGAGAAATCATAATATCATTAAAACACAGAATATCATAAAAATCATAATTTGAAAAGAATTCATGTCATAGAGAATTAGTTTCATAAAAATTAGCATC